>OZ023273.1:60019040-60430236 GCA_964007475.1 Hybos culiciformis
AATTGCGGTTGCTATTTTGTCTTCTCATTTTCAGATGTGATCGACGGCTTTTTTGAGAAACAAACCGCATTACGAATTTGAAAATCCTTTGAATTGCGGTTGCTATTTTGTCTTCTCATTTTCAGATGTAATCGACGGCTTTTTTGAGAAACAAACCGCATTAGGAATTTGAAATTCAAAATTCTAAATTTTGTTAAAGTTATTAACAATTAATTTAAATGCTCTCTATTGGAATAGTACGTATTAAAATAAATACGAAATTTCACAAAAATAGAATTGTTGAATTCAACTAATGTTGGAATTTTAATGTTGAATTTTTTGGTACTTCTTTCTTTTCCGCTTATTTTACTCTCTGCATTGTATACACTTAAAATTAAGTTTGAAATTAATTTCACATAATATGTATTATGTAATACTTTAATGTCCTGATATAAAGTTAGTATGGGTAAAGTATCTTTTCAATATAAGAAATATAAATATACCATTCAACTTCATTAAAAACTAATGTAGAATATTGAAACTTGAAATATGACCACTATAAATAAAAACAATTCGATTCAACTACTTTCTTGTAATAAGGACTAGTTAACTTCAATTTACTAACTCAGTTTTAAACGAATTAAAAAAAAAATTTAACAAATGTAAATGTAACAAAATATCCAATTATTATTTCACTAAACAATATTATGCATATAAATAAAATTTTATATTTAATAAGAAAAATCACTTTTTTCTTTAATCAACACTTTTTATTATACAATATTTATGATTTAACCTCCACCGCGCCGCCGCCGTAACGAGACCAGATAAATCATAATTTTTAATTGAGATATCATTTTCTACAAATGAATTGAGAAAAAAAAAAAAAAAAATTCATAAGAATTTTAATATCTTACATTATACAGATCATATACATATGTATTTATAACGCTAATAATTGCAAAGCAAAATTACAATTTGTTAATATTCGTGAAAAGATTAATTTTTTTTTATGCTTCCACCCAGTTTTTGCATTTATTAACACCTAATCCAATTATCAATAAAATTTATTATTTCCTTTGGGGAAATCAAGAAGCATATAAACTATCTACTTATAGATATATATTATACATTTATTGAAATTATATAAAAAGACAGAAGCGAAAATTGTAATTACGAAACCAAAGATAAGATATTTTAATGAAGATACATTAATTATAAACTGCAAAACAATTTTTCAAAGTAATAAAAAAAAGAAATATATAAAATATAAATATCTTATCGGAGATTAAAATTAAGATATATTGATAATTAAGTATTAAAAATTATCATTTATTAGTCTAATATTTAATACGAGTATAATAAACAAATGATTTCATATCATTTTATTTGCACAGTCTTAAAAATAAAAGCAATAATGTACGTATTCTTGAATCTATAGATTTATAAAATTTTATATTATTTTTAGTTATTTTAGTTGTGTCTCATAAAATAAATAACATAAAAATAAATAAAATAATAACTATTGCATAAATTAAAGTGATACTATTTAAAATTATAGACACTTTTAAATCTATGACGAATCCGTATGTTTTAAAAATCTACTTTAAATTTTTTTTCAATGACAATAATTTTCAGAAAATGTAGATCTGCCTTAAATCTAATATAGTTATATTAAAAACAGACGCACGAAATGTTCTTCGTTATTGTTAAATTATTGTTAAAAATTATCAAAAATATAAATATGAGTCAATTAATGTCAATTAAAAAATTAAACTTGAATAAATATTGATTTAATATTATTTATGTATTATACATAAATATATACCTAAACATCAAGTTATGAACTACATTGAGTTATTGAGTAGTGGTTACATATGTAATGATGCACGTTATTGAACAAAGCATATATGCATATTGTATATATACAATATAAGCATATTGTATATACAATACAATATATTGTATATACAAGCATATACAAGCATATTGTATATATACAATATAAGCATATTGTATATATACAATACATGTACAACATTATATACCAAACGAACCCATTTATATTTTTCTCTAATTTTCATAATTATACATAATTAAATTAAGAAAACCAATGTTAAAAATATTTTATTTGACAAACATATTTTTAATTAAAGCAAAAGTTTTTTCATGTTTAAAAAGGAATACAGCATGTCTAGAAACTTTGAATAAATAATTGGTATTAAGAACACTTGGTACCAGTTTGGATTTTTTGTCCCAAAATTTGATTGTAGAGCCGTTTTAGATTATTTTAAGGTTTAATTTAAAAAAAACATTTCATTCACAACCTCAGGAATGTTTCATAGTTTAAAATGACATAAAACTTTTTAGAATCGGTTAAAGCTAAGTGCTCGAAATCTCTTCAAAACCATTTTGTGACACATAACAATGGTTTTGAAGAGATTTCGGGCACTTACCCTTAACCGATTCTAAAAAGTCTTATACCCTTTTAAAATATCAAACAGTTCGAAGGTTGTGAATGAAATGTTTTTTCTAAATTTAACTTTAAAATAATCTCAAACTGCTTTTCAAAAAAAATTTGGGACAAAAAATTCAAACTGGTACCAAGTCCTCTTAATAAGACATATAGTTGTTACATAGTCCTCTGTAAAATCACAGGGAAACTTTACAAACTTTTAAAACGAGTGAACTTGAACAAAGATTAAATTGCTATTAGAAATAAAAAAAAATAAAATAACAAATCCCTTTCTAATATTTGCCTAAAAGTCATTCACTGACAACTGACAAGTGTGTTTTAAATAACTGTTTTTATATTCGTATAGTCTTCAATCTATAAATACTTCAACTTCATCCTCAATCAAAACACGACATATACTTACTTAAACTTAAACTCCGAAATAAACTAGAATTTGAATTATCTCTTTATCAAAATTTTAAAGCTTCCAGGATAAATAAAGTGAAGTTCTTGTTTAAAAGAGTAAAACAATATTATCGAACAAAATTAAAACTTCACTCTATATTTATACATATGTATATATAAAACTATATTCACGTTTACCTATATATTAATAAAAAGGTAAAGTTTTTCTTGAAAATTTCAATTGAAATTTAAATTGGGTGCCAGAATAACAATGAAAAATATAAGATTTTAATACTCAATTTTACATTTAAACAGAAAAATCTTATAAGCGCGGCGCTTCATAAAAGATTGCTCGAATTTCGTATAAAATATTTATATTTAAATTTATTTAATGATACAACTTGATGAGGACTAAAAGATAGCTTTATGATAATAATGTTAACAGGTAAATTACTACTGGGCTTAAAACATAAGATGAAATAAATAAGTTTTGGAATAAAACAAGTTGGAGAATGAAGATCGTATTAATCTGATACAATAAAATGCAGACGCAGGAATAAAGACAATAATAAATTAATTTGAAGTAAAATTTAATGATGGTTTAATGGAAGAAAATGATTCCAAAAAGGATAAAAAAAATAAATAAATAAAATATAGATTGCATTTACGACAATATTTAGTGGAAAAAGGTGTTAGTAAAATTCTCCACTTAATTAAATTAAAATAGTAAGTGTAACAATAATTTTATTAGAAATAAGGAAAATATGTATTTTATTAAATAAAATTCAACATTGAGAAAATATTGCCCGCTTTTATGTGTTGATAAGTAATCATTAAAAATTTGGAGATTTTAACAACTGTATAGACAGAATAGTTATAGTTAGTGTTAAAGTAATAAGATGATAGATTAATTTAATATTGATTTTTAACTTAATTCCTTTGAATTTTCAAGAGTCATCTACTTTAACCAGTAATTCAAAAGTTATTTATTTTCTAGTTATTTATTTTCTGAATTAGAAAATAAGTTATTTATTTTCTTATATTTCAAAATTGTACAATTTTACTAATTTTAATTTTTTTCTCATTTTTGACATTTTTACCTCATTTTACGTGTTCATATTATCATTTTAAAAACAATCAAATATAATTCTGGAACCGCAATAAAAGTTTCACTTAATGTTGTTTGTTTAATTTAAAAAAATCTTATTAGAGTCTTTAAAATTCATTCATAAAACCTGTAGCTGTAATTTTTCTCATCGTACTGCAACAAGTATACAATGTACTTCAATCGGTATGAGATTCATGCATGAATCTTAAAAAAAACTTTATACTAATGAAATAAATTAATTCTATATAATTTCTTACATGCTGCAGTAAGAAAAGTTACACAAAATCAAGTTATTAACAGTTTGTTAATAATTGGATAAAACTATAAAGTTAACAATATTTTTTTTTTCAATTCAATATCCCAATGTACAAATTTCATTCGATTATAAAATAATTTCTATGAAAGCATTTTACACTGTTAATATTATGAAAGACATAATTTTACATAAAATTAAATAAAAAGTAGCTATACTTACATTCAATAAGACAACTATTAAAATCAGTTTGTAAATGTTTTATTAATTCTAAATCTAAACCAGTTGTCTTTTTTTTTATCAATGAGTTTATATTCATATATTCTATATGGATTCAGAAAAAAATACATAGTGTGACCAGAAGTGAAAAAGAGAAAGAAAATTTTTTTAAGAAAATCTTCATAATAAAACCTTAACTACAGATGTTTCAAAAAATACATACATAATATTAAAAGAAAGGATAAAAACAAGAGAAAGAAAATTTAGCCCAAAATATAGAATAGTTTAGATCTAATAACAATGATATACCTGACCTAGCCTATGTATAACAATTAAAGCCTGGAATATATAAAAATATGAAAAAATTTAATGAATTTTAGACTCTTTTTAAAAGATTAATCAATTCTAAAACGGTTGCTTTAGCTATCATGAAGAAATTATTAACCATGTGAAAAAATGTTCTTAAATCTTGCTAAATAAATTTATATTAACTATATTCAGGTATTAATTTTCCTTCTCTTATTGTTTTAAAAATTTTAATATCAGAAAAATAATTATGCAATTTATATATATTAGGAGAGGAGCTTATCTGATTCTGTATCATTGATTGACGTTTAACTAATTAAGTTTCTACTGAATTCTTGTTTAGACAAAACAATCAACATTAAGTTCAGATAATTCTATTAGTTAATCTTAAGTAGACCCACACATTATGGATTACCTAAATTAATTTTTTTGACCGAAATTCATTGGTTGAGAGAAAAAGTACTTTCATTGTCCAAAAGGAAAGGATATAATGTATAAAACTGGCATTTTCTATAAACCAACATTGACAAATGATAACTTTTAGAAAAATTAAAATATGCCAGAGAAACATAGCATTATTTTTGCAGCGAATTCACGGTGTCTGGTTGGTGGATGGGAAACGTAACGTGATAAAGTAGCAGTAGTATTATAATACTTTAAAAAAATAAAATAAATAAGTATTTATTAAAATATCAAAACAAGCATACTATATGAATTATTTTTTTTTTACCACAAATGCATATAGAAATTTTCATTCCAACGAACGGAATAGTTTAATGTGTTTCAATAAAAATTGTTAATAAATAAAAAAGTAACACAATAATTACAAATAAAACTCGTCTTTTAAATCACTATTGACAAGATACATTTTTATTTCAAAGAAATTAATTAAAAAACGTTTTGCAATTGCAATTTTTTAATAAATTTCTAATTAGAGAAAATATCTTATTTGAAATTAAAAACAAATGATAGTTTTAAAAATATTTACAATATATACAGGAATAATAGAGGGTATAGATAATAGTTGACCAATTCGAGAAAATCAATATTCATTTTATTATAAATGTTTTTGACAGACAATATATTTATTTCTGATAGATATTTTTAATACAAATATTTTCTGGCAAGAAATTGTGTCTGTTTTATCTTTTTAGAGAAGAGCTGTAATTTCTTAGAAGAACAAAGTTACATTTATACTTTATTTTACCTTTGATTATTATTATTAATTAAACATTGAGATAAAAAAAAATTTGATTTTTCCTATATTTATTCCTAATAAATTAACGTATTCCAAGCTTATATAAATGGGACAATGTAGGAGTCGAAATATACATTTTATATTTTTAATAGCAGCGTATAGTTCGCACAGATATTAATAAGTTAAGTAAATAAGTATAAGCTGAAATTTTATGTCATAATCTTATTTGGTGTCGGAAACAGAAATAACAAGTTTTATTTTTGCATGGGCATTTAATTTGCAACAATTATTTTCTTGTAACTAAAATTTTCACAATACAACACTAATCGATTCATTTTTAATTTACAAAGGCACAGTATAAGCATAATATTATATATCGAAAAGTAATAACATAATGGAATGACAAACAGTGAAAACATTTTATTTATATGTAAAAAATAAATATTATTGTTTTAAGTATAGAAGTAAAATTCCAAACAATAAACAGCTTGTTAAAATTCCATAAATTTTTTCTGTTTGAGTTTTTTATTTATTTTTTTTTATTTTTATTTAACTTACATTATTTTAAATTACTAAAGAAGGCCTTAAAAATTTAATGTATCAAATAAATATTCTAAAATTTTTATTCTTGATTCGCACACGACAATCAAATCATTAAAATTATAATAAAATTAAGAAAAATTAGTTATGTTGATGCACCCAGAAGAGTACACTTCTCTTTTTTCAATTATATATGATTTGACCATAATAATTTGAATACGCAGTAAAGTAAAAAATAAATTTATTTTTATTTTTATTTAATAATAAAATTCAAATAACTTAACAATGAATTTGTGGCTCGTTTACATTTGTAAACTATAAGATTGGCTTACTCACTTTGAGCTTTTGTAAAATCTACCCAATAATAGTTTAAAATTTATATACAAAATTTTGTAACCACGTTAAAGAAGCGTTAAAATAAATAAATTGAATGATTAAAAATAATAAATTCTAGTTTTTTAGTTTTATTAAATAACTTTTGAGTATTTTTCAAACTTTATCTAGATGCCTCCGGTTGAAAATGTGGACAAATATAGCATAATCCTGAAATTAATTAGAAATAAATTTAAATTCAATTTTTTTTTACTTTGGGTGAATATTTCCACAAGGCATCAAATCCATGCTTTCTTTGAAATAATTACATTTTTTGCCATACACAAAAAATAAGCTTAAAAAAATTTCTGAAAATTATACAATTAAATTAATTTTTGTTGTTTCCATCATCGCGACCACCGACCGACGATAATCATCAAGTTCAGAGGCAATATTATTAAATTAAAAGAACACCAAAAAAATATATTGTAATTTAAAGTTGGAAGAAGCAATATACAAAAAATAATACTTAGTTGAAAAAAAACACAAAAATTTTATTACAAACTTTAAAAAATTAAAACATAAGAAATCAGAACGGCCATATTGGCATGAAAGAATTGTTAACCAATTAAATAAATGACAAATTATTTTACAAAAATTAAAAAAAAAAACAAAAAAAAAATGTTTACTCACAGCAATAATGGAAAATTAACGAAAACAAAATAAAATATCAAAATTACTTTTATGAGTTTTTTTTTATTTCAAATTAATTTTAAATTTATTTTGATTTGTACCAACTTTAATATGAAACTGGATTTTTGTACGTGCCAAGAATATTTAATTTCTTTGTATCTTTTTTGTTCGTTTGTTTTTTTTTTTTTCTGTTTTTTTTTTTTAATAATATAATAATAATAATAATAATGAACGAACGAAACAGATAAATAAATCTAAAGAGAATTAAATTTCTATATAAACATCCTGAATTCATTGTGGAAAAATGTTACCATTTTTGGTATAAAAGCTCACATTGGGGTATGAAATTTTATTATAATTTAAAAGTTTATAATAATTTCTCAAGAGTATTTAAAAACATATTTTATAAATTGATCAAGTTAAAAGTAATATATTTTTTTGGTAAAATATTTCATTTTTTTGGATAATCAATGTTTTAGTTAGTTTAACAAGATAGTTTGAGGAAAAAAATCCTTAGTAACTAATTTTGAAGTGATTAAATACTAGTGACTCAGATACTTGAAACTACTGCTCAAAATCATGTCAAAAAGCGGAAAATTGGAAAACATGGAAGTGGCTGGATGTTGGATTCGCGAAGATAGTTCTAGAACTACGTTTGAAACAAAATTTTTATTGTCGCAAGGAGAACTTTTAGTACACACTTTCTTGCTGATTATGTAATACTACATCTTTTTTATATATTCATGTGTATACCATATTAGTAGGGGGATGGAAATAAGGCCGCAGGAAATAAGGCCGCGACGTTTTTTTGTTGCGGTCTTATTTCATTTTGAAAAATGAAATAAGGCCGCGAAGATTTTTTCGCGGCCTTATTTCGTTTTTCAAAATGAAATAAGGCCGCGAAAAAATCCTCGCGGTCTTATTTCATTTTGAAAATGAAATTAGCCCTCCGATTAATTTTTTTTTTGTCGCGGTCTTATTTCATTTTTCAAAACGAAATAAGGCCGCGAGGAATTTTATGCGGTCTTATTTCATTTTTCAAAATGAAATAAGACCGCGAGGATTTTTTCGCGGCCTTATTTCATTTTTCAAAATGACAAAAAACCTATCGCGGCCTTATTTCCCGCGGCCTTATTTCACTGCGCCATATTAGTATAATATGTATAATATGATATTTTGACCAAATTCAATTTAATCGAAAAAAATTTGTAATTAAAAAAATTTAATTCAGTACATTCAATTCAATATTTTAGCCTTGTTCAGAATGTTCCTTTAAAAACATCTGTATAATATAATTATCAGGATTAAACAACATGAAATTACACATCAATCAAGCTGTAAATAAAAAAATATTAAAAAAGTGTTTTTCTATCTTTAAGCCAAGTACATTAGACATCTAATCCAATTTAATAAGCCATTTTATAATATTGAAATAAATTACACAAGTAAATTGTAAAGGGAGTTGTATGGTGTAATGTTCGATAATGAAAAAACTTTCTAAGCAAACATAACACTATTTAAGATTACTATAATATAACTCTATAGTAATTGCGGAGGATACGCTATTAATGCCTGCGTATATGTCTACTATTTAAATATATTGCTTTCCGGTTATGGTACATTCAGATTTTAGAAAAAAAAATATATAACTAATGTGTAACTTTATTTTATATACATTTAACACATTTTTATGTATTTCTTTTGATTGCTCAGTTAATCTATTCCAAGGAGCCCTTACACATTTTCAAATTTAATAAATTACATTGCATTGGCATAAAAATAAATGTCCTTATTAAGTTGGTCTCCAGAGAGAGAGCTAATGAATTAGTTATATATATGAAGTTAAGAAGTGTTGTCATCCAAATTTATCATCAACAGCAGAAATCTTATTGATACAATATTTTTTTAGTTTTTTTTATGGTCAATTGAAGAAGCTAGTTTTTTTATTTATTATTTTTTTTGTATTTTTGTTTTTTTTTTTTTTTTGTTTTTAATAAATTTATTACGGTATTTCCTTAATTATCTTTTATTGTCATTTCTTTATTTTCATGTTGAAATCAAAGGTAGTGATGAAAATTTTTTAATTCGTAAAAATTAATTGTTGTTTCCATAAAAGGTTTTTGATGTGAATTCAGTTTTTTATTAATAATAAAACTTGATTATTTTTTCCCTTCAAAATGTACACGTTTTATGTAGAAAGTATATTTTTTGAATAAAATATGTGTCAATGAAAAATAAAAAAAACATAAATTTTGACTGATTTTCCTTAATTTCACCTCATTTTATAGGGAAAGAGATATGTATGTAGGAAAAATTTCTTTTTCATTTTTAATATAAATTTTTTAGGTGTGCCTTTTAATCAGAACAGAGCCTTTTTAACATATTTTTCTCTGAATTTCCTTAGCACAACATACGGCGGTTATGACAAAAAATTTTCGCGGTTATGACATTCGCGGTTATGTCAGTTCACCACAACATACAATGTACCTTCCATAAAAATAAGTCATTTTGCCCTTATCTATTTCATATAGGTAGATTTATAGTAAAATAGTATTGCAAATCTTTTTTTCACACTGTCCCCGGAAAAAAATGTTCCACCTGCGTAGGGGTCCCAGACGTCCTTCTTTTTGGAGAAAGTCCTCCTTTATGATAGTAAAAAAAGTGTACTCCTTTTTTTCATTATTTCGCATTTTGTCCTCCTTTTCTATTATACTCTATTTTTTCCTCCTAAGCTAAGTTAAAACATTTAAAAAAAAAAACTACACAAAAATAAACAAAACAATGAGTAATGTCTGATATAATTTTTTGTAAGTTAAATTTCATATTAAGTAACTGACTGAGAAGATACTTTGAAACAATGTGATATTGATAATTCAATTGTGTTCCTCTATATCATGGGTGTCTAAACTATGACCGTTTGAGGGCCACATTGGAAAGAAAAAAAATTTGCTGGGCCACACATACAAAATTTTTTCAACAAATTGAAATAACAATTAACTCGATGTTGTTCTATTAAAATATAAATTAACTTTTTTTATTAATAATTTTTTGATTTCAATTAGATATGTTAGGTACATATATATTTTAAATTTGTAGAAGTTTCGTTTCATTTAGTTTGGATGTCATAAAGATGTAAAAAATTCAAATTAATGAGATGGATGAATTTTCAAATTTTCAAAAGTAAATCGATACTACGTTTGAAAGACGAGGTTGCAGTTCTTAATTTATTTTCAAGACGTTTGTCCTTGATCTTTGTCCTATTTCGTTTTTTGTATGCTTTATTTTTGCAAATAATTGTTCACAAATATAGGTACTGCCACAATCTGAAGACATTAATAAAGCATGATTGTGAAAATTAGGGTATTTATCGCGTGGAAGGTAATTTTTATAAACTCCAGTAAAGAAAAATTCCCAAAATTTTCCTTCAGTTGAATGTCACTTTGCATGCGTTTCATTTGAAGATTTGAAGGTAATTTATTTATTTCTAGACAAAATGGGGTAGAAAATATGTCAAAATACTTTTCATTTTTTCGAAAATCTTGAAATCTATTTTCAAACTCTTGTATTAAATCAAAAATGAATGCAGCATATTTTGCATATATTGTGCAACTCATTAAGTTAATATCATTAAGTTGTAATCGCTTGTATTAAGCATTTGAAATAAATAAATAAATAAACACACAGGTTTATGTGCAACCAAAGTACTGAAATGAGAAATTCGTAAATTTAAATATTTTAATAATTTGCTTTTGGGCCGCATTTTAAAAGCTTTTGTGCCGCATGCGGCCCGTGGGCCGCACTTTAGACAAGCATGCTCTATATTATTATTTAAATGAGCCCTGCTTCATTAATATTCGAACGACTTATTTTATAATTTTTCATTCAACATTTTTATATATTTCTTGTTTTTTTCTTCATAAAATTTTTATTTTTCAGTTAAATTTATTTTCCAAAAGTATAATTTTTCTAATTTTTTTCTGAAGCATCTCAGAAATTTTCGAAAAATGCCATTTGTCAGCCTGTATTTCTGCGATGCTTCAAAAAAAAGTTGAAAAAGGACTTTTCGCAAAAAGTTCCAACAAGATTCTTTTAATTTAAATGAGAATAAAACTCAAGAAAAATGTAAAAAACCATTTAAAAGTAAGGCGTACGAGCAAGGCTCGTTTAGCAGTTTTTCACAAAAACCCATAATTTTAAAAATTCATAACTTTTGATAGAAATAACCGATTTGGACCCTTAGAGATACAACTAAAAGGTATTGAATTAAGCTTTTCAAATAAAATAAAACCATTGATTAAGAATACAAAGATTCTTAGCTTCATACAACATTGTATTCTTAATCAATGATAAAACTGAAAAAATTTGGGTATCCTGACTGCAAAAAATCACATTATTTTCATGTTTTGAGATTTTGAATACGTGTGGGACAGAAATTTTTTTTTTTAAATATTTTATTTTTAAAGCTTAGAGAATGAACATTATAACATCAAAAATTTAGAGATGTGTTTCGAGATATGATTTTTTAATATGTCCCCTTCAGTTTATTTGCATGGAAATTGAGTTATTTGTATTGGAAATTGATATCGTGTAATAAAATTTGTAACAAATTATTTTTTCAAATAATTTAAAAAAGTTTTGTCTCTCCCACACTTTTTCAAAATCTCAAAACATGAATATAATGTTATTTTTTGCAGTCAAATTCAATACCTTTTATTTGCATCTCTAAGCGTCCAAATCGGTTTTTTCAAAAGTTATAATTTTTAATATTATGGGTTTTGAAAAATGCTAAAAAGTGGATTTTTCAACCCGCCCTTACACTGAAGATTACACTCGAACTAATCTAAAAAAAGGATGGGTCTATTTTTTTCTTACACTTAAAAAACCCTGAAAGTTTTATTTAAATCGGAAGGGGTCGGGTCCAAAATTTTAAAAATTTTGATCGTTTTGGCTTGTACATATATATATATATTTTATATATATATTTTTTGTTAGGATGTCCTCCTTTTACTACGGACAAATCTGGGAACCCTACACCTGCGTAACCGTTTCCAATGCAATTGACTTAAGATATAGAGAGAAGCTTAATAACATTTTTGCTGTATGTACTTTTTTAATCAACTATGTGGCGAAAAATTAACTTAAGTTATCACTGGAATAGCGGATATGAATTTATTATTTTTAATTTTACGGGGTTAAAAACTAATCGAAAAAACTATAATCTTGAAAAAAAAGAAAAATTTAGAAAAATGTATGATGAATTTATTTTAAGTAAGTACTTAAATAGGAAATGTTAATAATGTTGTTTTCATGATTCAAAAAAAAAACAACCTGGGTGTTCGTTCTTTTTAATTTTTCACACATAATATAATTTTTTATTATATGCCTAATGCAATCCAATAAGTGAATTTATTTAATATAACAATTAACTCATTTTATTTTTAACGTTTTTACAATATATAATGAGATTTTAATAACCCATTTCTATTTTATGCTGATTCATAGAATTACAAATGTTTAGAGAAAAATATTAAGCCGTACATTTAAGCCAAAATTATTGTTAATACAACTTACATTAATATTCATACATGTTACGCAAAAAATATTAATTGAAAATAGTGTTGCGAATCTAATATGGGAAAATACTGAAATTCTAACTGTACATTTCATGCGTGTCGAAGCTATTACTATAAATTTGTAAAAGACTTAATTTGTATTCCTAAAATGACATAACAACACTCAACTACAATTCAATTCAGTTCAAAGACATTGAGCCACAATCACAAATAAAATCTACCATTAGCAGTTCACATGGATTGTGAAATTCTGGTTATATATATTCCTACTGCAATAACCATGAAATTACTTGCTGTTTGTTTTACAATGAGAATACAAAGTATAAGTTTACAGATAACTATAGGCTAGGCACTATAATTTTAAGGCGTTTAGCTTTTTTAATCGATCTGGCGCAGAATAGTTACGTTCTTTTTTCACCTTTTTTGCATATAAAAACCTTTTTTCATATTCAAATTTTTTCCACCAAAAATAAAAACTGAATGCATCAAATCAAAAAATCAAAAATTTTTGCCTTATTTTGCATTTTCAGAGACAATTTTTGACACTTTATTTCAACGGCAAAATTCAAAAATTCACAAAGTTAAAACTATTTTTATTCAATTGTTTATTAAACGGCATTGCTGGTAAACTGGACCAAACCATCATGTAAAAAGATGAAAATGTAGTGTATTAATTAGTTAACAATTTAGTCTCAAAATTTAGCTCAAAAAATTGTTTAGGGCTTATTATTTTTAAGTTTTCAGGATCTAAATCACAAACATACAGATAACTGTATCAAAATTTCTTTAATATAATATAACTTAGAAATCCCTTCAAATAGCTTTTTAAAGCAAACTACAGCCCGCAAGTCAACTCGATAATACTTTAAAAAGGAAGTCATATAAAATCTGCATTGAGATGGTTAAGTAATTTTATTTTTAATTTCTTACAAGTCGTCCTTATTTATTATTTGATTAAAGTACGGTTTAATTAGGAAAATTGTTCCTAATTAAACCGTACTTTAATCAAATAATAAATAAATTAAGATTATTTAAAATAAATAATACCATTATTTTTGAATAATTGACATTTATTTATAACAAAACACAAAATGTTTAGCATGTATTGAACACTATACAATATACAAACACTTTACATTTATGAAACTTCGAACTTTTATTTTGTTTACTTTATTACCCGATTTTTCTAGATTTATTTAAGATCTGATTTAAACAGATTACACAAAAAATATGAACATAAAATACACACATACTATCTATATATAAGTAATTACCATACTTTATTTTAAGTATGTATTGTTTCAACCTTGAACAAGTCGATCTCGGTCAAACTTCTAAATCGATTATGTTTTAGCAAAAAAAATAGAAAAGCAGTACTTGAATTTAATTTTTTTTTAAATAAATAATCAACACTCTTGAAAAATGTTTTCAAAATATTATTTCAAAACAAACATTGTCTTGTTAATGTTAATTGTGGTTTTTTATGTAGTCTATTATGTTGTACATATTTACATATATGTTTATGTATATATATAACATATATTTAATATTTTTATACATACATATTTCATGTAAAATACAAGTTTTTAAAAGGGCTCTAAAATGAAAATATAACAACAAGGAGAAAATATTCACCGACAAACAAAGTGATTTCTTGTTTCGGTTTCATTTTTTAGACATCGCGACATGTGTTAAATGATTAACTACTTGCTTGACTTTTAATAATATGTTATTTGCCGAAGTAAAATTAGATTTTGTTGTTCATGTATTCAAATTAAGTATATACTTTAATTAATATAGAAATAATATATTGTTCCATCAGCACTATACCGGAGCTACTGTTTTTATTTTAATTAAGGCTTTCTATATTTTAGAGAAAAAGTATATCTTATTTTATTTTTTTTTTATTTTTGTATCTAAATTTATTCCTAAATATCTAATTTTTTTTTTACTTTCTCTATCAAATGGGTATCAATTTTAATTTCATCTCTTATTGTACAATTAATGACCATGTATTTGCTTTTATCGATTAATTTTGACAAGAAATTTCAATTATTTCAGTAATTCAATTATTGTTTTATACATTTTTTTATTTAAAAAAAAAAACTAATTATAAATTTCCGAAGAAAGATAAAAATAAAACTAATCTAAAAACTATAATATAAAAATGTAAATGATTACCTTCAAAGGTAATCTTGCATCATTGCGAGATTATGTTCAAAAAATAGACTGTCCTTGATTTATTTAAAAACAATTTAACAACTTATAATTAAATCCGCTTCATTTAAATAAAATAGGCACAGTGATTCCAGAGTCGAAATAAAAAAATGATGACGGATTTTTAAAGGTAAGGATGATTCAAGGCCGTTCGTTACGGATGTTCTTTTTTACCATAGAGGTGACTTAATTCATCTCTAAAGCTAAAATCAAGTTCCCAGTCATTTTAGAAGTCATGTTCATATATGATTTTACCAACCGGACTGCTTTTCAACTTCCTGTCCTTCCAACAAACTGCACACAGGGAAACGAAATGTGAACTGAGAGACACGTACTCACAATTATATTCGTGTTATCAGTCGCAATTCTGAAATTTTTTTTTTAATTCTCATAAAAAATTCTGAATATGTTTTATAATGAAAATATTAATTATATTGATTTTTTTACTAAACGGTGTGACCATCAGTCATCGGCAAACATTACTCCTTCTAATATTCAATACTTTTTTTTATCTTTTAATTATAAAGAAATTAGAACTTTGTGAAAAGTTAACAATTATTTAATTAAATTACATTAAAGTTACATGTGGATTGTACAGGAATTATTATTTTTTTTTCTAAATGGTAAATTTTTGTTGAACATCTAGCGAAGATGTGCATTACTTATGTATCTTATTCAAATTAGAATAATTGTGTTACAAGTTTATTAACTTATAATAATATGTCATACTGTATGTATAAGGAAAATTATTTTGATGATAAATTTATACTTAACCTAAATGATCTAAATTATATATTATATTTTTTTTTTTTATGAATTAAATTAAAAATAAAATAGTTTTATTTTTTTTCTTGATATGTATTTCATAAAACAACATCATTAGTAAAAGTGTCGATTGAATTTTAAAGTAAAATTATTTGTAATTTCTTCAATAGAAGTATAGGTACTTTTTTTTTAATTCTTTGATTTTTAGTAAACAAAACAACAACAAAAAAAAACTCATGCAATTTTTTTTATTTTTTTTTTTTTCTTAAATCCTACACAAAAACTCCATTCAAATGCCAAACTTAAATCTACACTATGTAAGTTATTTAAACATTCCAATTACCCCTTGTAAGCATTTTTAAAATTATTAGTATCTATTTAGTAGTTAAAAAGAAAATATTTAATTGGAAACATTTCACGTGAATGAAAAAAAAAATCTCTGTTATTGAAAATGTTGTATCTTTATTCAGAAAAAAAAAAAATAAAAAAAAATTATCATTGATAGATTTGCTCCTGTTTGAATGTTTTTAGTAAAATTTTCAGTGTCATCTAGTTGCAAATCACAAATTAGAATAACATTTTTAATAAATGCATATTATATACAAATATTTAAAAATCTCTTAATCAAGTACAAGATTTTATTACGATCCCAATGCTATTATGTTGATTGAGAATTTAGTTTTACAAAAATCAGGACAAAAAAAATAATTAAAAAATCATCGAAGATGGGAAATTATTTATAGCTACAATAATTTTTTATTTTTTTTTTAAATTCAAATTAGGGGAGTTATTAGAAAATTGTACGAAAATTTTTTTATTTTTATAATATAGTTTCTTTGTATATTTATTACATTAGACGCGATCGGCGTTGATATCTATTAGCCTGACGATTTACTTAAAATTGCAATTATGCTACTTTTAAGTTTTTAAAAAAAAAATTTATATTTGTACATATAATATTCAATTTTCCTTTTTAACCTACTGTTCTGTCTCTTAAATGTATTTAATTTATATTTTGTTTTATATATTGTACATATTTTTCTGAAAATAATATTATTAACATTTTGTTTTCAATTGATGAATGTTATTTGTAGGCTTTGTCTATTTAATAATAAAGAAAACATTCTTAAAATATTTTTATTGCACCTAATTGATAAAGCAAATTAACGACACAAACTACTAAATTAATTTAAGATAAGTTATTATTAGTATATAATAGTTACAAACAGTCAACAGATATACATATATGTTTCTGTAAATTAAATTTTTAAGTCTTGAATATACTTCTAAATTTCAAATATGAAAATATTTATACCTAAATCAAAAAATATTCTAAAAAAAAACACTATTTACCCATAACTACTAAAATATACTGCTTTTACTAATGAAAGATCAAAAATCATAATATTCAAAACTACAACATTAACTTCAAATTGGAAATGTAATTGATTAAATTGCACGTGTTCCGGGTCTGTTTGAACTAACGACTGTTGCACCTTTCTTTGAACTCGGAGCTCTTATACTCCCATGTGCAGATTTTGATTTTCCACAATTATCGTTTTTTTCAAAATTAGATTGAACAGGTCAGTGACGGCTCGTGGAAGTTTTGAAAAAGGGTGCTGCAAAACATAAAAACCTCTTTTTTTTTAATTATAAAAGTTTTATGATACACATTACTTATATGAAAATCAGTTTTGAAAATTCAAAACGAACACAAAACATACTATATATATGAAAATTGTGCTGCTTCTGAAGCAGTGCATTTTTCTATACATTCAAAAATCCCATAACAAAAAAAAAATTTCCCATATTTGCTTTTAAATTTTTCCTTAGTCATAGAAAAAAAACTTAACAGCAATAAAAATGTATTAAATTATTCATAAAAATAAAAATCCCTGCACTGAGTTCGCAGTTCCAAAAATTCTGTTAAATTGATTTCTGCACCTATTTTTCAAAAGTATTTTCTCAAAATTTCAAAAGCCTGAAAGTAGGCTACTGTTGTTTATTAAAATTTTAGAGACAATTGCATAGCATAGCAATTTCATTTAAAAATAATTTTAAACTAACAAAAATTCAGAGCTAACAAAATTTTTTTTTATGAGTTCAATTTTATGAAATTTCTTGAGGGTGCTGCAGTGTCGCAGCACCTATGTACGAGCCGCCGCTGGAACAGGTAGTAAAAATCTTCTTAACTTGATATTATATATCGTGAACTGCCCTAAAGTAAATTCCTAAGATAACTTTTCTCTTAAGAGCGATATATTCTAACGGACGGAATCGGCTTTGAAATTTTATAATTAGATTTAGACGTTGACGACGGATAAACATAAAAAAAAAATATTTAGCACGTTTTTATTTTTTTTCGATAAAAAGCTAAAAAAATATTTTAAAAAAAATTAAAATATGTATAACATGAAACCAAATAACGTGGTACCTGAAATCTTAATAAACCTTCTAGTATATTTGCAGCAGACTATTGGCATTCTCGGTATAGTACAGTCGCATAGAATTTTGAAATGCTTTCTTTCTTTTTAATGCTAATTTTATTTAACATAAACATAATTGTTGTTAATTCATTCATTAAATACGTACAAAAACATTTTATTGTAGTCATTAATTATTTCTTGTAATTTATACCTTACACACACAATACATATACATTTGATGTTAAGTACCAAAAATTATGCTCATATCGGAACAATTATCACTTTATTTTAATATTTCTAGATACATTCAAAATTTCTATGACTTTATTTTTACTTAAAACAAAATAAAATTCAAAAGAATTTTCGCCGCTTTTCATTAACCACAAAATTTATTACCTTTTAAAAGAAATATCTTTCTTAACATGATTATGTTGTGATTAGGTATATGTTTGGGGAAATTTTGTTTCTGTTTTTCAGGTGGAACAAACATATTAAAATATTTTTTAAATTAAATATTGATCCATTTGAACAATTTTTTTTTTCAATTTGAATCTAATGCAAAGCTTTATCATATAACTGAAAGAATAATCTAAATACATCATATAGCACAACAGTATCAAGTTTAGGTGATTATTTACTTTCACGTGCTTAAATTCATCATTAGAAGGAAATTATTATTACATAATTAATTTGAAATATTACGTAGAAATAATTTTATATGAATTAATCAAAATTTTGATGCAGAATTATTTAATTTCAACTTTGCAGACTTTTTTGACAACAATTTTTATTGATAACATAATAAATATTAAATAAAAATTAGTAATTCCACCCTAATATTCTGTTTTTCATTTGAAAAAAAAAAAATAAGACAGAAAAATGTATTTATAAATTTCATACATTTTTTTGAACCTCCCAGAAGTGTGCGCCTTTGAATTATGAAAATCGCTTTATTAATTTTCTTCAAGAAAATTTATTGAAATTTTACCAGAGCTATTAAAAAAACTTATCCATACTTGAAAAAGAAAAATCTCAACAGATTATGACTTTTAATACAGCTGTTAAATTTAGAAAATTGAAGGTAATTAATTAGTTGTTTTAAAATTATTATTAAATCAAAAGGATTTTCCACTTTCATAAATATGTAAACATTAGTATTGTAGACGTATGGGATACAAAATCATAATGATAGTCATAATTTTTGTATATTAAAAAAAAATCTGAACAAAAATATATTTTTATACACATATAACAATTTTAAAATCGGTCTTTTTTATAAGTTAGGTTGTTCAGCTTTTTAGAGAAAATCGGATTACTTATTTAATTTTTAGATAATAAAACTGAACATCTAAGACATTTTGACGAAAGCATGTTTGACTGCATTTATACTCATTTTCAAAAACAAAATCTATTAGTTTATAGCTAACTCATTTGAATTCGTAAATGAGGTTCATACTGAAAACAAGAGACACATGGGCAGTGATGGGTTTTAGAATAGGTACACTAGGCTCGAGCCTAGGGCGGCAAACAATCGGCGGCAAATAATGGTCGGCAAAATCTCATAAAAAAAATTAAAAAAAACTTTAAAATAGTATAAAACTTTTTAGAATCGCTTAAGGCTAATAGTTCAAAATCTCCTCAAACTACTTTTTTATGTCATGTTGAAGTTAAATGCCTTTTTTTAATGTGTTTGCCTAAAGGCGGCAAATGTGCAAATCCGCCCCTGCATATGGGGTACAAAGTTAATTATACATATAGTAAGATGGTTAATTTTTCGTTAATTTCCTTTTAAAAATTCTTCAATAAATCATAACATTTTCATTTAAGCCTCTTTCTTTTATCATTTTTCTTAAATAGACACGAACACCCAGACTTAGTTAGAATCATATATCATCGATATTTTGTGATAAAATTTTAATATATATATTCCCTTCATTTTATGTTATTTTTATTATTTAATGAATTTAATAATATTGAAATCATTAGAAATAATATCAATGAAACTGAAATGTGAAATCCAAAAGACAATTTTCCCATATAATAAAAGTTGTCCCACTTTTTATTGCATTTGCAAATCACAAGTTCAAAAAATTAATTTCATTTAAAATTTTATAATTGTTTTTTGATTTTTCTTTTAACATTCTATCGTTTTTTAAATCATCATTTTTACCATACATATTGCATTTCCATTCCGTCAATCATTCAAATAAATAAAGAAAAACTATTAAAAATAATTCTATGATGATGTAAAATTATCAAGATTATTTGATCAATTTAAAATCAATTGAAAAGATATTTTCAAAATAAATGACATTTTTTTATCCATCAATTAATTTTCTTCAGGAAATTTCTCCGAATAAACCGACAGGCGAACTTTTTATAAAATAAAATTTATTATGTAACATAATACATAGTATAGCTATAATATCATAAATATTAATGTACTGCATGCTATATGTGTACCATATGAACACATAACGAATACATTTCGTATGTACATGTCGAA
This sequence comes from Hybos culiciformis, assembly GCA_964007475.1. Lineage (NCBI taxonomy): Eukaryota > Metazoa > Arthropoda > Insecta > Diptera > Hybotidae > Hybos > Hybos culiciformis. Next base: position 60,039,996 of record OZ023273.1, read on the forward strand.
TCTACAAAATGCTTAGTAATTAAATAACTACGCTAAGTGCAATTCTATTATCAAAATTTTTTTATGTAGAGCTCAAATTAAAATTATATTAATTGGATTAATTTGTATATTTATTTTTATTATTTGCATTAATATGTTTGCTTATATATTAATTTTTTCCAGGGCAAAACTTAGGTTTACCCTTCCGTTCGATTTCTAGAATTAGAATGAGAATATTGAAAAACACATGTTTATGTACAGTAAACATGTGTATAAGTATTATTTTATACGTATAGTTGTTCTTTTATGATGTTATAAGTTCATGTGCCTCTTTCAATAACGAAACATCTATCTTTTTATTTTACATTTTGATTATTGCACCAGTATCAAGAATCGGACATTATGGTTACCCTGTTAGCTGTTACCCACTAAGTTATTTGTTTTAACATTAACAATCCATATTTAAAATAAGAAAAGCAAAGAAAATCCAGCGAATAATGTTTCTTTTTTAACCAAAATTACAATAACAAATTGACAATAATATTCATTTATGTCAAAAAAAATCCAAATCAAACCAATTTATAATTTTAATCCATAACCATTTAATGGCACTAAAAACTTTATTAAAAATTTTATTTATTTTGATCTACCTGAGAATCCTGGGTATACATTTCGACGACATGTTTGACCGACTTTTGACGTTTCTAAATCCAGAACCCGCCATCGACAAAAAATTGTACCAAACTTTGTATTAAAAACGGAGGCTAAAAATTAAAACAGAAATATGTATGTATTTAGGAAAATTGAATATACAAAATACAACGTATAATGCAAAATATATTCAGCGTGGCGAAAATACATATTTTTTTTTTTCATACATAAAATCTAATTATAGAATATTTGAATTATTCAATATGATTATAGTTTTTAGGTCTAGATTTATTAGATGGTAAAATTTAAGTTTTTTAACGTATGTTCATAATTTATACGTTCTATTTCTATCCAAGATTCCATATTTAAATTGTGTGGCCTTTTGTAAATTGGGTTGAAATAATTTGAAAGTGCATTTATAATCACATAAATTTGCAAAAAGCGATAGTTAAAGTTCTTCTTGAGGCTTAGATCACTCACTATATTTTTAACAAAATGTAAAATTGTACACTTAAAGATTTAAAAATTTAATGATTTTTTTCTTCAAAATAATGTTATTCATAATTTTATTTTTTTTATTTTCTATATTTTTCTTAAATTCTCTATGCTATCGTCACACACTACCAAAAATAAACAATACAATCAATTAAATTAAAAATTTTCAAAATCTGAATAAAATTGGTATAAGAAAAATTTTTTAAAAAAGAAATGTAGTAAAAATAATCAAAATTTCTAAATACCAGCACCGGAAGACTTTATCCGTAATTGGAGTGGAAATTAATTATTACCTCAAAAGTACGCAAAAACCAATTAACCAAATTTTTGTTTTCTTATTTTCAAATTTAATACATACCATATTTGATATTTATGCTATTAAAAGAAAAACAAAAATATCAACCTCAAGTTTGCCGCCAACATTCCCATGAACTGAAAACAAAAGCACTGCAAGTAAAATAATATAGGAAGTTTCATAAAGTCAACCATGCTCGTTGCTGCATTACAATTCTTATCGTATTGCACATAAGTTTTACAAAATGTACATTTTAGTACAAAAAAATATTAATGTGGGTTTATACATAAACTATATATTTTTTAAAAACTAAAAATGTAGGTACATACTCCTTCTTAGACTGTAAATATAGTCAGTCTAATGCGGCCCATACACAGTCCAACTTGGTTGTACAACATGTTGACAACATGACAAGTTGTATCGTGTGTGGGCAAGTTGACAACTTGTTTGCCGACCAATTTGACGGTTGGTAGTTGGTTGACAAAAAATACAAAAATTTTAATTTTTGTGGGCGAAGTTATTGGTTTTTTGTTGAAGTTGTGTAGTGAATGGGCAAGTTGTCAACTTGTTGTAAACGAAAATGACGTTAATTAACATTTTGAGTCAAAAAACATAAACAAACAATAGAATTTAATAATTGAAATAATTTAATTATTTGGCGTTTTTTTTATTACTAAAAATTATTATTATTAAAAAAAAATACTTAAGATTATTATAAGATATTTTATTATTAGCGTAAAAAAAAAAAACAAAAAAAAACAATAAATTTTTGACGGTTGAAGAATGGTTGCTAAACAAGTTGTATCATGTGTGCCAAAACATATAACTTGTTGTCAACATGATGTACAACCAAGTTGGACCGTGTATGGCCCGCATAATCAAAAAGTTCATTTTTTTAAAACTAAAGAATTTCAAGCATAATTCAAAATTAAATTAATTTAAAACCTACTTTAATATTTTTTTTATTTGGCATTGTGTCGTATGAGAAAAATATCGATTTCAATGAATTTTTAATGTAAACCATGATTATTCTGATTTTTTCAAAGTAGGCCACTTTTTTTGACAATTACTATGAAAATTTGCCAACAAAAAATTGCAAGAAAAAAAAAGAAGAAAATAATAAATTTTCAAATTTAACAATTTGAAAAGAAAAAAAAAACAACAAATAATAAAGAATGAATTTTAAAATTAATAAATAAATTGAATTCATCATAAAAATAATTATTTTTTATTAAATTTTAATTTTATTTTTTTTTTATTATTTTTCAAAAAAAAAAATTAGAAAAAATTTTGACATAACATAATTTTTAATAAAAAAAAAAAAAAAAAATAAAGAAATTTCTTTAAGAAAATAAGAAGAAGAAGAAAAAATAAAAAATAAAATGTCGATAAGAACTAAAGTGCTTGGTCTTGTTGATGTTCTGATGCGAGTTCCACCACTATTAGTAATCGATGAAATCTTAAAAATAAGTATGGGATTACCAAGCTCGCCAGCTGCAATTGGATCAACAAATGGTGGTGGTGGTATTGGACAATCGGATAATAATACAATTTTAGATTCAACAACAGATAGCCAAAATAGTTCGGGTGGAAAAAATTTCAATTCTGCAGCTGCTGGTGATTTCAATCGAACCTTTGATGATTGGAGTAATACGTCGTCAAATTTTATAGATACAACTTATGATGATGAATTTTTTCATTTTTTATCGCTAACAACAGCTAAATTTGTAATTTGTTTGTTTGGTAAGTTGGTTTTTTTTTTAGATAGTTGGTTAGGTAGGTAGGTAGTTAGGTACCTATATACCTATATATAATCTATAAGTAGGTATATTTTTTTTAGTTTTATAGACTATTTTTTTCTTTTTTAGTTTTAAGTTTTCCTAAATATTCTGTGTGAAGGTCAGGCAAAAAAAAATTAAAAATTAAATTATATTTTTTTTTTCCCTTTTTCTTCGTCTTTTTCTGCTTATGAATAATTGAATGCGAAATTAAAAAAAAAAAAAAAAACATTATAACTTAAAAGTTTTTAAATTATTCAGATTTGTTTTTTTTTTTTTTTAATTCACCGTTCCACGATACCACAAAAACCATGAAAACAATAAAAAATAAAAATAGGTAGGTAGGTACCTATACAAATCTACCTATCTACCGTGATAGTATATTTATTGAGAATGTTTTCCCATTCCTTTTTTTTTTTTTTTTGGTTTTAATTATTTATAAAACAGCTGACGTAATTTAAATTTTCGTTTTGTTTTAGAGAATTCGAAAATAAAATATATGTTTTATTTCGTAATTTTTGTTGTGTTCGTCCTGCATGTCCCATTTTTAACAAATTATTAGCCAAACTAATTGTATGTAGATATATACCTACTACCTGTACCTATGTATTTTTGTTAGTTATTTGACATCTGAGAAAACTCTAATGCAATAGAAATAGCAAATGATGCGTGCTAAAAGTGAAATGTTTTATTTTAATTAAAATATTTAAAAAAAAAAAAATTAATTAAAAAGTACTTAGAATTAGATCTAGATTAAGTATGTGTCATTTCTGAAATTAAATTAAAAAACAAAAAAGGTTCAAAATTCCAATTTGTTCATCTGATTTATACCTGGTTTAATAACTACATAGATATACGGGGTAATGACCTCGTTTATTGTTGTCTAATAATAATAATAATAATAATAATAAGATAATAATAATAATAAAAGCTTTGCCGCCAAATACCAGCTTTCAATAGTAACCTTAATAGTAGTATAATATTTCTAATATAAGTACAATTTTGACAAGAAATTAAAATCCCGAGTAAGAAAGCTGAAGAGAAATAAGTATTATGAATTTATACCTTTCAATAATAAGAATTAACAAAAATTATTTATTCTTCATTTGATTAAAAATAGAATTACATTAAAATAAAATTTGAAAAAGTATTTATATAGGTATTTATTTAAAAAAAAATGTTAAAAATTAACAAAAAGAATAATTTTTACTCTTTTAGTTTAACCAAGCATTATTTCAAATCAAAGCTCTATAAAAATTATATATACATTTTTTTTTTATTTTTAGGATGTTTTAGTGCTGCATGTATATTTATGCTATGGACTCGACATTTAGTAATTGTTTATATGTTTATAATATCAGTTGGTCTTATTTTTCTATCATATTGGAGTAATGTATCAGCATTAAGTTTAATTGAAGAAAATAATTCGTCATGCCTGCTTGAAGATATACTTTCATTAAATATAAATCGTTTGCTTGATCCTGGTGGAGTAGCTGTTGCAATATTGCCACATGTAATAGCACAATGGTTTATGGGAATATTATTTGCGTACATTCATTTGGGACCACGTCATATTTATGTACAAAAAATATTGCCATTTTGCTTTTTGATGCCATTATTGTTGGCTGCGCTGCCTCTACCAAGCAATATGATTAAACATAGTCCAGCATTTGCAGCAATCTTACCATTTATATTAACAAAAATATCCCTGTGGAGCAATTCAATTGATGTCGGTAAAACAATTTACAATGGTTATACATATGCTAGAACATTTGCAACAAATTTTGGTCTATCTGCATTAGTTGAAAATGAATGGCAACGCTTGAATGTGCCGTGTGTTCTAAGAGCTTTCTGGACCATCCGTTTAGGTCATCAATTGTGTACTTTACTAATTGAGTCTGAAACGTCATTGAATTTAATTGGAACTGTGCAAAAGCTACTAGTTAGTGGATGTGAGACGTTAACAGCTGTATTAGGAATGACTAGTGTTATTTCAATAATATGTCATTATATTGGGAAATTATTTCAATTTTTTTTACTTTCGGAAGATTATGATGAAGATAAGTCAATTGGAACTATTTCTGCTATATTATTTTATATATTAGCTTTGCAAACTGGTTTAACATCTTTAAGTCCAGAAAAACGATTTGTTCGTTTGTGTAGAAATTTATGTTTGTTAGTAACGGCCCTCCTACATTTTTTACATAACATTGTGTCACCAATTTTAATGTCACTAAGTGCGGCTAGAAATCCGTCAAAAAAACGGCACGCGAGAGCTTTAATAGTATGTGCATTTTTATTACTGGCTCCTATTGGATTATTAATCGTTTTATGGTCTAGACATTCGCCATCCACATGGTTATTAGCTGTAACAGCTTTTTCAGTTGAAGTAATAGTTAAGGTAAGTTGTTTTTTAAATATACCATTTTAGGTTTTTTAATAAAAATTTAAGTTTACAATAATTTCTTTGGCATAATATCCTAACTAAACAAAACACCATTGTTAAGGCTTTTTTTTTACTTTGAACATTACATAACGAAAACTGTTATTGTCCATTCTTAAATAGTTTGCATAATGTTTCGGAACTATAAACATATTTATAAGTTAGTGTCCTTTTGAAAGTTAAAAATTTTGACCTCCAGTTTCAATTATGTAAATTGAACATGTTTTACTTGAAAGATTGCGATCATTGAAGATCGTCATAGGCAATAGTAGTATTTATTGAAAACAATAAAATTTAATTTCGAATATTTTTCTCAAACTGTTTTTTTTATTTTTTAGGTGCTTGTAAGTTTAGCAACTTATACATTATTTTTATTAGATGCTAGAAGACAAAATTTTTGGGAAAAATTAGATGATTATGTCTATTATATTCGGGCTTTCGGAAATTCCGTTGAGTTTTGTTTTGGAATATTTTTATTCTTCAATGGTGCTTGGATTTTAATTTTCGAATCTGGTGAGTACAGAATTTTTTTTTTTTTTTGGTTCAGTTGATCGTTATAAAATTTGTTTTTTTTTTTGTACATATTTCTCATTATTTTTATATTGTAAGTAAATTATTATTTCATTATTTTAATTTAATTTAATATAATATTGATAATCCTAAAATTTAATTAAATTTGCAATAGAAATTATTTAAAACGCGCTTTATCCACTAAAATAAAATTTTTGCTCATAATATTTTGATGAAGAAAGCTCCTTAATATATTTATAATGAATTATGAGATATTTTCAAAAATTTGCGACGGTGTTTGCTTGATATTATAAAAAGTTAACATTTGTCTCTATTTTCTATTTTTGAAAAAATGTATACAGCGTGTTTTCAATTTAAAAGCCTTATTTCTTTTCTTCTACTTTTCACTATAAAATATTAAATTCTTAATCTATATTCAACTAAAAACATTTTGCGTTTTTTGTATTTATCAATATTTCCTTTGTAAAGCTTAATTGCCAACCTGCTACATAGAAAAATATTCATATTACTAATTATGTTTCTTCTTTTTCTCTATATCACGGATAAAACTCTTAACTTGTTTTTCAATTTTAACTGATTGCAAAACAAAATGATGAGAACGAGAACCTGAATATTAAAAAATAGTTGTGTGCGGGAAAATATTATAAGTTAATAAAGAAAGTAAAAAAACAACAACAATCCATACTGAAATAAAAATCCAATTTTAAGCCTGTTTTACAATGGCTAACGCAGAATTAAAACGGAAGCGGTGAATACATCCCGTAGTTAATTTAATGTCATTATAAAATAATTTTTATAAAAAACTATTCTAGTAGTTTAAAAAATTATAAAAAAAAATATGGAACGTTTTTCAACTTAACCGTTCTACTTTATATTATTCAGTTGCAGTAAGGTTTCTTGTTGTTTTCTTATACTAAAGTGTTTTTTTTTTATAATTTTATTCTGGATCATTAATTTGACTTTGTTTTCAAAAGTTATTCAATAAACTATTTCTTCAAAGTGTACAACGGCTCAAAAATTTTGCATAAAAACTCTTGCTGTTATTATAAAAGATTATTAGAGTTAAATTTTCAGTGTTCAAGATTTTATCGATTCATCATTATTATTCTTGAGGGTCGATAGTAATGTATAGCATAAATATTCCTAGTATATTTTCGCCGTTAATATTGAACGACATTAAATGTTGATTAGCTGTGACATTGATAGCCTCTCAGGTAGAATGATAAATCATATTATTTTTTTATTTTTCATAATTTACAAATTTTTTGCTTGTTGTTAAGTTTCATTGTTATTTCTTTGTTTGACTTCTATTAATATTTAAGTGGTATTACTGATATTAGCAACGTTGAATTTTTTTTTATCTCTATACCATAATACATCCAATACAAGTGTTATTAATGAAACTATCAACGTTTTAATAAAACTATAATATGTTTTGTCTCTCTCTCATTCTTTCTTAACCTTTAGATTTTTACTTTTCTTAAAAAAAAAGCGTAAAGCAACTAGAATTGTACCATGTTTTGAATCTGAACAACATTTTCAAAAATTAATGTCATAAGCTATTCATTTCGAGTAGGTAATAAAAGTATTAAACTAAAGAGGGCTCTTAATTTATAAACAGTACGACATCGGTTTTCGTAGATCGTTAAATGCTCAAACATTTACAAAATATCGCTACTTTCAAAGCTCGTAAGATTATTGAAAAAAATTGTTAAATCAAAGAAAACTCTGCCTTTTTATGTGTACGCATGCCTTTTACTTTATTTTTTAATTTTGGTTGTTGAATATTTGTTATTCGTATTTGATATACATTAAAACCAAAAGCTCATAATAATGCTACAGGCGGAGCAATTCGTGCCCTGATGATGTGCATTCATGCGTATTTTAATATATGGTGCGAAGCAAGGGCTGGATGGAATGTGTTTATGAAACGTAGAACAGCTGTTCATAAAATATCTTCATTACCTGAAGCAACAACTGATCAACTTCGAGCTTTTGACGACGTTTGTGCAATTTGTTATCAAGTAAATTTACATTACATAATCTTAGAATGACTTTGAAAATTAATTAAAAAACAAAATTAATAATTTAAGGAAATGGCTTCGGCAAAGATAACTCGTTGTAAACATTTTTTCCATGGCGTATGTTTAAGGAAATGGCTTTATGTACAAGATCGTTGCCCCCTATGTCATGAAATAATGATGTATCAAGAAAAACCAAAATCCGCTGGTGCTGATTTTCAAAACGATGGTGAAAACAATGATATTGGCGTCGAGCAAGCACAAAATCGAGAGGATATACCGAACGTAAATATTTTGATTTATTAACTACGCAAAATAACTAAATGTCTATTTTGTCATTTGTATCGTTAAATTTGTGTTAAGAAAATAATTGTTTCAATTTTTTAAAAACTAACAAAATCTACATACGACATTTAAATTCTGAGGCCGACGATATATCACGATATATCACTTTTCACTTATTAAATTTTTCAATTAATTATAATGCAAAGACTAACCACGCCTCAATTTATTTTTTAATATAAATATTAAATTTATTTTAGAATTTTGAACCTCCAATCGTTTTACCTCAAACAGAAAATTCTGCTGCAATAAGAACTGGATCTAATAATAATAATAACATAAATGATAGTAATAATTCAACAGCATCGGCATCATCAGGTAATCGGGAACAATTGTTACAACAGCAACAACAAGTACTTACGGCTTCCAACTTATTTAAGCCAAATGATAATCTTGCATCGGAAGTTGAATAGAAGATTATATAACGAAATTAAAAACACAATTTACAACAAATTTTAGTCAAAATTTATATGAATACTGTATTTTTTTTTTTAATTTTAAGAGAAATAAAAATGGTTTTGTAAAATTTCTTTAGGTCAAAAATTATATTTTTTTACGCAAAAGCATATAACATCTTGTAGCAATTAATTAATTAAAAATATAAATAAATAAATAAAATTATCTCATGAAAAAAAAATTAAATTAGAAAGAAACAAACAAACAATATCAATTTTCAAAGGAACAAAATTTAAGGATTTATTCATTGAACTCATAAATCTAACAAGTTTCACGAGTATGATCTTAATAAATTATTATTATCTGTATTAAGCAGTTAATTAAATTTTTTTCTGTATAATTTCTCGATTGGCTAAAGTTAGATGCCGATTATTCTAGTTGTTCTCGCTTCGGCATAAAATTTCTAGATTTTTTTTTCTTTTCTTTTTTTAACTATTTAATAATTATAATTGCTTTTTTAATAAATGATCAAATTTAAAATTTATTCTATTTTTTTTTTCACTTTTACTTAGAAATCATTATTATTTTTGTAACTAGAAAAAAAAGTATGTTATCAATAATTTCGTCAACTTGATTATTACTAGTCTCTATATTTTAAATTTCAAAAACCAACAGTTAGCCTAGCCTTAAGGCTGATATTGAGGCTGAACTATTATTATATTTAGTGACTTATTTAGTAATATAATGTTAATTCACAAACTACAATTTGAAATTGTCCACAAGAATCAAAATTTATGGAAATTTTATTGTTTTCTTTTTTAATTCTACTCAGTCCCGATTTAAAATTATGCCTAAATTTTTTGGAGAGAATTTCTGAAGTTATTTCAAATGGCTCGAAACTCAATATTAAATTTTGAGATTAAAATCTTTAAAAGAAAATTTCATAAGAATCTAAATTTAATACGCTTTTATTGACAAGAATTGAATTCATTGAATAAGTAGTAAATAAACGTATGTACAGTTAAAAATAATAAAATTCAAGAAATCATAACTTCTTTCCTTTGTTTTTTCGCGATATAATTTTTTTTTTGACTTAAACAATTACAAATAATATCAGGAAGGATCGTAAGACATATTCTTTGTATCTGTACTATCTTATCCGGAAATTTTATTTCTAAAATATTATTAAATATTAAAATTTGTAAACGAATTACAAGAGAAAGGTAGCAATATATTAGGCTTAGACTCATTAAATCATGTCAATATTTCACGCTTTAATTTCTTAATATTGTTACAAAGAAAAATTTCTTTTATATATATTTTGGTGATGATTTACAGAAAATAAATTTTCAATATTTAAATATTATATCTAATTTTAGTTAAAAATCAAAATTTATGTATATTGTTATTAAAAATTATGAAGAAAATTTATATTGATTTGAAAGGTTTGATAATTAAAAACAATTATCTGAAAAGTGGATAATGTAATTTTAAAATATACAAATAAGTTAGATTAAAAAAAAAGAACTAAAAGTAATAAATTATTGAACTGAAAATAATCTAATAGTTTTTATTTTTATAAACATTTATGAGTAACTTTAATAAGTATTTTTATAGAAAAATATCTAAAGATATATTTAATGAGAAAAGTTGAGTAAGTAACAAATATTTTTAGTTTCATATTAATTAGCGAGATTTTAATTAAACTTTTTGTGTGCTTTATTATTTTAAACAATCATTTTTTAAAACAAGTAAAATTCTATAACTGATTTTTTCAAAATAAATTTGTTCAATAGATTAAATTTAAAAAAAAAAAAAAATTCGAAGTAAATTTTTTGAATAATTAGGCCTCAGGACTTATATTTAATACACGCTTTAAATTTTGATTGTTTTGTGATTAACAATTGTAATAAAATTTTAGCTAAGAAAATTTAAAATGTTTTAACTCCAATCGAATGTAAATTGAATGGGAAACAATAATTTATATAGTATGTAAATAAATGAGTTCCTTTAAAAATTAAATACGAAATTTTACATACATAATTGGTAATCAAATAACAAAAAAAAAATTTAAATCGAAATCAAACTTTCCATTATTTTCCTTTTAATAACAAATATATGCAATCAAAAAAATATTTGATTTTAATTGAAAACTAAATCATTATAACTTTGCAACAAATGATAAGTTGAGACTCGGCAACATGTTGTTGTTCGAACCACGGTGGTACGATCAGCTCGCTCAAAATTGGCTTTGACTGTTTCATAATATCGACCATCACTAAAATTAATAATTTCTAATTTAATTTTATTTTGTAGTTTGTACTATTTATTTACGTACATAATTTCTGAAAGCAATATTTAAATAAAATAAAATTTATATCAGGAGTATAAATGTTGTCGATGGTGATCGATTTGTTAATTTTTGACCATTGTTTGGTCTTTCGCGAAAAAACAAATAATAAAATTAAAATAAATTTGAAAGTAATTCAAACACTTTATGAGATACATATTTCAATACAGAATTAGTGACAATATAGTCCAATTTAATTCTATAAAAAGAAAATTTTCTCATACATATAGCGTTGTAATTATTGTTGAATAAAAACTTTTCGTTTTAATGTTTTATTTTTTAGCATTTCTAAGACGCCTTCTCTTGAATCTTGAATCGTTTGAATTCACACGTTCAGTTTATTTTTTTTTGTTTTTTAATTTTATTTATTGATTTATTTATTCACAATTTAGATCATATGTATGTTTCTGGGATCCGATTTCAATGATTAATTTATTGAACGATATCGTTTGATCAATTGGTAATATGATCAACTCAATTTGAAAAAAGAGTTTTTTTTCATGATCATTTTCATTCAACTTTTGTTGATCAACTTTAATCGATCAACAAAAATTGATTAGTCAGAACGCGTTTTTAACAAATTTATTGTTTACCGAGTTTGTTCTTGATCGATCTGAACATGATTTTAAATTTAGCTATCACCTTTGTTTGATTTAATTTAAGCGAAGTAGCAACATTTATTTTTGTAAACATATAATTTTGTACCTTAATACCATACAACGTAATTTCAAACATTTAACACGCAATAAATCGATAGCTTTTTGACTTTTGTCCGAGAATCTCAAATTGTCAGGATCCCACCTAAAAAAATAAATTTGAAATATTTTTTTACTTATATTAATTATAAGAACTCTAGACGTACCAAGATTTGGTTTCATCATAAATTAAGTATAATAATTATAGTGCAAAACAAATTTTTGTGGCTTCTACATTATTAGTCAGACCCATGCATTTTAAGCCCGAGTTGTAAAAATAGGGACTGGTATAAATCTTATTATACTGAATTTATAATTTCATTGAAAATTACTTTTGAAAGGGGATTCGTCCAATAAGGGCTGAGAATAATAAATTAGTTTAAAGTTCGACATTTGCTTATCAAATTACCCAAACACGACAATATTATCTTTGACTTTCTTTTGTTTATGGTTTCATATCAATGGTAACATAAACTACTTTCAGCTTCGCTTGTAAATGTAGAACAAATTCTGTTGTATAGTTAACAGGTTTCTAAATTTACTAATGTTATGATAAGCAAATCCACAACCACCCAAAACTATCCAAAACTAATTATTTTACATTCAAATTAAAATAAATTGTTATATTTTCATCTAATGAGTAGGATTTACTTAAATAAATTTATTAAAATCATAATTATCACCTAACCATGATTATACTTAAAATACCTTAGTTCCAATCTTTCTAAATTTGAACAATTTGATGCAATAGCATCCATTAGTTGATCAACATGAATATTAACTCCTAATTTTTCTAAAGTTCCCATAACTAAAATCCTGCAATTATTCAAAGAAGATAAATTCAATTAAAATAAAGTTTCTGTACATGAAATAAAATGAAATATACTTGGCGTTACATAGAAGTGGAAGCACACTCATCCAGAGCTGATCAGTAATATGTGTCATTCCAGATAAACAGCAAGCTGTTAACTGAGAACCATAACGTGCTAAAAATTTATTTAAACCTTCATCCGTTAAATTGTCTGACGAATCCACATCCAAAGCAATGAGAGATCTAAAATAAAATAACTCATTTGTTTAGCAAAATAATTTCGAATTTAACAATTATAATGTAATATTTCTAATAAAATAAAAAAATAAATCAATTAAATTGTAGATCTATATTATATAATCTCCGATAGTAAACTATTTGTCTAAAATTGACCTCGCATTTCCGCTTTCCATCCAAGCCTTCAAAACACTATCGTTGAAGCCATTAATTTGTCCAGCACTTAACAGCCTTAAACTTGGGATTCTTGTTAACATATCAATTAAACTTTCCGTAGACAAATCTGTCGCTGTAATATCCAATTCAGCTAAACTACATTTTTCCCATTCTGTTTGCATAACAAATTCTGATTTTAAGCTGGTTCCGTTCATTAAAAGGCAAGTTAATCGTTTAGATCTTTGTATTAATGTCTTCAAAGTTGAACCAGTAACTTTATTACAAAAATTTACAGCTAAACATTCCAACTAAAATACCAAAATTTTAGTTATAAAAATTAATTAAAAACAAGCTATAATATTAAGACTGTATTTATACCTGAATGCAATTAGAACTAAACGCATCGATATGTGAGTCGTCGATGAAGTTAATTCCATACAAATTAATTACTCTCAAATTTGGTGTAGCCGATTTCAATTTATGAACATTAATAACTTCATAAATTTCTTCCTCCTCTTCTTCACATTTTTCATAAGTACCTATTAGATGAAGTACTTCCAAGCCATTAATAAAATTATAGATTTTTCTCATAAAACCTTCCATAAAGATAACTTCAGATAAACAAATGCACATGTAACGCAATTTTGTTGGAAAAGCCTGCATTTCACTGAAATCATGCAATTGCATAGCAGTAGAGAAATCTAATAACATATGAGTAAGATTTGGACATTTGCCCGATAATTCGTGTAGTACAGTATGTGTTATCAATTCAATTGGTAATTCGATGTATCTTAATGATGGTCCGAAACGTACCGTTATTAAACCCAATAGAAATTCCAATGATTGAACATGTAAACCCGAAATTTCAGGACGTAATGAAACATTTTTCCATAGTCGCGTATCATATGCAATTTGTCTCCACCTTCGACTAACTTTAGCCAATCGACAAATTTCACGATGCGAAAGATATGAAAATATGTTCAAAAGTACCTTATCAGGCAATTTTTCAATAGTCTAAGAAGAAAACACAATCAATAATAATATTAATCATTAAAGTATTAATTTACAGAAAATTTGAATTAAACACAAAAAAATTCCGGATACAATTAAAAACTTATTCTATTCAAACTTGGAGAGTTTAAATAACTAATTGGGATTCTCACAAAAAAAAAGGGAATGAAATGTGTGTTAATTAGTTAAAATTTAGAAAGTTGACCTTGTCCATATTATTTTATATTTAATTTCCCTTTTTTTTCAATATCTTTATTTCTTATTTGAAGCACACAAATGAGTAAATTTTTTGTCAGCTTTATTAACAAGGGTTTTATTTTCAAATATTACTAGTTTCCAAACAATTAGAATTATATACATTTATCGAAAAAAGGACAAACTCAACTTAATTTCTTCTATCTCAATTTCTTTTTAAGTTTCAACTAAGAAACTCAAGTGAAATAACAAAGCTTGATCGATAGTGACCTTCCATAGGCCTTCACCCGACAATAATTCGAAATACTGAATTTCAAATTCTTTTCGGGTGAAGGCCTTAGGTATATGATTTCAAACATCAAAATCAGATATATTTTTCTTGTCATGACAACATGGCAGGCGTACATGTTGTAATCTTTTAGCGATTATACAAATATTCCTAACTCTTATGTAAATTGTGATTATCTAATAATTAAATGTTTTAATTGTATTTCTCAAAAGTACAATATATGGCAATTCAAAATTTTAAAGTTCCCTACCGTATCTGCAAACGGACTTCGTTTTGTTCCATCTGTCAGATAAACTTGTGAAGCTTCTACAGCTAGTTGACCCCAAATGTCCATATCCATTTTCTTATAATTATATAGCCCAAAGCCCCTTTATTTGAGAAATTTAAATTTAAATTTAAAAAAAAAAAATAAAGAGTATAATTTTCCAAAATAGGAAAAAATTAATTAATATTCTGTGAAAATTTTTTCGTAGATTTATTACTTTTAAAAACAAAATAAAATATATGAATAAAAGAAAATATATTTTTAGAAAAAGCTTTTTAATTCAGAATTTTAGAATAATTTTTATATACAAAGTAAATTAAAATGTTTACTTCTCGATTTAAGCACTATCGAGAATTAACTAAAAAAAAAAAGGAAATTTTATTGTAAAGACATTTCCAAAAAAAAATTGTTTTCAAGTTTTCTCAAACTTAAAGTTATTATTAATTAGAAAACAAAAAAGTTTTAAATAGATATTTTCCGGTGATCATGTAATTTTAAGTTTATTTACTTTATCTCAAGATCAGCTGTATGAAGAGAATTTTTTTTTTTTAACATCAAAACATTGAATTTAATAGATATTTGGTACCTCTACATTGTGTATTTTGTTTGAATAAAAGCTTTATTTTTTATTTATTCCGAAAAATTATTCGAATTAAGAATATATACGGTATTAAAAATATCCTTATGTTTGAAATCATACAGATCGGCTTTTAATCTAAAATTTACATAACTTGTATTTTCTATTTATTCGTTTGATTTTTTTTGCACTTTAAAGTTGTTCTTAGCTCCTAAGTTTTATTATCTGAAAAAAAAATGTGTTGCAAAAATTTAAATTGCATATAAAACTCTCGGTAGACAAAACAAATTTGAAGAAATTGTAAAAAACCAAAAATTGATAAAACTATTTTAATATTAATGGATTGATTGATTGAAAATTGAACACATTATAATTGATTTGTCTTTAATTTCCAGCTACTTGTCTTTCCAGCTACTTATGTACATATTAAGTGGTTAAACTTAATTTTAAAATTTTTTTTGACTAAATTACAGATTTGACCTTTATTTTGTAATTTTTTTACGATATTACGATATATATATTGTAATTTTTTTACGATATATAAACTATTTTTTGACGACTGTACAGCCCTGGTTTTTACATAGATATCGTCCATAAGCAAAGAGTATGTATTTCATGTTTCAGTCTCATAAAAAAAAATACAAAAACAAAACAAAAAATCTTAGATCACAACCCCATAAGCTTATATTTATATTTTGGAGAATTTCGATCTTTTTTGTATGGGACTGAAACCTCTATTATATACATACTCTTTGGTTTAAGTTGTGTTTCCATAACTTTTAGATAGGTAGTATGAAAACTTATACATCTAATGCCTAGAAAAATAAATTTGAGAAACATAAATACAGTTTTCAAAAAGGAGCCAAAATTAATCTAAAAGGTCAATTTTCACACAAAGTTAAGTTAAATTTTAATTACATTATTGATGAACCAAAAATATGATCAGCTCGGGAGGAGGAGTAATAAAAAGTTTGCAGATATTTTAACAATTTAAGAAAACAAAAGCAATTAAAAAAATTCAATTCAACAAAAAAAAACAAATTACATCAAATATTGTAATCAGGATGAAAAAAATTAATTTTAAACAAAACCTCAATATGAACTCGGAAATACATTGATGTCTACAATATACACGAAATAATTTATTTCTTGATTTTAAATCAAAACATGCACCACAATAATCTTTATTTCTATCTTTCATTTTTCAGTTATATGCATAATTTAACTTTAATAATTATAATGTCGTAAATTTAAAATAAAATGTTATATTATTGAATGTTAAGTATACGTATTTAAGATAAAACAAACGGTCAAAGGAACATGTTGGATTAACTGGCCAAACTACAATTTATTAGAAATACCCAAAAACCGAATTTAAGATTCTATTATTTTGAATAACATTTTTTGGACCTTTTGATACTGTTTACCATAAATCAAGGTTGTATTATATGTAAAGCTAGGTTTATTGATCTTGATGTTAAAATTTTAATACATAAAAAACTATATAATAGGTATGTTAAACACAATATCAAAACATGTTTTTGTGTATACCTTTTAAATTATATATATATTTAATATATTATATTATTATTATATTATATTATGTTAATTACAAATTTATTAACTTACATTTATGAAATTAAAACTTTGTTTCCATTTAATTAGTTCTAATTAGTTATGTAAGTTTGTATTAATTACAACTTTCTTGTTATTTGAATAAATTAAATAAAATAATTTTATTAGCGAATAATATTTTAAAATTTGCTTAGCATTATATAGTTTTCTAAGCAAAAATTGTGATGATCGCTGGAAGACAATAACTTACCAGTTTAGTCTTACGAAAACTTGAATTTAAACCTTCACGTCCAACTGCTGATTGAAGTTGTAGTACATTCAATGATTCCATCATTTTTGCAGTTTGTATTGAAGATAAAAATTAAATTCAAAAGATTTTGGTATTTTATAGATGAAACTGTCTTTTTCTTTATTTTTTTTTTGGAATTCAAAATGTTTTGAGTTATTCAAAAATCAATCATTCAACACCCAAGTGCCAACAGATATGCAAAATAATATTTTCTTAGTTAGTCGAAATAATATTTATTAAAATTTGCTAAAACCTCGAAAGTTTCTATTAAAAATTTGTTCTCAATTAAAAAAATAAACTGAAAACTTCAAATTGTACCTACTTGTTTGTTTAATTATGGCTTGTGTACGAAATACTTTATCCCAAAATTCGTTATCCAAATATCCAAACATTAAATGTACACAAAAAATAACGAAAAACAAAATCATGTACATATAGACTTTTGCTACAATTTTGTCTAAGAAAAACAATTTAGTATAAAATTTTGAAAAATTATTGATTTTGGAAACTGATAAATTAGAATTTTGGGATAATAAAAATCGTATCGGTGCCTTTTTAATTATGTACATTGCACATTTATATTTGAGTACGAATAATTACATTTATATTATGTATCAGTATCTAAATACGTATATCTTTTATAGAAAGTTGTTTGAAATAAGTCAAAAATGTCGTTCAAAGAACCTTTTTCAAAGATATTATTATAAATGTATAATTTGACAGCGTTTTTTGTCAATTTTTTTTAGTCTGTTGTACAGTTTAGGCTTATTACTCAGCTTGTGTTAAAATATTTGATAATTTGCGACACAGAATTTTTTATTCTACAAATTTATTTTATTTTATATGAAGTTTTATAAACATTTATTATCAATTTATCGATAAGTCAATTTATATTAATTTATAAATTAAGTTAACTATGTAATTCAGCTGACAAGGTCCTTTAAGTGAATTATTATTATTTTTATTTTTGCGACACTCTTATGATTACCTCGAAAAAAAATTTGCACTAATATTGGAGAAACAACAGCTTAAATTATCGTTATGAAATTTCATATAGTATAGTGCTATTAGGTATTTATTATTACTCTGCCACTAAGCAAATATATCACTAAGCACTACTTAGGTCATTTCGATTTAATCGGCGGCGATCATTTCAAATAAACAATAATTCTATCTAATTCTATCGGTTTTTGCAGAGTTTTTAGATTGATAAACTATATAATAAGTAAACATCAGCTTGTCAATGTTTAACACAGAAATCTAAAAAAATGATTAAATTCGCAAATAGAACCAATTCCTCTGATACATGATATGAATAAGTTCAATTGTACATGGTTTTAGAATACAATAGTCAGTGGGTCAAAATAGAAATAAATATCCAAAATCGGAAACGCTAGTACCAAAGTATACAACTTGTTGCGTAGAATTGGAACATGGTATAGTTTTATTGCTTATTTTTGACTGCTTGGAGCTTGGGTCCGGTTGAATAACTATTGGTTCCATACCCAACAAGTAATTATCAGAATTTTAGTTTGTTTTTATTTTGGTTTTGTGAAGAAATTATTTAATGTAAAAAAAAATAAAAATTATATGCAAGGTCGAAATGTCACACATGCTATGTGGGAAGCTTAAAGTTCAATTTGTTTTAAGCAGTACATATGGAAAATTGAATTGTATACAGTGCACGGTTTTTAAAAGGTTCACGTTTAATTAAGATCAAACAAAAAAATACACACTGCATTACCATAAGCGTATGGGAAATATAATTTCAAAAAAGACAACTATATTTTTAGCGATAGGATGAAAACAAAATATTCGATTTGTTTTTAATTATTATATTATGTAGAATAATTACATATTGAGCAGACATTGTTTCTCTTTACTTTAAATATGTATTTGAAATTTAAATACAAGAAATATATGTATGTAGTAAGTTATTTATTAAAACAGAAAATTAAGTTTAGCCAAAATAATTTAAGTTTTTATATTCGCTGGCGTTTTTGCTTATTTTTTTTTTTTTTATTTAAAAAATTAGCACAAAATATATAAATTATATCTAATTAAAAAATTAATTTTTTTCTGTTTCTAATAAAATATTAATTATTTTTTTTTAATTTTTAATAATTTTGTTTCAATAATAACCGATTTTCCAATTTTTTTTATTTCATTGACATCAGTTTGAATCTATTTTTATACCTTTTCAGGACTCACGGAATCAAAAATAAAAAAGAAAAAAGAAAATTTTCACCGACACTGCTGTTTGTATTTTACCAAATAATTCCGAAATACTGAATTCTCAAATGAGTAAATTAATTTTAATGAATTTTTTTTTTTGGCGGCCCTTTCTTTTGCAAAAATATAAAAAATTCAATTGAGTTCTGTATTATGAAATCTACATAATTGAAAATGCCATCGATTGTATATAGCTACAAAATAAAATGAAGTACGAAAGATACGTAAATTATTCTGGCACAAATATGCCAATTGGAAAATTTAATAGTTTATGAGTATTACAAAGTCGATCTTATTCGAAAAAAAGATTTAAACAAATTTATTTTCTATATAAATTATATTGTTCGATCCACCGAATTGGCTTAAAAAAAATATTTTTTTTCTCTAAAGTTTATTTATTTTTTTTTTTATCAAATTGACAGATTATTTTCAAATATATGACTGTACAAACTATACATAAATTACTATTCACACATATTGTTAAAATCTGAGAAACAAATTGTGCAAAATTTTTAATTAAATAAATAATTTTTATAATCAACAAAAAAATTCATGTAAATTTTTGTTTCTATAAAAAGATTTACAGGAACTTCGACATGTTTTAATGATGACAAACAGATTGGCGGTATTTTCTTAACAAAAAACACAGCATGTTCTTATATTTTTTTTTACTTTATTATAATGTTTTTATTTTACTTTTAATATTTAAGCGCACTTCAGCTGATATTTCTGGCATTGATTCAATTTGTTTTGTAGTGAAACATTTTTGATTTTATTCATCAATTACTATCATCAGGTATTAATAAACTTTTGAAATTATAATGCATGTAGTTTTATACCAGTTCCATTATTTAGTATTAAAATATTGTTTATTATTAATAAGTTAAGATCCTTTATCGTTCATTTAAGTAACAAAAGAAATTAATTTCAATTAATTACGAAAATAATTAATTAAATTTATAAATACGTACCTATAATATATATAGTTAAGTAATATGTTCGGGTTTAATAAAGAAATATAAAAAAAAAATTATTACAAAATAACACATTTAAATGTAATCTTCGATATAATAAGAAATTGTATATGTACATTATAAAAACGGATGTAAACCTACATAACCCTTCTAATTTTTTTTTTAAAACTACGATTCTCAATATTTCTTTTATCTTTTACTACATAAATAAGACAAATTCGTTCGTAAAAATAGTTTTTAAAAATTCTCAATTTTTCAAATTGTAGCAATATAAAAAAAATCTAACTGTTGATGTAGAATTGTAAATTTAATAAAAAGCAAATAAGTAATTATAGTAATTAATTTCATTGAAAAAATAAAAAAACACAATTTTATAAATTATTTCTAGATAAGTTAAAAAAATTTATTTTGATTCATAGAAGTATTTAATTTCTTCTACTATTTTTTGTAAAACATTTTTTTGGTAAGTCAATCATTTTCATTCAAAAATACTTCATTTTTTATCAATAATATTCTCAATTGTAGTGGATCTGTTTTTCTCATTTTGAAAAATTAGAACAACACTAATATTTATTTTATTTAAAACAGTTTTTAATATTATCAAATAATAATTTTAACAATATTTTAATTTTAAATGTTAGATATACACTAAAAAAATCATATGAATTTAAATTTAAATATCTTTTCACTTTCACAATTTCATCATGTATTTTATTCCTTGTTTGCTTTACATATAAAATTTATGTATTTTACTTGGAAATTGTTAAACCTTTTAAATGATGTTGGCAACATATACAACTAACGTCCTGATAAGCCATATTTTTACTTAAATCATTAAAGTTCATTGAAACTTGAAAAGATATTAAAATTTAATTTATTTAAAAACACTTTAATAAATTTGCACAATAAAATT
This sequence comes from Hybos culiciformis, assembly GCA_964007475.1. Lineage (NCBI taxonomy): Eukaryota > Metazoa > Arthropoda > Insecta > Diptera > Hybotidae > Hybos > Hybos culiciformis. The sequence continues at coordinate 60,061,496 of OZ023273.1, forward strand.
CAGTAGTTCAACTACATTTTCCGCTAAAGGGCAGTGTAACTAATTATAATCTTACACTGATTTTTGCGACTGTTACCAGAAATCAGATCTTGTTCTACGAATAGCAAATTTAAAGATTAACTGTGTGTTTCATTTATGATAATAATAATTTAAAAAATAATTTTTCCTGTGTATATAATTAGTAGCTTAAAAAAATTTCCTTCACAACATATACAAATAAATGATTCACAATTGGTTTTTTGACTAAAATAATGATTTGAGGCTCTTATAAATTAAGCGAAGTTTTGTTTTAAAAAATAATACCTTTAAATTAAACTTAAATTTACAATATTATCATAAAAATCAGATTAAATTAAACTATGTAATATTATTAATTTATTTACTTATTATTCTAATTTAAAATCTAGCTTGATTCCGGAAGAACTCGATGCCTAGTTTCATTTGATGAATCATTTAATTTGCCATTTAAAACTAAACCATTTGTAACTGAAGCATTTGTAACTGAATTGTTTGGAATTGAGCCATTTGAAGCATAACCATTACTTAAACTTTTGTTAGTATTATTTTTATTGTTTTCTGAAGAAACTAAGCCATTACTAATCGAACCCTTTGAAATACCATTCTGCGTTTTTTGATTGATATCATCATCAGCTTTTAACTTCTACAAGTTTAGATATAAAAAAAAGTAATGTTAAATATTGTTAACATTTATTTAAAAAAAAATCATGCTTACCCTTTTTTCTCTCTCAACATAAGCGGCTTTGTAAAAGTTTGAAAACAAGAAATAAAACATAACAGCATGAGCACCAATGAAATATGCAAACGCAATTGGATAATTGCAATCGTTCTTAAATAATAATTGGAATGCGTGTACCATAACTAACACAAACTGTATCATTTGTAATACTGTTAAATATTTCTTCCACCATAAATATTTTTGAACTTTTGGTCCCATTGCAGCTAGCATATAATATGTATACATTATGATGTGCACAAAAGTATTCAAAAATCCAAAGAATGTGCTATGACCACCTGGGGTAAATTTAACTCCCCACCATACTGAAACTGGCATTATACCATGATGAATAACATGCAATGTTGAAACTTGATCGTATCTTTTTCGTAGAACGAAAAAGAAAGTATCAAAAAATTCAGTAAATTTAGAAAAATAATACCACCAGCAGCCTTCAGCAACCTAAAAATATTTCTTGGTTACTTCTAAATAAGTTCTTTATATTTTTTCATTAAAAATTTAGTACATTGTTAGAGGATTTATGTTTTATTTTATTTTTTATTTTACTACATAAGACTACTTCCTACTTGAAAAAAGTTAAACCGGATTAACGATTAATTGGTTATTGCAACTAGAAAATAAAACATTTATTTTTAATTAGAAAGAAATTATCAAATAAATAAATTATAAAAACAATGTAACAAAAATAATGCCAAATATCAATCTGGCTATTATCATTTAATTCCAGCTTTCATATTTCTCCAGCAATCTTAAAGAGTTATAGACTCTTCAATTTCGATAATTCCTTTTACAACATAACTATAATAAAATATTTACTCATGCAGCTTGTTGAAATTGGAAAATTTTGCGAAAGCTAATTTATTAACTAATTAAAAATAGAAAGTTTAATTTGTCCTACACATTATAAATTTTTAATAATAATCTGGCAAAAATATAATATATTGCAATAAATTCTTTAAATTGCAGAATAAATTTCAAGAACTAAACTATATTTAAATTATTTGAATGTAATGAAATGAATTAAAACTAATTACCAGAGATTTAAAATTCCTAAGTATCTTCTTAATAGAGTAATTGTAAAAATTCTGGTTTATTTATTACTTATATTCAACTTTTTCTTTTAGAAAGGAAATTTTAAATCAAAACTTGGTTTTTAAGTATTATCTGACAAAAAGATTCACGGTCATAATGATAAAATTAAAAAATTCTAAATAATAATATTAATATGTATTAGAATTATTATTTATTATGAATGTATGTAAAATCCCAATTACTCACCCGAATTCCACGTGGAGAAAATGTATAATCAACTGGTTCACATCTGAAGCTGTAGCCTCCTAACCAAGAAACACATGCCTAAAATAATATTTTTTATAAGATTTTAAAACATATGAATTGAATTATATTTCATTGTTACCTCATAAAATAGCCAAGCACTAAAAACTACTTGAATTGCATTATAAATTACTAAAACTTCTCTTAATTTGAATGGTTTTCTGTTTTCCATTAATTTAGGCCCAATAACCTAAAAAAAAAAAAATTAGATTTCTCATTATTATTCAGAAAAATATTTTCAAATAAAATTATGTTTTTAGTATTTTTCGAATTTTCATACAATAGTTTTCTAAATATAATTTGTAAATTTAGTATTAATATCACTCTCCCGCACAGGTAACCTATGTACTAATAGAATGTGCTGAACTTTAAAGTTTGCTCAAAAATAACTTTCAAATATCGTACAAAACTGGGTTCAACTTGTTTAATTCAATACATGTACACACTAATTTTTTAACTTCAAGATAATTTCATGAGATCTCCTGAATTTGTCCATATTTTGATCACCCCAAATTAAAATCGAATTTAAAATATTGAAAAATGCATATTTTATCACCGACAACCAGTTAAGATACTCATTTCACTTTTACAACAAGAAAAACATACCATACATATAATATTCTAATTTCTAATGCCCGGAAATAACTCTATAAAATCAAGTTGACTATTATTATAAAATACTTGTTTTTTTTTTTTCTGTAGTAGCAAACTTATAATTTTTTCTAATTGTTTTCTATTCGATTTAAAAATAAAAAAAAAATTGTATCTTAAATTACAATAATTTTTAATATTAATATTTAATTAATGTACTTATTCATGCGCATGACTTAATAATAATACTAACTTACTTATAAGAAATCAGAATTGAATTAAATGAAAAACATTTTCCTCTATATATAAAGAGTGTTTGTTGTTTTCTGAAATTCCTAATAATAATTTTATTTTTTTTATAATTAAAAAGTATTGCGGTTACAAATTACAGATTATTTATACTTTTCCTCAAACATCATCAATTAAAATTATTTTTTTTATATTATTCGTTCAGGTTGGTTTGAACAAAAAAAAAGTTTGTCTAGAATCTCACACAATTAAATAAATAAAATATATATTGGAGAAAAAAAAAGAAAAACTATTTGGAGAACTAAATTTTTTTTTAAGTTTTTTTTTTAAATTCCTTTAATATGAATTTAATATTTTTTATTGAATTTTTTTAATAATTTAAATAATTTTCCGCAAGGAATATATACGGAAGTTTTTGTTGGGTTTTTTTTTTAATTAAATAGTTTAACAATGATAATGATAATGAGTAATAATGTATAATGTATTGTATTTATGTATGTATGTGATTTAACTCAAAATTTTCTTATTAGTAATCCAACTCGTTAAAAATAACCATGTGAAGAAATCTTAATAAACATGATTTTTATATTTGTTTGATCCTACCAGTGAGTAATAATATTTATAAGAGGGTCAGAATTCATACAAGTAAATTTCAGAATTTTTTTTTTCAAATAACTCAAAAATGATGACAATATTTTCAATGTATTGAATAAAAATTTCATACTCAAATGTGTTTATTCCTAATACAATAATAAAAATAATAAAATTATGAATAAACACATTTGAGTTAAAAAATTTTACTCAATACGTTGAAAATATTGTCGTAATTTTTGAGTTATTTACAAAAAATTTACTTGTATGAATTCTGTCCCTCTTATAAATATTATTACTCAATGATCCTACTGATTTTATAGACGAGTAATTCAATATTTTTAAAATATAATATGTATAAGCATTCTAAATAAGGCGTAAAATGCGGATTATCTTTATCTTATTCATATTTCCTGAGTAGTTGGTAGTATTTTGGCCAGGATATCTTTAATCATTTTTTATACATAAGCACCAGTAATTTTTTTTTTTTACATATGCATTAAGACTTTAATAGAGTTTGGTCTGTTTTCTACAATGTATGTCTTTTCTAATCTGAACAACTAAATTCAGTGATATTCTGTTTCATTTTAATTCTCGTTTAATATTGGTTGACCCTTCAAGTTTTTTATTCTCATTAATCTTAGAGAAAGTCGATTTTCCTTTGTTTTCTTCATATATAATTATATACCAACTCCAAGGTAAGTATCTCTCATGGATAGTAATGATTCGATAAATGATAAATGCATGACTCGATAAAATAATTTAAAAATCAAAAAAAATTGTCATCATTTTAAACCAAAGAAAATTGAGTTTTTATCCTTTCCTTTAAGATTTAATTAAATCAATAAACCCAAAAATAAGATTTTGCATTTTTTTTACGTAATCTGGTGCGTTACGTAATCTGTCTAGTTAATGAACCTAAAATAAGTCACTTTGATTATATAAAAACTCATTATTTAATAAATTGATGAAAAAACTAGTTCTATATAAAAATAAAATTATATATGACTGAATTATATAGACTTTCACAAATTGAAAAAGAATATAATTTTTTGATTCAAATGTTGTAAACAAAAAATCAATAAATTAATAAATTAATTAATTTGTTTAATTGTCGGTTGAATGTTTTAGTCACTTGTTTTAACTTTAAAATCAATCTGTACATATTTCATTTTTATTATAAATGTTTTACGTATGCACAAATGTTAAATGTATATTAATTAATTCAACAATACAGGAAAAATAAATGTGGGTGGTAACTTCAATAGCTTTGGGATTCCCATAAAAAGGTTAAAAATGTCATAATCATTTAGCATAATGGTTTGTTATTGGTTCTAGGATCACCAACCTACTTAGATACTGTCATTATCTAATCTCTTTACAAATTCAAAATGTGTATATATTCAAATTTGTATGGTCAATATTTGGTCAATAGTAAAGTGCATAATATTCATATTTCTTTATTAAATTAATGAGATGAGTTAATAATTTAAACATAATTACCTACCTTTACAAAATATGCGTATGCCAGACTGATTGCAATTGTTGGAAACGGAGAGCTCATTAATGGCCAATGTCGTGTTCTTGGATCTGATTTGTTGTCCATGAGGTCCCGCCATCCTTCATATATTGATACTACGAAAGCCTGAAAAAAAAATTTTTTTTCTTATTATTATATGTTTAATTAAAAATTAAATAAATATGTATTTGAAAGTCATTATTTGCTATAAATAGTTATGATTGGAGTAGTACACAGTGCATACTATAAATATATAAAAAGATCGATCTAAATTTTAAATATCGAATTTGTCTCCATAATAATTTTAAGTTTTTTTTAATTTTCAATCAAAGAAACATCAGAATTGTGCAATTATTCTAGTTTATGTGTTTATGTGTTACAAAATAACTAAAATTCAATTAGAATAAATTTGTACGTGTTTCATTCAATTTATGGAAATTAAAGAAGGAAATGATGGAAAAAAAAAATACCAATCTTATGTTTACTATAAATATACATTGAAGTTTTATATGCATTTAATAAAAAAAAAAAAAAAAAAGAAGGAACATATTTTTATTATTATGAAACTCATTTACATTAAATAGCAAATTATTATTGAATATTATTAAATTATAAAAATATTGAAATAGGTATAATTAAAAATAATTGATTTAATAAAAAAATATTTTATTAATAAACTAAGAAAATTCAGTGTTTTTATTTTATTTATCAAAACAAATTAATAAGAAGATAAATCACACGATAAATAATTATTTAATTAAATTATTATAACTAATTTTTTTTTTTTTTTTTACTTAATAAGAACTTTACTGATTACTAATATAAGAAGTAATACATCAACTCAACTTTTGTTATGAAAAAAAAAAATTCTGCTCTATAGTCTACAATGTTAATAATGTTCATAGTATACAATGAAATAATTTTGGTGAAAAAACAAAAATTTCTAAGGATCTTCCAAACAAAACAGTGAAAATTAATTTTCTGTAATCGAAAGTAAGAAATTTGAAGCTTTTTCAACACTTAATAATAATAAAAAAAAAAAACAATTGATCAGCTCTCCTCTCTGGTTATGGCCAAAAATATAAATTGAAATAAGCTGAAAACTTTGTAAATCAGAAATTTAAGAAAATTCAATAAATTGAATATCACAAAAAAAAAACTTTATTTGTCCTGTAACGCTGATTTTTTTTTTTACATATTTAAGACATTTTTATTTTTAAGTTTGCAGAACCTGTATTCATAATCTCTAAGTGGCCTTGAGTAACCTTTAATACTATAGCATCAATATGGTAAGGTTTATTTTTTATTTTATTGATTTCGATGTCAATAAATTCACAGAATACGAAATTATGCAAATATAATTCCGGAATAAGAGCGTAGGCACAGATATATCGGATAAGAATTTTTATAGTAAATAAGGATTAAGTAAGCTTTTTGTATACACAAAGAACACATTATTCTAAAATCAAGTTGTTAAGTAAATAAACTTTTATCAAAATTTTAAATTTCTTTTTTATTTTTTTTCACATGTCCATTTGAATAAATTAAAAAAATTTTAAAACCAGAATTGCTTTTTATTTCATGAATATATTTGTCTTTTATTCTAAAAACCAGAATTTTAGTTTTATGAAAAGGTATATTCTTAGTAGTAAATTAATTAAAGTTCTTTTCAACTATCAATCAAAAAACATTAGTATTGGTTTACACTGTTTATGCTTAAAATTGGTCAATATAATAAAAAAAATTTTAAATATCATAATTTTAAATTGTTTAACATGGGTTTTTATGACTTTTAGAAAGCCTCATAATAATATACTATCAACTTGTGGTTGGCAATATCATAGAACCACGCGTCATGTGAAATTATTCATTCAAAATAAACTGTCATCTAGTATTTCTAATTCAACTCGTTTTATTGATTTTAATTAGACCTAAATATCTGAAAAACCTACAGCAATCCAATCGACTTCAATTAAAGCACGATATTGGCATCACTAACTCAATCAGAGTCGCGGTAATGAACCTGATATCTTATTAGTCAAGTAAATATTTTCAAAATAACACCAAAACCAAGTTATTTCGAGTTACGTAATATAATTTTCAAATTTCCAGCAATTTTTAAAGTAAAAAAACCAATTATAAGTTTTAATTTAATTAGCAAACCTATGAACATAAATGCATTTATTAAGAAATGTTTTCACAAGATTATAATTGTCATTCCAACGAATAATTGTTTTTCATATCGGAAATGCTCCTATTACATTTAATATTGATTCGTAATGCTTTAAGAATCTTGGAAAAAAATAAAATAAAAAGTTAATTGCGTCTTTCTTATTTTTTTTTTATTCACTTAATTTAATATCTTTTTGTAAAGGAATTCATTTTTTTTTTACATCAAGGTTATTTAAAAGGGATTTTCCAGATTGTAATATATTGCTGGATATTTTTTTAATTTAATATTTTATAAAAGAACAAAATATTAAAAAAAACAACAAAATAAAACTTTTAATAACCTGATGACCTGATGAAAATAAAACCAATATTTAAGAATTTTTTAATCAATAGAGCGTCTTTTTACAGGTTTTTTTTTTTATTAAATATAATTTTTATACGTATGTTGAACATATAATGTATATCTCTTCAAGTTCAAAAGCATTCAACCTGTTTCATAAGTCTAAGAAAAAAATAATAATAATAAAATTCACATATTAATAATTGTTTGTTTAAATAATTTATTTGTTATAAAATAAGTTATAACTAGAAAAATGAAAACAAAGTTAATTCAGCTCCTTTGCTATATTAAAATGTTATGGAACGAGTATATGTATAAAAAATCATTATCACAGCTTAAAAAAAACTCTTACATTGGTAAAAAGATACATGAATTTATATTACCAAGAATACACATAATAAATATTTAAATTTAGAAATTAATTGATTTATAGCAAAAAACTCTTTGTATTAATTCTCAACTTAACTTAAGAATGAAAAATAATTAACTTCATCAAAAAAATTATTGAATGAATCATAATTATCCTATACGTTATAAACAAGTATTTTCTTTTGAATCATATGAAAAATCATCATAAGCAGATTAATATAATTAAACAAAAATTCTTAATGGCTTTATTACAATAAATTACAGATACTGATTTATTAAGCAGTAATTTACAAAATACTACTATTTTATCTGTCTTGATTGGAATTCCCAATAATATATACTTAAAGTTAACAATTTTACCACCTTTTGCGATGTGAATAAAATCCTAAACTCAAATCGAAAAACATTGTATTTTAGCATCAACTAAAATATAAATTTAAAAAACAAATAATTAGCATAATAATTAAACATACATAACTCACAAGTGCATAATTTTATGGGTATAGTGCGTTATTATTATCATTATAATATTATTATATGTAATAATAATATAATAGAAATTTCAAAGTTCTTAGCAAATATTTTAATAATATATTAATTTATTTATTCACATAATATTCACATAAAATGAAAACTGAAAATCGAACGTTTTTATAAAAATTAAAAATGATAAAAATTTGAAACATCATCTGTAAATGAAATTTACTTTATCTTTAACGATTCCATACACTTCCAGCATTTACCCAGAAGAACTTGGAATAACCATAATTATAGAAAATTTAAAAGTAATTTAATTTTCATATACATTACCTTACAAATACGGACCTAAGATTTTGTGTGTTCAAAAACGAAATTTCTTGTTTTGAATGTTTTTGTTTCTACCGGAACGGCATGTGCCATTGAAAGTTCTGACTAACTATAAATTTTTTGGTATGGGTTAACTTATGAGACAATTTTAATTTATTTTTATTTAAAAATAACAATATTTTCTCTAATACTTTTTTTGCTAACAAAAGCTTGCCCTTGACTAAACTAAACACAGTAGTTTATATTTGTCGTAATTGATGAGAATGTTTCGAATATTATATTTAGATATTATGTTGCATGTTCCTATTATGTATTCAACAAAAAAAAAAAAAAATTTCTGAACTTTAGCACCCTTAAATTGACAAGTAAAGTGCAGTGCTATTGTTTGATTTTATATTCCAATATGTAGTTTTTATAATAATTATATTTTATTTTCGTAAATTTTCTCCCTTATTTACTTAATCACATTATAGTTTTTAACTATATGTCTATACAATTCAATATATTTTTACAATTTATGTATTTTCGATGTGAATATAACAAAATTTGTATTATGTACGGTATGTACCTACCTATATGCGAAACTCTAATGTAAATATTAAATTTAAGCAAATAATAATTAAAAAACATATTATGAATTGCTATAGCTTTGAATGAATTGAATTTTTTTTTTTTAAATATTTATTATTTAAAATCAGAAAATTTTACATACTAAAAAAAAATTTACTATTATTTACTTTTATATTTTTGCGGTATTTTTAATTCAACAAAACACAAAAACAATAAAATTTTATATAGATGCAATTTATATCTGGAATTTTCACACGATGAAGAACAACAATTCATTATCAATTTAACCTGATTTTGAAATAATTATAAATTCTATTTTATACAAGTTGTATACAAAAATATATCAGTGTAGTCTGTTAAATAATAGTAGATTATTGTATATGTAAACTAAATTTGTTATTAATTAAGAGTTCTGTATACACAAAAATACATTGACACGAGTCAATACTTATATCACGAGACCGAAGGTCGAGTGATATAAATTGACAAGTGTCAATGTATTTTTGTGTTAATACAGAACGAGTTGTAGAACAAATTTTGTTTACATATCCAATATACTGTTTAAATGCGTAGGGGAGAGGTAGTTGCAAAGAGAGAATATTTTTTCTTCTCATTTTTTCTCATTTTTTGAAGTGAAACTTCTTTAGAGGCATTGTGATTGAGAGTGAAAAAAATGTAAGTGTCAAAAATGTAACGCCGAGTGTCAAAAATGTAACGCCGAATGATAAAAAAAAAAGGCAAAAAAAAAAGAAAAAAGAAAAAATTTATGTGTCAGCTGATGATAAAACCGACAGCCGCTAGCAACTTAATGAAGCTTATCAGCGCAATAACCTACTCTATATTGGCTCAGAATTAAAGTCGAAAATACTATTTTTTTTTTTTTGATTGAAAGGGAAATTTATTTTAAACAATAATAAAAAAAATATTTCTTTTATTAATTATTAGTGCTAATTTTAAAAAAGTTTTTGGAATACAAATATGTATTCTGAATAAAAATGTTCCACATGCACCTATTTTGTAGATAATTTATTTTTGATATTAATTTTTCTTAATGTAATTTTTTTAGTTTGTTAGTGTAATTTATTTTTGACATTAAATTACACTAATAAAATGCAGGAGGAATATTTTTATTACAATTACTTTTATAAGAAATACTAATGTCAAATTTTGCAGGCATATTTAAAAATGCTCTTTTAACTAAAACAGATTTTTTTTGAAGTAATTTGTAATTGAGTTGTTAGTATAAATTATTTTTGCCATTAAATTCCATTAATGCAATGCATGTAGAATATTTTTATTCCAATTCATTTTCAGAAGAAGTACTAATACTTAAACATGAAATTTTTCAGGCATTGTGTTTACAGCTTACTAGGTGTCTACATTAGCGTATTTTTCCTGCATGCGATTTTGTTCTTTAAATGTATTCGTGTATCTTTATACAAAATCCAAAATCGCTGCAAAATACGCATGCTGTTGCTGATTTTGAATAATTTTTCAGCATGCGTATTTTTTGACATTTCTCACAAATTTTGTTTTTTTTTATTAATTTGACATTTAAGTCCAGTAAAATGGTACAATTTGGAAAAATGTATAAAAATCGCATGCTTTAAATCTAACCCAGTGGCATATAGTTTTTTTTTATTAATTTGACATTTAAGTCAAGTAAAATGGTACAATTTGGAAAAATGTATAAAAATCGCATGCTTTAAATCTAACCCAGTGGCATATTGAGCACACATAAATACTAATAAATGAAACAGAAAAAATAGAATACATTCATAAATACGCGCGATTCTAAATCGCTAATGTAGACAGCCCGTTAAAATATAGTAGAAATCATCTGGCAATCAGTGTTGCCAAGCAGCCATAATTCTAGCCATTTTGAAATAATTTAAAAGCCATTATGCCACTAAACTTTTTGAGCTTAAAAAGTATTTTAGAATTTTTAAATATTTTTATATCTAAGTAGTCGCTGGTTTTTAATTTTTTTTGTTTAATTTTTTCTAAGCCGCCGAATTCCCCCAAAACAAGTTATTTTAAGTCGACTGGCCGCAGCAGTCGAAGGACAAAAATCAACTAGTCTCCGGCGAAAAAATCGATTGGCGTCATGTCTTATATGCATTTGGTCATTTTAAATATTTATTTAGCCGCTCCAGAAAATACTACTTGCCATGAAGTTTCACTTCTTCCGTGTGTCCCGAGACTCACATATTTTTTTTTTGTATTTGGATGTATTGAAATATTGTGAGAGATATTATGTTTGTTTAGGTATTACGTAATATTCAATACGAAACATCTAAATGATTTCATTATTTACGCTGATGCATCTAAATTTTTTCATTATATACGCTGATGCATCTAAATTTTTTCATTATTTACGCAGATGCATCTAAATGATTGCATGTGTATTGACGCATATAATACTCCATTTAGTGATCTAAATTCTAGCACTAAATACAACATAACGATCCCCAACGCATTAAAATAATTTAAATAATTTTTATATCTTCTTAATTAAGACAGTAAATTAAAATTAAAATAATAATTTTTCATAACGTCCATTTTTTTTAAAGTAAGTATTTCTTATTAAATTGATTGTCTTCAAAAAAAAAAACTCACAAACATTAGATTTGATATAAAGTTTTGAGTGCTTAGGCCTTGTCTTACTTTTATGTGAAAAATCAATTCATTTAAAATATTATACGCGCCAAATAATATCAAAAAATCTCTTCATTTTAATTACACTTTTTTTTTTATATAAAATCATAAACGAATTTGTCACCAACAAAATATAAAACACGGTATAAAATAATTTGAACACATATAAAATATTACAAAAAAATTAATATTTACAACTTTATACGGCTAATTGGCAAACTCTAGTAAAAATGTCATCCCGCAATATAAAAAAAAAAAATTTATATATACTTAATACTTGTGAACGCAATATAAATTTAAGAAGAAGCCCAAAATAAATCATAACAATTTTTTGTTAATATTATATGTATAAATATATATATATTTTTTTTTTGAAAAGATATTGTTGTTACGCACTCTTTAGTAGTTGAAAAATACAATTTCATTAATTGCAGTTAAATATTTATTTATGTTTTTCCCGAAATACATACTACATATTATATACATATATTATATTTGGATGCTTTTTTAAGGTTAACGATTGTATGAAAAAAAAAAATATAACAACATTATAAATATAATGATGATTTATGTTAAGGGGCTTTTATGTAAGTTTGCTCGCTAATTAATATTAGTTTTTGCATTATTATTGTGATGTTTTAGTGTTGTTAAAAATATTTCTATTCTGCCAAAATATCTTATATTATAATAAAAGATATGTTACGGCAATAATATACAAGTTATATAAATATTTGATTATAAAAATAATGCATAAATAATCTTTCGAATCTATGAAATAAAAATTATAGAATATTAAAGAGACAATATTAAAGAAGGAAAGTAAAATAAATATTTACCTAAATTATTTTAATTATAAATATTGAATTATAAATATTTATGCCCTAGGCATGATAAATCTTACTTTTGAATTTTCCAAAAGACAATACGTTAAATTGAAATTAAGACTTACAATTTTGAAAAAAGTACTTATTGTCATAGTTGATCTAATAAAATCAAATCAAAAAGTTTAACTTTTTTTATTTTCTTATTTTTATTAAAAGTCTCTGTAAAAGTTTGAATGACTGATGACAATAACTTCTGTTTTACAACATAACACCTGAATTGTATAATACATTAAATAATGCTGTTTTTTTTTTTTTTTTTAATGAATCAGAAATATTGGTAATTTAACACTTAAATAAATAACATACTTATTTATGTATGTACCTAACCTAAGTGACATACAAATAAAACAAAACACATAAAAATGACCATTTATACTGCGAGAAAAGAAGGTCTGATGGGAAAATAGTAAAATTACAGAAAAAAAAAAAAAGAAAGTATCTTTTTGGCTGCTTTACCAATAATGGTTTCATTATTTTCCATTTAACCAAATTTTATTTTTAGTTGTAAATCTAGACAATAATAATAAGCATTTAATGACTTATTGCATACGATAATGAAGTTTTTCAACAAAAAAAATAAAAAATTCAAGGTTATTTGTTAAAGAATATTTAATTATTCAAATGAATTAATTTGCACTTAAAAATTCGGATTTTAGTGTAAACTGGTCAATGCAATTATTTCATTTATATTTTAGATTTTTTTAAAATGGTTTTTTTCCATTGTAAATACGTTATTATTATTACTTTAAAAGAATTTATGCATCTGTATCAAAAAAATTAAAACCAAATAAACATACATTAATCCTATAAGAATCTTAAAGCTTAAACAACTCAACTGCGATTCAAGGTTTCTCACAAGACTACAAAAAAAAACAAAAATTACGAAAGAATAATAAACTATTGCAATAGTTAATATGTATTTCTGAACAGAACCATAATTTCACTTATAAAAGCAAAAAAAGTGAAATTTTATAGAGGTCAAAATGTAGTGTCTTCCAAAAAAATGTTGTTATTACCTAATTTTGCTTCTACACAATCTACATTTATAGATAAAATGTTACTCATACAACATTTTTCACACTTAAGTTAGGTATAGAATTTTACCCCAGGAAAACAAGAAAAATCACTTTTTATTATACGAGGAATAATTTAAAATGAATAAATCTTAACATTGTTTCAATGATTTTTGAAAATTTTAAACAAAAATATGTTAATTAATTAACTTATTAGACAATACGTCACTCTGAAAATTCTTTACAGAAAAAAAAAACGTAATTTCATCTTAAATTATTATTAGCCACTTATCATATAATAGTTATTTTGTGCCAGAAATTAGTAAAACACAAAAAAAAATTAACAAGTAAATTATTATATGCAGAATATGCAATAAAGAACAAATTATGAATGTAAGTATGTTAAGATAATCTTTAATTTTTTTTTTATTAAATATAAATTTCAAAAACATGATTAATAAGTTGATAATTATTTACCGTAAAACGATATAAAAAATAAAATTCCAACTTAAGTAATAAAAAAAAATTTTTTTGCTACTGCAAAGAATTATATAATTATTATTTAAATTATTATTTACTATTTTTTTATTATATTAATTGAAATGATAACCTTTACGTTTCTAACAAATATATACTTATTTTTTTATATTGGTCGTTATGTTACAATGTTTCAGAATTGTTCCTATTTGTATTTTTATTTATTTATTTTTGTTAGAACAACTAATAAAACATAAAATAGAAAAATATCGGAAACATGTCAATGATTAACTTAAAAAAAAAACCCTAATTATTTCATATAACAAGTATTTTTTGGAAACTCTTGTTGTTTGACTTTGGCGTTCTCTTAACTCCTATATATAAAATAGAAGAAATAAAAACTAATAGGTAGTTGAATATATTTTTAATTATAATTAAATACAATTTTAATTATTATTTTTTAAATAAATTATTATAATTAAGAAAAATTAAAATATAGTTTAATTGTTAATTATCATAATATCAACCGAAATAGGTAAATGTAAGAAAAAATATTTTACAATGATTATTTATTATTATTATAAAGTGTCGTTAAACTAGGGTTGCCAGAAGTCCCGGTTTTCCGGGATTGTCCCGGTTTTCATGTCGTTTCGTGACGTCCCGAAAAAGGTTCTCGGGACGCTCAATTGTCCCGGTTTAACATTTTTGATCAAAAAAAAATTAATAAATTTATAAAAAATGTGCCACTTTGTTCAGGTTATGTTACGCTTTGCTTTCATTTTTCTAATTCTCGATCCTACATTACATCAGTCCAGCCTATAAAGATATTGCAGGGTAGTATTTGTTTATACATTTTTGTTTTTGTTTATTTAGCTGCAAGACTTGGCTGGAATTGGGCTGATACCAATTTTTGTTAGTTAGCATCTTTTATTTATAAAATTTGGTTTACTAATTTCATTTTATATATTATTAGATTTATTTTATACCTTCAAGTTCAAGCGTGCCAAAGAGAAAGTGCCAATTTCTAGAAAAATGTACTACTAAAATGTACTACAGAAGCGTATTGTAGACATTGCAATTCAAGTTTTAGTAGAAGTCATGGTTTATCCGACATTAAAAATCACATTCAAAGTCAAAAACACAAATCTGCAGTTGCTTCGGCAAGTAAATGAAATGAATATTTATATTTTTTGTTCCTAATTTGAGTTATTAATTTTAAGATATTATTTAATTACGTACTTGATCTTGTTACCATTATTACAGTCCTTTTTTTTTATATTTATATTAAATAAAATATTTTTTTAATAAATTTTATTAATTTTGTAAAAAATTCTTTTTGTCCCGGTTTGTAGTGGGGAAAATCTGGTAACTCTAGTTAAACTGCAAAAGATTTGACAAGTTCATGTTTGGAGCAAATTCAACAAAAAATATCTGAGGAATCAAAATTTGATTATAATAATGTACTACAAATTCATATAATTTTAGTTCACAGGGTCATCTTATATGATTAACGTCAATTTAAGCTGTTTCCAAAGAGGTTTCAAAAGCTATGAATGCTATCACTTTCGGCAATTCAAAATTTGATTTCTACAATATAAAATAATATCATGCTTTTTTAATTTCTTCTTAATTACACATACAATAGATGTACATATGTATTATTATTTATTTTATAATAATAAAAAAAAAAAAATTAAATTATTATTATATTAATCTCGTGATAAACCAACCTGAAGCTTAGAAATTAATTTTATTAATTTTAATTTAATAATATTATGAATAATTCTAATAAAGTTATAAAAATCGATGGAAAATTTATACTTTTTATAATTTATATTAACTAACGAACGATGATGTTTTAATTATAACTTGATTATAAAAAATTTATTAAGAAAATGTGGAAAATTATATAGGAATTAAAATTAAGAATTATTATTTTAATATATATGTATAATTATATATATGTAAAATTTTCTTCTAACCAGTTTTATCAATTATTATATAATAATAGTATTAATTATAATTGTATAATATTTGATGTTATTTTTACTATAATCTGCTAATATGAAAGTTATTAATGTTATTTGAAAATTATATAAAGGCTATAAATTCAAAACGTGATAATTACAACTAATAACTTTTAAAATGTAACTTTATTTTGTTTCTTAAAATTGTTACATTACCATTTTAATTTCAAGGTAAACACATAACAAATAAGTTTGTAAAAATAATTTTCAACAATAAAATAATGTGGGTTTAAGGGAGAATTTAATATAAATCTTAAATTAATACGTAAAAAAAATAGTTTTTGTTTTTTACTAAATTGTGGTAGAATGTCAAACATAAAAAAAGATAATTAACATAATTTTTTATTTTTTGACTTATATTGTTTGCTTCTTTATAAGGAATCACGCGAAACAGAAAAAAAACAATAAAACTTGTATAATGAAGATGTAATATTCAAAAATACCAATTATTTTAGATAATATAGTTAAAAGGATTAATTGAAAACCCCACAATTATAAACAATAATTATTGAATTTAGTTAATAAATAGTCACGAAGTTTTATTTTTTTTACTTAATTTGGTTTTTTTTTTTTTGTTGTTTTACTGACAGAATTATTTTCTTGAAAAATATTAATTAATAAAATTATTGGCAAAAGGTCAAATTCATTGTTAGTAATAAGTTGTATTATATTGGGGTAAAATTAAATGTAATTCTGTATTTCCATCGTTTGAGATTTTTAGGGGTACACGAATTAAAATCTAATATCAAGATTATAGCCAAATATGTAATTTATAATTATTGTTTAAATTAATTCTTAAATGATAATAAGTTTAACCTTCAAAAATTATCAATAAATTAAAATATTATCTGTTGAAATCTAAAAATAATGTTATCATATTATTTTGTCCTTGTAGCATAATTATTCGCCATATGCGCATAAAAAGCATATTTTAATGAAACGGAAAAAAGAGAAAGAACAGAAATTTGCAATTTCTGTTCATTGAGCATAAGTTAAATACTGTTTTAATTAATAACACATGTGCTTTTAATTTTTGATTAGGTATATTATAGTTAGTTATAAATTTTACTTATTGATAACATTTTGTCTTTTTTTTACTTCTAATCCAATGATAAAAAAAATGTTGTTTTTCAACTTTACATGTTAAGTATCTGGATTTTTCTTAGTTAATGACATGTCGTAGATTATTAGATACATTGTATGACATAACATTTTCAATGTTAAAATCAATGATAAAAAATTCAAATTATTCACTTAAAAATTTTTCTGCGAATTTTTGTTTTTGGTATTTTTTGACATATTTGGTCTTTGTAAAAAAAAAAATACAATATGCTTAAATCTAAATTTGAAAACATATATTTTTACTATTTTACTATTATCTATACTACATTCTTATAAAATTATAATTAAAAATTTTTAAAAATTATTATCTAAAAATCCATAATCTAGAAAAATAATTCTTTGGTTCATCTAGTTTTGTGAAAGGTTCATAGTGATACTAATTTGTAAATTAGACCCGTCCTAGCTTATTAGTTTATTGGTTGGCGACTTGAGTAATCTATTAAAGGGGATAGCTTCCCAATATACATATTCAGGTTCTAGCTAAAAAAGGATTATGCAAATCAACTGTTCATATTCATGTTCATTGTACGTAATATGAAATATCCTACTCCTTATTTTTGAACCTTTTTTGGAAAAAAAAAATTTTTCTTGACGTCAATAAAATGTATTAAAAATTGAATAAAATAAATAATATATATAAAAGTTGATCACTTCACATTTTTTTTTTAATTTGGTCTGCCTAATAAAACGTAAAAATTAATATGATTATTAAAAAATAATTCGGCTCCTTTTTTTGTCTTAAAAATTATAAATTTATATACATATCCAATTACCATATTATTGAAAAACAAAATTTAGTACAAATATAAAAATATAATTCATATAAAAACTTTATTTTTATTTTCTTATTTAATTTAATTTTTTATTTTATTTATTTTTTTTTTTTTTTTCAAATCTAAATTACCAAAAATTTCATTATCGGGGCAGATTATCGATTATATTCAATTCTTAATTTGGAATCACTTTATTAATCATTAAAAGAGAATCAAAAACAAACTGTTATTAATTTAAGTGGGCGCAAAAAAATAATATGTATATATATATATATATATATATATATAAATAAAAGAATTTACCTTAAAAGAAACGTATATATGTATAAGAGTATCGGATGTAAGTTCTCTAGTCAGCAAGTCAAAAAATCCATATTTTATTTTATTTAAAATTTTGGTGAATAAAATTATCTAAAGTGCGCAAAAAAAAAATATATTTAAATTTCCAGAAATGAAAACAAATATATATGTATATAATAAAATATATGTATAAATATTTATAATTTATTTTGTTTATTATTTTAGCAAGTCATTTTATGTATATAATTATGTAGTAGCAGAGATAATAAATTATTAGATGTCGCATTTGATACCAATTTGCTATATTATGTTCGCAAACAAATCAAACGTAAATGTTATTGATTGTTTTATATTATATTATAAGGTTTAATGGCTCGATCACAGCTAATACCGCCAAGCAATTTTTGAAGGAATGTTCCGGTAACCTGTTCACAGCTAATTTTACCTGAAAGCAAAAAAAATCAACTGCAAACAACTGCTTTATAATTAGGATTGTGACAGAAAAATTGCGCAAAACCAAATTGCGATGCAAAAGAAACGCAGTGAAAAAGAAACAAAAAAATTATTTTGTGATGTAGTCAATTCTTTCAGGAGCAAAATAAAAATAAATTCAGTTTTCTAATTAATTATGAAATAATTTTAAGAAATTCTTTTTACAAAAAATCAATAAAATTAATATCTTCCGTTTTTTATAATTTTTATTTAAAATAAATATGAAATAACGCAGAAAATCGGTTTTTACGGTAGCTCTTAATTGATTTGCGGTATTAGCTGTGATCGATCCATTATAATATGTGTAACGTTTTATAATTTGTATAACTCTTTTAGCAAATCTTTTCTTGATATGTTAATATACCCTTTTCTCAGTAAAAAAAATTAAAACAACTTTTAGTATCCATTGCTCCATCACCAGTTATAATTCTTTTCATGTTTATTAAATATTAGCATATAAATAGATAATAAATT
This sequence comes from Hybos culiciformis, assembly GCA_964007475.1. NCBI lineage: Eukaryota > Metazoa > Arthropoda > Insecta > Diptera > Hybotidae > Hybos > Hybos culiciformis. The sequence continues at coordinate 60,081,013 of OZ023273.1, forward strand.
CTTGACGTAGATAAATTTATTATCTAAAAACCCTTATTATTCTTCAAAAACTAAGGTGTGATTAAAATCAAAATATTTAAAAAAGAAAAAAAAATGTATCAGTATCCAAGAAATTTTTTATTATCAAATTTCAATATTTATAGGAGTTTTATACAAAATTATTTAATCAAAGATTTTACGCATATTTTAATAATATTCTCTCCCTTAATTTTTATTAGAAATCAGGTGTAACGAAAATATCAACATTTAATAATTGTCTTCAACATCATTATTATTGTTGCCTCAATTTCCAATTATTTATTTTATTATATTTAATTTTTTGAATATAAGCTTTACTAAGTAGACAAATTATTGCTCAATATTCTTATTTCTAGTGGGCAGAACGTAAACAATAAAAAGTTTTTGAAAGAAATTTTTTGATGACCATGGAAAATTTGTTAAATTTTAAGATTTAGAATGATATTAATGTTTTTCAAAACAACAAAATCACAAGTAGAATATCAGAAAAAATTGAGAAATCTAATCATTAATCATATATATTTGAAATAAAATTGTTGCCACATGAAAAATTGATACTCTGTGGCTAAATAGTTGAGTCATAAACACTGACCCAGACCTTCAACAATTGTTTGTTCTTACTCTCTCTTAGACCGATTCGATTTCAGAGAAGAAGAAACAGAAAAGACCTTTATAAGTAATAAACAATCCGACAGAGGCACGCAAACATGCATCATAACCATAGACTTTGGAAAACACAAAATGAGTTCAAAACTTCTCAGATGCGACAACAAAATTCTGAAAGTTGAACAAGAAACGGGATGAAAAACTTTCTTGGTAGTCACAACACAACGTAGATGACTTAGACTGGAGATAGAAATAAAACAAAATATTGTTCAATTCGCTAAAAGCGATTTTGCATATAACAACACTAAATCTCAAGATTTATTGATTAGGTTAAAATTTTAGACAAATTAACTCTTTTTTGTTCAAATTCTTAATTCTCTTTTCTTTTTTCACAAAAACAAGGAAGTAGAAAACAATATAATATAATAACCAAATTTTGTTATTCTATCATTTTATGTACAAATTAAAATTTAATTTAAATATTTAACCATTTTTAAACATTTTTAATGTACTTACCATTTCCATAAAATCTACTTAAGTATAATATTTAGTTTTATTTTAATTTTAACGCGAAAACTATGACGATAATAATATATAAGATAATAATAAGATAATAATATAAACTATAGTCTGTGAGTCAATTGATAAATTGCTCCAACAACAACAGGTATACCATCCAGGTTATGGGTCAATTGATAAATTTCTCCAACATCAACATCTCAAGCACAGTTGGCTTAAGTCACGATTATAATTCGAAACTTGACACTTGGGGCCAACAACTTAAATTAAGAATGTTTCTAATCACAATGAAATCAGGATAACATTAACATTTCAGTAAAAATTCACAACCTGTTTAGTGGTTATATTTGTTCCAAAAATAAAAAGAATATTTTGCAAAATACAATAATGCAAATTTCATTTTATTTTTTATAAACATTAATTTTACAAATGACACTATCATTCAACTATTCAGTATCTAAAATTCTGAATAGAAGAATATAATAATCAATAATTTACATTACTAATATATCGAAGGAGGAAATTAGAATCTAAAAATGCAACAATTTTTTTTCTATTAATTGATTTTATTTTCCAGCTACCGTCGATCATTGAGAATTATAATATATAAATTAATCAGTATAGAACCGGGCCAACAATAATTCAATATACATTTTTTTTTATAGTCTTAAAAAATTTTTATAAGTAATGATAGACTACGAAAAGCATAAAAAAAAATTTAAATATGTACTGTGAAAATTTCTTTTCTCTGACATTGTTTAAGTTTAAATAACTCAATGAGAAAAAGAAAATCAGGTTTACAATTTATTTTACATTATCAAAAATAACTTGCAATCTACAACAAAATATGAATATAAGCATATAAATTGACATTGAAAGTAAAAGTTATATAATTATAAAAATATCATGTCGTATATACAGTCTACAGATATGATATATCTTTTAAAAGAATTATTTGGGAGTAGCTAAATTAATCGAATGCTCAAATATATGTAAAAAAAAATTATTTCAATCGGTACCATAAATACAAAAACTAAAGTGTCAGACTAAAGTTAATCTAAAAACCATAATTGATAATTTTATGTTGGGTGAATGATATTTTTAATACTGTTTATTATATACTTTCTTTAATCCGGAGTTTCCAAGCAATTTTAAATTTATAAAATGTGTGTACATTCTCTTTAAAACACAGAAAATAAAGTTTTATTAGTTTATATAATTTTAGTTTGATATAAAAATATATTTCAAGAGATTTATGTGTGACGCTGGCGTAAAGATTATATCAATTCCAATCTGAACATATTTTAAAATTTCACACATATCTGTTCTTTTAAATTAGGACAAAATGAGAATGACTAAAAGTATGTATGTATATGAATGAAATAAAAATATTTACAATAAATATTAATAAAAATATCAATATTTACGATTTTTCATCTAAAAGCATGTGTAAAACATAATTTCGGAGCTATTATGTATACTGTACGATGTAAATAAGCAAACAGACAGAAATTTTTGGATGTAGAAGACATCAATTCCTATAACCAGTTAATTCATATTTCTCCTTTAAACACTTCATCCTAATATCACTTGATTCTAAAACCTTAATGATATTTTTTTACGGTTTAATGCTTTAAAATTGTTTTCCTTAGTTTTAAGATTTATATGTTTTTAAATAGGTAGGTACGTAAACTAATCGAATTGAAAGTTATAAAAGTTTAAAAACGTTTTTCAAGTAGAGCAAAAATATTTCTTTTATTCTGAGTAAATATACAAATTATATTTGCAGTACCAATATAATATATTTATTTGCAATGACATAATGAATGTTAAGTTTAGAAAAGCTTAAATATTTGTCTATTGAAATCATGAAATCAAAACGTTTCTAATTTCAAAAAAAAAATTGTTTCAATAAAAGACAAAAAACTCATTCAAATCACATCGGTTTTATATCAAAAATAAAATCCAAAATAATATCTACTTCTACTTGTAAAAATAATTTGAATTGTTTTTGTTTTTAAATTTCTCAAACATGTTTGAAAATTTTCAAATTTCTCAAATTTACAAAATGTTCTCCATCCTAAATATCTATCTACAAAATTATAAGCTATATCAAGTAATTTCATTTTTAATACATTTGAAGCATATTTACAACACAGTCCGTTTAAACGAAAAGAAATTCTACGCTATTGTTCTAATTGTGGGATTTACCAAAAAAAATATGTTCAGACAAACAAATTTCTAATTAATTTATATATGTATGATTTAAGATTTTAATATAATATTTTAATATATTTTAATAAAATTCTGACATCATTTTTTTAAAAATTAAATTTAAAAAACAAATATTTTTAAAACTTTTTTTATTTACTTTGTAATGCATATTAGTTCAATCACTCTAGAAATGAATCGCCCACTTTTAAGCAAATTTTCTCATTTTGGAAACATTTATTTCTGGTCTGGACATTATTGTGTTGTTGTTTGAATTTAATAGTAATATTAATGAATATTTTTTTCAAGTTTCTTGTAATTTATTTGTTATTGAAAACATTTCTTCTTGAGAATTTTTTAATTTAAAATTCAAGAAAATTAAATTTCGTTTTGCATAAATCTGTGATTATGAACTAATAATCTTATATTAAGGAAACACCATTACACATTATTTCTCGTGTTCACAACATTAAAATTTTAACTCAATTATACAATCTTCTATTAATTTTTTTTTCCTTTTTTCATCATTAACACTCAATACAAAGACGAATAATTTTAGATGAATATTTTTAAATACTTCAATACTACGATATTTGAAAATTTTGTATTGTGGTGTTTATATATTGTGAACAAAAATTTAATATTATGAATATATTGTTAATAAATATATAAATACTTTGGATTTTGTAAAACTTTAAACTTTTAGTAAACGAAAAAGGATAATGAAAATGAAAATGAACAACAATAATATAATATGTTTATAATTAAAATTGGAAGAATTTAACCTGACATGATACCAATTTAATTTCTTAATATTAAATAAAATTATTATTAATGTTAATGAATATAAATTATTTAATATGCACATAAATGTATTTATCTCATTAATCAATTTTATATATACAAAGTTTATTAATTTATTAGAAACTTCTTTCTGATTTCATTTATTTTTAATACTCTATGCAATTAAAGCTTAATATCATTATAAATTTTTATTACCATAAAAAAAGCTACTTAATAAAAAAAAATTATTCATATACATAATATATTATTCTAATCTTTTTAAAACTTTTTAAAAGAAAATATATATAATAATAATAATAATAAACTAAAGGCGTTATTTTAATTTATTCACTTTCTTATATTACTACCCCAGACATATAAATTGAATAACATTTTTTTGGGAATTTCGATTATTTCATAAGCTGTCAATACTAACCACGTAGTAAATAAGACAGTTTCTAAGATCAACAAAAAAAAAAGTGGTATTTATTGCAAATTGCATATAATTTAGATTCAGATTAAAGAACTTGAAAAATAAATAAAACATATATGGTGGTGATAAAGTATATAGTGCAATTTGAATTTTTTTTCATTGAAAATAACAAAAATAAAAAATACTTATTGAAATACATTTTGCTTGAAAATAAATAATAAAAAAAAAAATAAATTAAAAAAACCCTTTATTGTACACAAAAGAAACTACAAATAGCGGTCAAGTTAGTATTTAATTGAATTCATGCTAATTAAAGACATGGTATTATGCAATAATGTTTTCAAGATCTTTATCTATACACCTATTACTTCTAATTTTAATTTTCCAACTATACTATATATATTTTCTATTTCATGGGCAATATTATGATGTTTGTTCCAAATCTATAACATTATAGTTTTTGTACGTTTTAACATTGTTATTTATGTCTTATTTTCATCCAGTTAGTTGGTAATTTTAAATTTTTTGTTATATTTTCAATTACGCTTTTATCTATATCTTAATGTTATTATTATAAACTGTTAATGATAAAAATATCTTGATTTAAATTAAAACGAATTTTTTTTCAGGCCCTTAATTAATGTTAATTGAAATAATTAATGCGATTTAAAAAAAAAATAAATAAATTATTGGTGTTATAAAAATGTTGGCGAATTATGAACATTCAATGTTTATACTTTTTTTGTAAAAAGAACATAATATAAAATATAATAAATCAAAATTGTTGTTTTTCTTTTTTTGAAAAATTTACATTTAAATTTTTGAAGGGTAAATAACTTATTAAAAATTAAGCAACCAAAAAAAATACAAAATACAATAGTAAAGTATAATTTTAAAATGTTGATAAGATCCTTTAGTCTTACTGTATGCTTATGTACTACACATAACAATTCTACTTTTTTTTTTTTATTAAAGTTACCAAATCACTAGGTGGGATACCTTTTATACTAAAGAATTATGGATTTGGTAATGAGGACAGGAAGTTTAGACGGGATTAAAAAGTGGGACAGTTAGTAGGTAATCATTTACACTTTTCTTAAAACGGCGCAAGTCGTAGATTAAGCGTCCACCAGCTGTCGGGAACAACTTTAATGGGAGAGCATTCCACATTCTCGAGGTGCGAATTGAAAACGAATCTCCGAAGCTCGTTCTATCACATCTGGGAATTTTTACGAAATATGGGTGTGAAGTTGAAGCAGTACGTGTTTGGCGTGAAAATACTTGAAGTTGAGGAAGTAGGGCTTTTACTTCCAGGGAACACGTATCCATTCCAACAAGGTATTTATAAAAAATGGAAACTTTATCGTTATTAAATACGCATAAGAAGATATTATTATTATGTCTTTTGAAATACATAGTTCAATTAAAATAAAAACGATTTTATATAAAATTTTTAATGTTCTTTTTCCTTTTTTAAATTTTTATATTTATGTAAATTTATAAATAAGACAACATTATGTAACTTGTTTTAAAGAATCTATCCATCTATAGATCATGATTATTATATAAATATTAATTCTGTCATATCAATAAATAATTTTGAACTTGTAAAATAGCGTTGTAAAAATATCATAAATTTACTAAATTTACCAAACTTGATTTTCTTGTAAATCCTAAGAAAGTGTTGATGACGAACTGTCTCAAGAACCATATTTTTTATTTCAATGTGACTTTCAAATATTTTTAACTTATGTATTTATTAGATGATTCTCTCAGTATATATTAATTTCTAGGCCAGCCCTTCAATTTTGTAGGCTATTTACATTGAAAAAAATTTTTGCTTATATAATTTTTATTTGTTTTTATTTGCAACATTGAACTTAGATTATAGTTATTTACTTGGAATTTCCTTAATTTAAATGAGATCACAAAAATTTTACATAAAAATGTTTAATTATTTATATATTATATAAATATATTTTTTAGTATATCCTTAATATTAATCATTGAAATTTGAATGCCAATAAAACTAGTTAAAATATATATAATAACGACTTTATTGATTTTATTCCATAAAAATGTTGTTGACATTAAGCAACAACACAGTAAATTAAATCAAGCATCATCATTAAAAAAAAATAACTATAACGTTATAGTTTAATAAAAATTTTCATTCATTGTTATGATGTGAGATTTAACTAATTAAGTTAGGTTTTAAAATATGTACTTTCGAGAAAAAAAAAAGAAAAGAGTAAAACTTTTAAAACAAACTAATTACGCCATAAATAAAAACGTTAATTATTTATAATAACGCATAGAATGTTTTTTTTTATTATTTTTGATTATTATTCATTATCTCAGTTTATATAATATGCTAAATATCGATATATATATGCATATTTATATTTAAGTATAAAGTTTCCTTTTTTAAAATAAGAAGTAAATTATAGGTATACTTATCCGAGGTACTTGTAGAGAATTATAAAGAAATTTGCATAGTTAATACATTTATAACTACTGGCAAATAAAAAGCTTCAAATTAATCGTATTCAAATATGTATTAAAGGCTGCAAAAAATATGCTATGTACAAAAAGCTACATATAATATATGCAAGTCATTGTATTATAAAAATATAGTAGGTATAGTGATACAAAAAATTAGTTAATCTTAAATTTTTTTCGACAAAAAAAACCTAAATTCTTTGGCATCAAATAACCCGAGGATTACTAAAACTAGTATTTGCAAGAATGAAAACAAACATATACTTTTATTATTATTATTTTTTTTTTTTTCAAATTTTAAATAATGTATTTTCCAAATAAACTTGTTCTAAAGACGGTAAAAATTAGGTTTTTGTAATTTCTAGTGCGCCAATATATTATGTGACTGTGATTGTTATATAACTTTATTAACAGATCCCATTCGATAAAGGTTAGGTAATCAAAAAGTTTTATAAATAAATATTAAAAAATGTGTTGCTTCACTGAACATCGCGCCGGCAGTTACATAGTACGTAATGTTTTTTAGATATATGAACTTGATGTTTATTTAAGAAAAAACCGACATAAGCCTTTTTCGAATTTGGTAATTCTCAATTAAAAATTTCGTTCATTATGTTTTGTCCAAATAAATGTAACACAAAATAATGAAATTTTATTCAAAAATGTTATTAAAAAAAAAATTCGCTAATATTTTTATATTTTGATTAAAAGATGAAAAAATAATGATAATACTGTTAATTTGCAAGCTTTCCACATTATTTTTATTGTCACATACGTACTTTATAATAATATACTTCGAAAAAAGGTGTTAATTTGCGCTGATCTATGCGTTTTATTCAATATTCTAAAAAGCTAATTCAAACAAATTTTATTTTTTATTGTATTGGTTTCCGTCTCAAAGTTCAATAGACCACACTTTTTAAAGTGGATGATGCAGAATAGTTATAAAAAATATTGAAGTTTAAATATTAAAAATTTGTAGACAAATAATTTTATACATAGATTTATATGTATTTACATTATATATATAAGAATACATACATATAGTAGTATTCTCAGATTAGATGGAATTTTGAAAATAATAAATTATACTGTGAGGAAGTTTGGAATAAATTAGCAAAATCTATTTATATTGTAGTGGTCTAGTGGATATCAATTTGTTTTTTGTATATAGTTATTAAAGCTTTGAAACTTAAACATTAACTATACGAATATTTTAAAAACTAATAATTTTATTTGTACAGAAATGGTTCTTTTTACGATGCTACAAATATATATATCAAATTAACATGTATCTGATAAAAATTCCATCTACCCCAAAGTGCAATAAATGTAGGTATGTAAGCATGTATGTATAAATGTATAGCGTATACATTTTACTGAAAATCGATCTAATAAAAATTATAAAATTCAAAGCATATAGATAAACAAAACATATTTACTAATTTTTGACAATTTTTTTATTTATTTTTTTTATTCCTTATCATTTTATGTGCTGATGTTATTAATTAAAATATTATATGAATTTAAATATATTATGAAACGATGAAAAAATTAAGAAAGTTAAATAAGACTATGAAATAAGACTATGATTGTATTAAGTATATTGAAAATTAATATCCATTTTTCACTTATGGAAAAAAAATTCACAGTATAATCCGTATTGTCAATTCCACTGAACCATAACTTATATATCTTGTTGTTTATAGATTCTCAATTACTGTTTGTCATTTTTTCTAAACACATAATTCTCTCTAAGCAACTTATATTCTAAAGTTAATGTTTATGATCATAGTAATTATTATAAATAAACTTATCAACTTGTATTTAAAGTTATTTTATATGCACAATCTTTTGTGTTAAAAAAACAGATATATTAAGAGAAATTTATATATTTAGTTAATATGAGCTTTATGATATCATTAGATAATAATTCGGATTATAAATTAATTTTAGGAATTATAAGTATTTTTATCATTTTATGAATTTTTTTTTTATTTTTATAACAGAATAAAATATATAATAATTTAAGAAAGAAATATTTTGGGATTAAAAACATTACATAACATATTTTTAATTTTTTTATCTTCTAGAATTCTAGATAAATATATAATTATCTCATTACTATATGTATTTCTAGGCAATAAGGATTTATGTCTTATCCTGACCTTGAAAACGATTTGAAAATATTAACATTTAGACATGTTTTCACATACTAATCTGTGCTCTGTAATGTCCTTTCAATTAAATTTGAAATCATTTTTTACGTGATTTTCAATAAGTTATTTTAATGTTATTTATGTTAAAAATATTTAAAAATTATATCTTTGTTAATTATAAAAAATATTGCTGCTTTTGCATAAAAAAAAATTCATGAACTTGAAAAATTATTTTTTTTATTTAATTAAAATTCACGTATTATTTCGAAAAATTTTTAGAAAATTTATTTTCAGCTGACTACTATAAAAAAAATTAAAATTTCAAATCGTTTATGAAAAATTTACTTTTTTTATATGAATTAAGGTGTTTTTTAACCAGTTTTCCATCAAAAATGACAAAAACGGACTAGGCATATATTTTTAAAGGGATCGTATCGAAATTCTGGATTGCATAATTCTTTGTTGCAAAATTCTGTATGTCACAAAAAATTCTGGATTACAGAATTTTGATTTGAAAAAAATTTTTTTTTTGATTAAACTCTGTCAACTGTCAGACGAAATTCTGTTTGACAAAATTACGAATTATTAAAATTCTGTATTAAAATATTATTTAAAGCGAAATTAAAGTATGCGAGTAATTGATGACCTAAAAAAAATTGTTAGCCTCGAAAGGGTCCAAGAATTCGAACTCTGGTGGCCGAAAACGGATTTCCATAAAATTGATCTAAGAGAAACTGATCTAAGGAAGTGAACTGGAGGCTAAGACTAGATTTCAATTGGTTTATAAAAAGCGATTTTAGAAATATTATAAAAAAAAAACAACATCCGAAAATATTTCAATGAAATGTTGAAAACCGGGCTCCGAATTTCATTTATCGAGTATCTACTGCTTTGAATTCCATTAATGCTTAAAAATTTCAATAAATAACATTATTTATAAAATTTATAAAGATAATTTAATCCCAAATTATTCAAATAAAAATCGATTGAATCAAAATGAAGATCATTATTGAAAATCAAAATATGATTGACATTGACATTTCGAACTCAATATATACCTAGCTATAATACTTCTTAGATTTTGATAAAAGATAAATAAATGTGTTTATTTCCCTTCAACAAAAACAAATAAATTTCCCGCTTAGAATAATTTTAATTTTTTTAATTTAAAAATTTTTTTTTTTTATAAATAATTTTATTAAAAAAATTTTTAATAATAAAATTAATAAAATTATTATTTTTAGAATTTTATTTTTTTTTTTTAAACTTACCATTTTCTATGATTTTAGGTATATAGTTATATTCTTTTGTTTACAATTATTTGTTCTAAATTTATGTGTGTACACAAAAAAAAGTTAAACAGTTGGAGATATTAAAAAAAAAAATTGTTTTTTTTTTTATTTTTTTTATTTAAATAATGTTAATTTTAATTCACAAAGTAATATTCAATTAAAAAAAAAAAACGAAAACAAAACAAACACGTTGAAATTTTTGAATTTTTTTTTATGTTTTTTTATATTTTTTATATTAATTTTTTTTTTATTTAATTTTCAATGTTAACAAGAATTTTTGTTTTTATTTTTTAGCAAAATATTTTTTGAAATAAAATTCCTATTTTATTTCCTATTTTTTTCAAATTTTTTTTTTTATTATTTTTTTCCAATGCAATTAATTTTTTTTTTGTTATTTTTACAATTATTTATCGTTATTTTATTAATTATTATTGTGTTCTTATTTTTCATTTCTCCAAAAAAAAAAAACTATTGTTTTTATTTCTCTTTTTTAAAAAGTGAATTTTTATATTATTTTTTTTTTTGTTTATTGTTTTGTTATAGATTATAAATTTTTGATCAATACAAATTGATCCAAATTAAAATAATAAAAAAAAACCAAACAAAGTTAAAAAAAAAACAATAATAAACCTTTTATCCTTGTTTAAAAAAAATTACACAAAGAGAAAATTGTAAAATTTAAAAAAAATATATATAAATTCAAAAATTATTAAATTTTCTATGGAGAAAACTGAACGTTAAAAATATTAAAACTGAAATAAATTCGATTTAATTTTAACATCTTGGTTTTATATCAACTCACCCCACTTTGATTTTTTTTTTCTGTTCAATTTTCTTCAATGAAAAGAAAAAATACACAATTTAAACTTTGTGTTTTTTTCTGTTTTTTTTTTTTTTTACAAACATCTTTATTGTGGTGCTCAAAAAACTAAAAAAAAAAACACCAGTTATCACAGATTTTAGATTTTTTTTTCTTTTTAGTTCAATTGAAAAGCTCTTGAGTGAAAGTATCTCTTAAGAGAAATAACAAAAAATTAAAGGTATTAATCTACCTGGTACCTGTTTTACGCTTTAGTTTTAATATATATATATATATAAATGTATATATAAAACCTGCAAAAAACTACTCAGAACAAATAAATGCATTAAACATCAACTTCATTCCGTAAAATAAATTTAGCTTATAAAGTTAAAAAAAAAATGTTTCCGTTCACTCAATAATTTTTTAATATAAATTACAAAAGTAACGAAAATTAGCAGAGTAGAAATAAAATTTGAAAAAAAGATTAAAAAATTAAATAAAAAAAGTCAATAAATATTAAGTTATGAAAACCCGGTTTTGAAACACTATTGAAATGTTGTTTTTTTTCTATAAAATTATTTGAAGCCAAAATTCTTTATAGCTTGAATATGAGCCATTTAAATATGAACAAAAAAATTTTAATAAACTTAATCTTGAACTTCAAGGAAAACATAGAGTTCTATTACTGGATTATTAAGATACATAAATGGATTGCAATCGAATCTATATTATAGAAGCAAATCTCAATATTTGATAAATTTTCCAAACTCTGTAGCAATTCGATTGAAAATCCATGACTAATACGAAATCACTTTTCCTACCTTGTTGCACAAATAGCTGTTCCTTAATTCTGAGATTTTTAACAAATCAAAATAATTATGAGTGTTCCATCAAGGAAAAATACTCGCGTTTAAAGGCTATTGCTTGAATAAATATAAATATTTCGAAAAAAATAATGTAAATTTAAAGTTTTTGTGAGATTCTTAACATCCAATTAAACCTCAAATGGAAACCAGACTAATGTAAAAAAAATATACCTTCCAATTGTACTTATTTTTGTTTTTTACAGTAAAATTTTGTTATAACTTCAAGATAAGTAAAGACTAACTAAAGACAATTATAAATTTCGTAAAAAAAAATACTAACACCCATTTTTTATAAAATTAATGTTTTATTACTAAGCTACATACACTTGATCAGTCCATTAAATCAAATATACAAATAATAATCATAAAACTCTAAAATTAATTTAAAAAAAAAGAAAAATGCTCAAACTCAGAAGAGAAAATTATTATTAGTGTTAATTAATAGAGACCTAGGTAAAATGGTCATATAAAAGCTTTTAAAAATTGATAAAATAATTTATTATCGTTACCAAGATCGAAATACGATAATTCGATAGAATTTGTTATTTTAATTTTTTTTTTATTTTTTTTTTTTTTAACAGAAAATAGTTTTATCTTTACTTGCACTGAAAATATTCAATACGATGTTAGGATTTTTTAACTCATCTATCCAGTAAAAGTACAATAAATTTTCCTATACGGAAAGGAAAGATATAAGGTCGTAACGTTCATAAATAAAAAAAATTATCTCAGATTTAGTAATTTTTTAAGTTTTTTGCGTTTGAGGTGTTTTTGCTGATGAATTTGTAGGGATGTCGGTTCAAATTTAAACGTGGGTATAACGAACCTTTTTATCGAACAACGATCCTTTTTCAACGAAATGATTGAATGTGCAAAATCAACAAAATTTTAGTTGATTTTAACTATTTTTTCAGTTATCAATATACAAGCTGATTTTTTTCCGTGAACAATTTAAATCTATAATATATGATGTACACAATATTAATTATTAAATTTATTTCAATTATATAAATTATAAACTAATATAAGAACTGTTTGTCTCTATAGTATACCGTATGAAAAAGTCAAATTAATTACGACTTTAATGACACTATTTCAATAATTTTATTAAAAAATCCACTGCAAAACCACCCTACAGCTTCCTTACAGTTCTTTTTTTGCGAATAAAGATATAAGATTCATATTTATGTACATATAAATGGTAATTTGTTACGTGCATTCTGACAAAAAAAAAATAAAAAAGAATGTCATTCACATATAATTATTTAGAATTAAAGTTCAAAATACTTCTCTTATTATCTTGTTAAAGACACAGATTTATGATTTTCTTTGTTACCAAAAAAAAAACCAGTAAATAACAAAATTGTTTTGAGGGTTCATAAAGTAGCGTTATTTTGAAACCAGGATTCTTTGATATACAAAAAGAAAATAATAAAATTAAAAGTGTTCAAAAATACATATAACACATTTAAATTATAAACTTATCATAAAAGGAAGGGTTAACTTAAAGTTAGTTCATATTGGAGACAGACTATGTCTACTATACTTTTATTTAACAATCCTAAGGGAATTTTATTAACTCTTAAGATATCCTTTTTTTTAATTAAGACATTCTCTTCATATTATAAATATTTGAAATATTATTATTTATTATGATCGTTTATCCTGTTTAGAAAAAAAGTAAATAAATTGTAGATGTTCAGTTTTATGTTACACAAGAATAATTTCTTCATGTTCAATATTTATTATTTTTAACAACACCAATAATAATAATAATCAGATCTCGTTATAAAGTTCACTGAATTCACATTTTTTTGTAAATAAAAAGACTATTTTTAAATGCACTATCGAGAAAAACCTGTCTTTGTTATGACGTAAATAGAATACATTTTATGTTGTAAATTAGAATTTTTTAATTTGCTAGTTTTATTGAACCAAAAAAAAAAAGAATGATAGTTAATGAAGAAGAACATTTGGTTTAAAGAAACATATCACAACATGAAGTGCGTACCTACCTACTTTTTTTGTAATTTAAAAACTATATAAAATATTATCAATAAAACCCATAATAATCTGAAAAACAGGATTGAATTTACATTTATGTTTATTTGAAATTAAAAAAAAAAAAACAAATTATAATCTTTTTACAAAACTTGAACAGTAACATCAAAATCTCAATGTAATATTTATAAAATTTTGAATTGAGACGACATACATCATTTTTTGATATATATTTTTTGACATATTTAGTGTTAAATATCATGCATAGCAATTTTCCTATGTCAAATTATTCGATGAAAATACGCGGTATGTCCTATTGTATATATGTACACTGCACATTAAAGGAAAACAAGTTTATATTTATTTATGTTTTAAAAAAAGCTTTAAAATTCTTAATATCGTGTTTATTTTATTCGAATTTGAATACGGTAAGTACCTAAAAATATGTACTACCTAAAAGTTATCCAGACCAAACGAAAATCACGAAGTTGCCTTTTGGCTATTACTTAGTAAAAGTTCATTATTTGTGCACAGAGAATTTTGTAACGAAATCCATTAAAATAGTTATGAATTTAATTTATTTTCAATTTCAATTCATTACAAGAAATAATTTATTTTTGCTTTACAACATACTTGTAATGAATTTCGTTGCACTTTAATGAAATTCATTATATATACTTACCTGTATTGCATTTTGTCACACTGTAATGAAATTTATAATTATATTTTTATGATAAATTTCGTTACAGTTTTGTAATAAAATTCTTAACAATTTTGTTATAATTTTTTTGATGCTCTTGTATAAATAAAAATGTAAATGTCTGTTTGTTCTTAATCTAGGATGTCCAGAATTTCTTCAGCGATTACTTTGAAATCTTGAACAACATACCATTTGAATACAGGAGTGCTTTTATAAATATATCTTTTATAAATAATCTATATCTATATTTATGTATATACAATATACATACTATTAATAAAGAGAAGTTTATTTTTGGTTTGTTCACTGAAATCTCCGAGCTCACTGAACCGATTTCAAAACTTCTTCCAATTTTGGTGTCCTGAAATACTTATTAAGATTTCCTTTTTGCTTAATTAAAAAAAATTATAAATTTACTGTAGCGAAGCACTGGACTTAACTAATATTAAATAAATGTCACTCCTTTGACAGACAAAAAAAAATCTTTTTTGAGCATTTTTTACCCGAGCCGCAGCGACATATAGCCGGATACAGTTATTTCAAATAAGGCAAATTAAGTTTGGTACAGGGCACCCATTATATAATGTCGTAAATTAACAGTCTAAAAAGGGTTCAAAAACGTACTCAACAGTTGTATCTATAGAATGTTTCTTGTTTATAATAGAGATACACAATGAATTGATAATTGATGTACGTACATCCTACAAACCCTAAATAATTCAAAACCAAGAAAATAAATAAATATTAATGGAAAAGTAAATTAACAACTTTATATACCTGTCGAAATGTAAATCAGCCTTCAAACTTAAACTTTTTTCTTTAAAATAGGTATAATTTTATTCTAAAACGAAATTTGGCAAAGATATTTGGAAATTTGTATTCAAGAATGTAATAAAAAAATTCTCTTTGCCCAAAAAAAAATATATAATTTCGAAATTTTCAATTCAAATCAATCAATTCTTCACCCTAATATTGTTATAAAAAAAAAAAACAATAAAATAAAAGTATCTTTCATTTATAGAAAATTCTGTTTCACGATACCTAGTTTTACCAAAATTCATTATTGGGAACAAAAATGGCCTTGTTTATTTTATACTATTTAACTTTGAAAATCTAAACTATAAAAATACTATTATCCAAAAGCTTAAGTATCTTCTAGGTACACCACATCAGCTTCATGTGCTTTGGTCATTCTACCAATCACTCCATCGATCTTCGAAAAAAAAAAATTTTCCCCAATATCTAATATTTTTTCTCTGAGTATAGACAAAAAAAAATGTTTTTAAAATAGTCCATAAAAGGATTTTAAACTTTATTTTAAATAAAGCTTTAAGACTATAAGGGAATGGCTTTTAAACTTTTATCTTAAATTTGACAGTACTTTTCTAGTAAAAATATAAAGTTTTAAAATACATATATTTTATGCAAAATTTGTTTTTTATGCAGACAACATTTTCATGTTAAGTCTTTTAATGCGTTGGGGATCGTTATGTTGTATTTGGTGCTATAGAATTTAGATCACTAAATGGAGTATTATATGCGTCAATACACATGCAATCATTTAGATGCATCTGCGTAAATAATGAAAAAATTTAGATGCATCAGCGTATATAATGAAAAAATTTAGATGCATCAGCGTAAATAATGAAATCAGTTAGATGTTTCGTATTGAATATTACGTAATGCCTAAAAAACATAATATCTCTCACAATATTTCAATACAGCCAAATACAAAAAAAAAAAATGAGAAAAATTGAGAAGAAAAAATATTTTCTCTTTGCAACTACCTCTCCCCTTCGGTCTCGTGATATAAGTATTGACTTGTGTCAATGTATTTTTGTGTATACAGAACTCTTAATTAATAACAAATTTAGTTTACATATACAATAATCTAATATTAAAACAGAGACGTCATTGGTAAATTATCTTGATTAAATGTATTTCATTTTTTTTAACCCATTTTTATAACATCAGTATAGAATAGAGCTAGAGCCTTTGTAAAAAGTGCTCCATATAGGGTAAATGTAATTGTTTTAAAGTTATAAACCGATTAATCAATCAAAAATTAATATTTCATTATTTTAGATTTTTTAGGGACAACAAATTTTTGTAAATATTTATATGGAGTTTATTAAAAAAAAAAAAGAATTGGCGGCGGCCCTTCTTCGGAGTTTTCATATATTAGGTATACCAAATGGATATTTATAAATTAGGATATTTGTAAATAGTATTTGGAGGCTTTAAAAACATAAAGTTTTTGGTAGGCCGCCTCTACCCACTCTCTAAAATATAGGGTAAATCTGGGTAATGAAAAAGTGCCTATACAAAACATATGAAAACTTTGGGAGCTAAATTTAAAATGTTTAATTTCTCTGAGCCACAACAAAGTGTAGCAGAGCAGGGTACAGTTAGTATTAGTATAAAAGTTCATGTTTTATTTCAGGATACGATCTTTGAAATTTTAATTAGGAGTATTATTGATAACCCAAAACCTGCTTAATATTGTAGATTCCAATTAACATGAAATTACATATTTCTAAATTAATTTTTTTTATATAATAAGAACTATATATATAACTAATATAAATAAATTTTAATCAAACAGCAGAACCAACGTTTTATACAAACTAATTAATCGCCCATATTCAACATGTAGTAAAAATACATTTTATTTGATTATTATTTTGACAAATCATCCTTTTATTGCTGTAGTAAAATTTTGAAATGTATTCGATTATTTTAAGATGTTTTTGATCAAAAATAAAATTCTAAACCAAATTTTGTCACAAAAATAATATAAATATTTTATAAATTTGATAAAATCTCATTAATCTCATTAAATTATTAAAAACAATTTTTTTTGTAAACATCATTAAATGAAATAAATATTATTATTATAGATTAATATAAAATTGGAAATATGAAAACGAATATTTTCAAATAAACGAAGTTGTCACTGCGAATTTGGTCTCTTCTTTTATCTTTATTTCAAAAAAAGGACTTCCCTTTTTTTCTCTTCGTCAGTTTATGGAAATCTAATTAATTTTATACTTTTCTGAAAACAGTGTTAAGCTTCAATTGGCAAACTCTTATGAAAAAGTAACCGCTATTAGTTTTATATTCTTTGGAACATAAGAGTAGGACATCTTTTAATAAGTAAAACTACAAAGTTATACGGTAATATCTATATACATATAAACATACTTATATTATTTCATATTTGATAAATGTTTTATATATTTTGGCTGAATAAAAATTTGTAAATGTGGAAATAACTAAATTAATAAAATAAACGTTTCAAAGCCAAAAAATATGCAAAATAAATTGAAACAGTATATTACTGGTGTGATAGCAAATTTGTTATTTTATTTTAGATGTTCATAAAGGCGTTTTTATCCTTCTCCCCTAGATATGTCGTTTATGATAATAAAACACTGATCAAGTTGTGAATATTAGTAATTAATTAGCTGTTGAGAATCAAAATTATTCTTATCTCTTAGACCGGCGATGTGCAACCTGCGGCTCATGAGCCGCATGCGGCTCATTTGATTTTTATCTGCGGTTCACATCAATGTTTTGATTTACGAAAAGAACTTTTGTTTTGCTTAAATTTTTAAAAAATGTTTATTAGATTTGTTTGTTTTGCAAGAAAAGGTAATAAATATAAACTTTGAACATCAACTAGGATTTCAACAACAAAAATTGCACTTGATTTGAATAAATTGAGCCAAAGCAAAAAATTTCTCATTAACTTTTATTTTTTTTTTTATTTTTTGTAGATTTATTTTTTATTTTGTTATGATTTATGTTGCAATTTTTGATTAAATTACTAGTACAAATTCTGAATTAAATCAAAATAAATAAACCATTATTATTTTATTCATTCGTTTTTTTATATGTGGCTCATGCCGAGGTACGAAATTTATTCAGTGGCTCATGCCGAGGTACGAAATTTATTCAGTGGCTCTGGCACGCAATTGAGTTGCACATGCCTGTCTTAGACTATAGTGCTTTTATATTATAAAAACAAATGTAGATCAGGATGTTTAATAAATAATTTGAATTGAATTATTTTATTTTAATATTATTCTACCATTTACTTAATAAAAATGCATACATTAATTTATTCTTATTATCGATTCCCGGACAGTTTCCCAAATGACATTTGACAATCTGACATTTGCTCACGGAAATTTGCCAATCTGACATTTGACCAGTTTTTTAATTTAACAAAACTTATACTCCGCTAAAAAAAACTTTTTTTTTTGAAAAAATTTACCTATAAAGTTGGAAATAAATTTTTTTCAATTTGGAAAAGGTCTGAAAAGGAACGGGGGACTCAAATACCGGGTTGGCAAATGTCAGATTTTCAAATGTCCGTGGACAAATGTCAGATTGTCAAATGTAATTTGGGCAACTGTCTGCCATTATCATAAAATATTAGTTGTTAAAAATGTTTTTACGAATTATTTCTCAAAATATAATTAATTTCACAATCCTTGTTATATCCATAAAGTATCCTATAAATAGAGTGACAATTCTTAGTTAACTCTTTGATAGGAAGTTTTTAGTTACGAAAATCGTAGCATTGGACCTTTTCTATGCGTTAGCTTTTCGCACTAACACTTTGAAGTGTAAACACCCTGATTACCATCCTTGCGCACATAAGAAGGATTCAAGATTTTGAGGAGTTCTTAATTTTAGTATATGTTGGAATTTTTTTGTAAATAAAATAATTAAATAAATAGTTTCTCTCTGTTCATTCAATATTTTGTAATATTTTTTTACAAATTGTTATTGATTAATTATTTACTTATATCGAAATAGCTATGTTTTTCTTTTTAGAATTAATTTTTCTTTTAATATGAATTTTGTTTAATTATGTTATTTTCAAAAAAAAAAAATACAATGGGCAATATAACAGTTATAGTACATAATAATGAAAGCAAATTTTATTCTAAGACCTTTATCCTTTACTTTTTGTGATCAATTTACAATTTCAGAAGTTTAAGCTATAGTCGCATATAAATTTAAAAAAACCTGATTTCAGATTTTTCCTATACAAAAAAAATATATATATACACATAATAATTATTGATAACTACGCAGAACATATTAATAGATATTTCGAGTGTACACAAGGTTTAATTCAATTCAATATATTCAAAATATTACTAATTGCAAAAACACATTTTGGGAGAAACATTTTATAAAATATTTTAGTATTTTTATTTCCTACATGTATGATATATGTATGTACATTTTTACAACTTATCGTGAACTCATTTTATGCAAATTATTTATTATTATCTAATCAATATATTTTTTGACTATTATTATATATCAGTACATATATAAGATATTTAGTTAATTTTTTAGAACTATATTTTATCATTTTACTACCTAGTCTTACGATACTTTTACTGTTAAATAATTAATAAAAATATTTTCTAGGTTCATAATATACAAAAGTAATCCTTCTGTAAGCCATTGAATATTCATTTAATATATTTTAATATTATGAAATAAATATAGCCTTGAAAAACATAAAATAAAATCATCTTTTTATAAATAAAGCATATTCAGTTAATAATAGTCTATTGAATCACTAATGGAACACATAAACCCTGTATAATGCGCTCTAGAGTCTTTTTCTTTTTTTGATTTCACAAAATATACATTGAACATTTAAGATCCTATTTTGGGCGCCTTAAGGACTTGAACTTAGAACCCTAGTTAAATTTGCACAAAGGACTGGAATATTTAATACAATAAAATCTATAGTCCACAACGTTAAGCATTCCAGGGAGGATCTTTGTCGGTGTCATCACTATGGTCCCTATGGATCTTTGTGAGACCGGTTGGGCGTGGACATAATGTAATAAAATAAATGTTTAGTTTAGTTAGGTCTTTTTGTGTTAAATTATTAAAGTTTAAAGAATGTGACAAACTTATTTAATAAATTTAATCACAAGTACAATCATTTTACTTCATCTAATAAATGTTTTAACACGTTTTAATAAATAATAGAACAAAATATTAAATAGCAATACATACAACACACAACCAAAATTAAAATTAAACCTACTCATAAAATTATATTCTCTTTATATGAAAATTGAATGAAAAAAAAAACAACAAGAAATATGAAAAACATGCTTAGATACACGTGCATCTCAATACCACAAATTTCCCTGTGTAATCAAAAATTAAAAATAATGTAAACTAAACCATCTCCAGTATTCAATGAATATAAAAAAAAAAGTGTAATACGAAATAGTACATATGCATTTACAAATAGGCCCAAAAAAACTAATTCGAACAACAGTATTAAGTCTAAGTTTCGACAAATTATTTCGTTAGTAGACAGAATTTGATTTTATAACTACGAAAACTACTAATTCCCATTATTGTATTACAATTTTTAGATTCAATATTTGACAGTCTGATCGGCCATATTGAAATAATTAAGTTTAACTTAAAATTAAATTTTACTTGTCCAATTTTAATTTCAAATGTCAAAATGATAATTCGATCTTTTTATATTTTTACTAATTTACCGCTTCCGAAATAAGATTCCCTGAAAATTTGATTGTGGAAATAGAAATTGGAACATTTATTCTTTAATTTTAAAAACCTTAAGAAGTTATTGTTTTTAAAAAATCTTACTCATTACGACACCCTAAATATTTAATATTAAGCATACAATACATATTTTATTAAATATTCATATTATGTTATTTTATACATTCATATATTTATATATTTAAAATATCATAATAAATAATTTATAAAATATGATACAGTAAACAGAAAACCAAAGGAATATGAAAGGTAAGCAATGAATAACCACGCAAAACTAAACGTGACGTGACTGAAAAAATTAAAATTCCAATAAATTCATTAATATAATAACTTTATATATTATTATGCATAGTGTAAAATAGCTCTATGTATGTATTATATTAGTATTTAGTATAACTTTTGTGTAAATGTATCATATTTACAATTTACGTATATATTTTAAAAACATGTAAGAAAGTTAAATGTGATAAAATAAACAAAATATGTATTAAATTTGATGACAATAATAAAAATAATTATTATCTTCTATAGAAAAAAAATATTTTTACCTAATTACATAATAAAAAACATAACCAATATTCTTATCAAAAATTTAACTCTATATATATATATATAAATGTACAGTACATTACATATGTACAATATGTACTGGCTGGGAAAATTTTTTTTGTACTTTATTTCCTAACTTCAATAATAATAGTAGATTATTGTATATGTTAACTAAATTTGTTATTAATTACGAGTTATGTATACACAAAAACACATTGACACGAGTCAATACTTATATCACGAGACCGTTAGGTCGAGTGATATAAATTGACAAGAAGTGTCTATGTGTTTTTGTGTAAATAGAGAACGAATTGTATAACAAATTTTGTTAACATATCTAATATATTGTTTTAATGTGCATGTGAGAGGTAGTTGCAGTCTATACATTTGCAAAAAAAAAAAAAAAGTTGATTAACAAATTTTTTTTTTAATTTTTTGTTGGTATTTGTCTGTATTGAAATATTGTGAGTGATATTATTTTTATAGATTAAGAATACACATAGATTGTTAGCTTCATACAACATTATTTTTGGTATTTTTATGTGAATGTGTTAGTAAAACAAAATAAAATACGTGATAATTATCAATTTATGAAAAGAATTTTATTTAGTTTTACTAACACCTTCACATAAAAATACCAAAAAAGACTGAAAAAATGTTGTATGAAGCTATAAATCTTTCTGTATTCTTAATGTATGGTATTACGCAATATTCAGTACGAAACATCTAAATGATTTCATTATTTACGCTGATGCATCTAAAATTCTAAATGATTTCATTATTCACGCTGATGCATTAAATGATTGCATGTGTATTGACGCATATAATATTCCATTTAGCGATCCAAATTCTATTCTACTAAATACAACATACCGACCACATGCCCATTAAAATTATTTATACACCTAAGTTCCTGAGAAATTAAAAATTTAAAAAAACAAAAAAAAATTGCAAATTTTATAAAATTTATATCAGAATTAAAAATAACATATATCTATTTAGTATATATTAACTTTATATTTGAAATCAAATCAATTAACCAACTGATCAAATTATTATGATTTACATAAGTTTTGTTTTTTTTTTTTTTTTTTTCAAACTGCAAACTTGCTTTTTTGAGAAAACTGAAGTTTGAAGTTGATTGCTTTTTTAGTTTACCTACAAAGACAAACTTCAAAATAATACAAGCATTATTGTAGCCAATTCGCTGAAATTTATGACTTTAAGTCTTCAAATATGATATTAATATTTGATTATATATTCTATGTATAAAATACGTTATAAGTTCTCATTACGTGCGCAAATTCAAAAGCGACATTTTATCACATACAAAAAATATAAATGTAGCACGTCACACTCAAATGGTGGTTTTATCTCAGAATTAATGACACCATAATATTAAGGAATTTTGAAACAAAACTTAAGATAAAATATTATAGTGTTTATTAAAATAATTAAAAACAACTCATAACATTAACAAAAATTATTTCTTGGTTGTTTAAGATTCTTCTTATTTTCTTTTTTTATTGAGCTCAAAGACCTAATCAACCAATCATTAACCATAATGTATTGGCTAAAATATTTCAATAACAATATATCCGGTATGAACTGAACGAGCATGTGTTGTGTATAAAGGAAATTTCCATGATTTTGTAATATCAATGCCATATTAATCGCTACCCATTGATTACCAAGTGAAAAGTTAATAAAATTTAACATAAAATCATATTCAAAAAATAGTTTATTTGTATGCTGTTTTTAACATCGTCACCGAAATCAATGACAATTATCAGTATGACCTTTAACAAATAATGTCATTAATTTTAACTTTTTGTGATATTAGATATTTCAATGATTATACACTGGATTTTGAACAATTTTTTCAGTAGATTAAGGCGAAATTAAAATTGTACTAAAAGTCATACAAAACACATGTTGTACATATTAAGACCCTCAGAAAATTCTAGATTCATTTATTTTAAGCCTTACATATTTTAGGACTCAACATTACCTATATATTATCAAAGTTGTTTCTATAACTAAAAATTAAAAATATCCTAAAGGAATTTAAATGCATTCATTACATTCACACAAGGGTATAAGAATTTTAAATTTTTTTGAAATAAAAAACAATTTCTTGTTTATTTTATTACATTTTTTTTTTTCATTAATTTGTTGAATATTTTATTTCTTAATCAAATCATTTTTCTAAAATATGAATGTATAATATTCATAATTTTAAAAAAATATTTAAACTTTTGTACCAAAATATTCACAAAAAAACAAAAACAATATTTTTTGTGTTTTTTTCATTAATTTTTAGTCTGGACTGGATTAAGTGGAGGTATAAATATTTTTAAATTAAAAAGCTGGTTTTCTTCATAATATAAGAAATTGTTATAAAAATAACATGTGTACGTAAAAAAAAATAATGTTTATTTTTAGAATTTCGAACAGCGAAAATTCAAAACATTTATACACACATACTAATTTTTTTTTTATTATTTCAACAACATTAAAAACAATTTTTTATTATTATATGCATATATAATAGCATACATTAAGCATATATAAATATAAACTTAATTATAATAATAACGAAATACAGATGTGCAAATATATGGACATTTAAAATCTATACATATAATAAGATCTACAATAATCATACACACCATACTTACTTCAAATAATACTTAAAAAAAAATATTATATCTAAATTACGAAAAAAAATAAATTTTTTTCAACATTTTTAATTATGTTTTAAAAACACGTGAATTCGAATAAAAATATAAATTTTTCGAGATACACAAAATATATATATTATGTAGGTACACAAATATACATACATACAGAAACATATGTTTAAAATTATATAAAATCTATAACACAAAATAAAAAAAACAAAAAATTTCTACACGATTTCAAAACATACAGAAAAAATAAAATAATATTGTGAGCACGCTGGAATCGCGTGAGAAGATGACGTCAGACTTTTTTTTTTATTTCATTTATTGAGATTTTAAACGTGTTGTAAGAAAATATAAAAGATACTTTTTATCTACATACATACATACATTATATATACAAAACTATAATATGTTATGTATAATTGTGAAAAATTATATTCAATACAAGGAAAAAAGGGCGAAATCGGCAACAACAAAAATGCCTTAATTAATTTTGTAAAGCTTTGTCACGTTCGCCTTTTTTTTTATGTCGACATAAATTAAAAAAAAATAATTCTACATAAAAATGACGAATAAATAGATATGCCTGTGTGTATAAATGCTTACGTAGAGTATTTCAATTTGAAAACAAAATTATATCAAAATTTAAGAGAATCTATTTCTGTCTACTTTATTATTTTCTGAATCAATAAGGTGATTTGCAAAATATTGGCTCAAGGGATTAAACATATCTTAAATATACAAAACAAACTAAAACTAAACGTAAAAAATCGAATAAATATTTTACTGGAACTTTTTTCCTTTAAAATGGGCCGAAGAAATATTAGAGGTAAGTCAATTTCTATTTTTAATTAAAATTTTGTAACATCTGAAATAAATAAATTTATTTGAATTTTTTGATTATCTCTATTTAATACTATTTAATTAAATTTTTTAAATTATTATAATTATTTTACATAATTAAAAGTATTATCAAAAAATTTACATAATTATTAACAATAATCTAGTCATTGGGTATAATCTTCAAATTATAAATAAATATAATAAATATAATGGATTATTTAAAGGTAATTTAATTTAAAATTCACCCTATACTTGTTTACTTCAATAAAAATGAGAAATATATATTATATTTGCTTTAACCCACCCAAAAATAATAATCATCAAGAAAATTCGATATAATGTAGCTAAAGCTTATAAAATAAAATAAATATAAAACTTAATTAAGAAATATGAGAAATATAAGTAGGTATGTATATTATAATGTATGCTATACACAAACATAAATTTAATTCAATTCGTCAAAATAAATATTTCTAAATTTTATAAGGAATTGATTAAATTTTGATAAGAAAATTTTACAAATATTTGGAATAGCCTTTCGAAAATACAAAGCTAATTATTCGATTTTTAAAGATAACAACGATATAATAAGACTATGATATTATTTCTTTTTCTTTGTATATGTTATGTTCATAAAAAAATTAAATATTTTATTACCATAATGATAATATATAAGAATTTGTTGTCCAAGAAATTATTTCCATTATAAAATTCTTTTTTTTTTATATATTTTTTTAAGTTTTGCATAAAATTTGTAAATACATATTGTATAATGTCAATCGTTCTGAAAACGATTTTGCAAATACAAACATAAGTTTACTATTTATACATAATAATATATTATCATAAATCTATATAACCGAAGTTGGAATCATGTGCGATAACGTACTCGTTTTTCTTCAAACTATATATATACATATATGCATATATAACAATTGTTCGTTGCCCCCACAATTAATTTCTTTCTGTGGTTGGAAATTCGTTCATTTTCTTTACTTATATTTTCATAAAATTTTTTCATATTTTTATAAAAATAAAAAAGAAAAAAAAAACTAATTTTATAATTTCATATTGTTGTTATCGAAAAAAAAAATCACGTGATGGTAAAAAAGGAAATACATATCGTATTATTGCCATTAATGTTTTAATTTTTTTTTTTTAACAACATAATTAGTATGAAAACGTGACATAATCATAGCATAACGTAACCTAACCTTACCATAGTATATCATAGCATACTATTAGTCATGACCGTAACATATGTCCTTTTTATTAAATTATGTATCTATGCGTTCTGTCAAATCTTATTAATTTAAAAATATAGTAATAATTAAAGTAATTCTTGTCATACTTAAAAACAAGAGTTTTAACATAGTAGTGTACATAAATATCAGTTATCTAAAATTACATAAATATGACGTTATTTATACATACGGTCTAATTATATTTTATACATAAACGAGTATTATATGTGTACAGTACAAGTCTTTAACAAGTTATAAAACTCAAATATTTACAAAAATTTAGTCTTATTGCAATAGTTATTTTATTGGTTATTATAATTTATATTTTCATAAAAATAATTAAATTTATTAGGTACCTATTTGATATGTAAAAAAAAATATATATTTTTAATAATTTTTAAGAAAAATAAGTATCTCGTTTTTGTTATATTGTATATCACGTGTCAACTTTTATTTTGGGAAAAATATAGGAGAACAATTTTTTTTAACACATTATGTGTACATATTTTCCATTTATATACATAGGGTACATATTGATACATAATAAATATACCTATAGATATTTATGTTTTATTGTATATATCTGCTGTATATGGTATGGTCATGTCATGTGATATGATAATTCTCGTACTCATTTAACACTAAAATTTATTTTTAGTAGGTACATATGTATAAAAAAATAAAAATTTGATAAATAAAAATATTATTTAGTATATATTATTCATAATATTATTAGATAAAAGCAGTAATATCTTGATATTTTTTTTTTATAATAAAAATAAAAGTCGTTGATTTTATAAAATAAATATATAATAAAATGAAATTCATATGCCATCAAAGTTCAAAGTGAACAATATTTACTTATATGTATTTATGGCATTTTATAATATTGGCCATAATTGTATATGTTTTTAAGAGAATTTTTGTATCAAAATTAATATGGCGTGATAAACCAATATTAAAATAGAGTTTTAAAAAAAAAAAAAGTATTGCTTCTTGTTTTAACATTGCAAAAAAGAACTGTCCACTGTTGACTGTTCTTTGAATTTTTGGGGTTTTTTCGCACTTCAAACAAATAATTTTTAAGTTGATGAGATTATATTGTCTGCGCATTCAATTGAATTTTATGCAACTTTACTGATACTTTTCTACAACGCATCATTAAAAAGTTCAAAAATATAAACTTATTTTTTTTCTCAAAAATTATGTATATGAGATAAAAGCTGCAATACAAAATTTTCAAAATTTATGTGAAAACGTGAAATCAGATCGAGAAAGAAGAAAAAAAAAGAACTATAAACACAGTCAAGAGATACTCTGTTTCGAGAAAGAAAAAAAAAATAATTTCTCTTAAAACTAAATAGTAATTTGATTCGAAAAGTATACTTTTATGTGTATAATAATTTCATTGTGTTCTCTTGTATATAATAATAATAATATTCTTTATGTACATACAATTTTGCAATATAATTTTCTTCATATACTCAACAGATTAATTTTATTTTATTTTTTTTACTTTTCATTTCAGTATTCCGTGACACTAGAGAATGAAAAGTTCACAATTTTTATACTACACTATTGGAATTCATTATACGTGTTAATTAATAATTTTTTTTAAAATTTTTTTTTTTTAATAATAAATTTTCTCCTCCTAAATAACTACATTTATATTATTACATATCCAAAAAGTAATTATAAAATATATATTCAAGTTTTATAGCTATATATATACCTAAATATACGTACTTATTAAAAATAAAATATACTTGTCAAATACATAAAAGAAAAAAAATAAATTATTATGACATAGAATTGTGGAAAATTTAACAAAAAAAAAAAATACAAATTTTTGTGAAAAATAAAATGATTAAAAAAAAACATATTTTTTTTTTGTTTAAATGAGAATTTTTATGTTTTAAAAAAAAAAAACTTCAAAAAAGTTTGCTTTTTCTGCCGTTGTCTGCGAAAAAAAAAAAATTATCATTTATACCAACTTAAAATAAAAAAAAAAAAAAAATTAAAATAAAAAAAAATTATGAATTAAAACAAAAGGCAAATTATTATTTGTAAGTTGTTGTTTTTGTAAATCTCATTCATATATGAATATATATAGTATATTTAAAAATTTTCATTCATGAAAATAAGAAGAAAAAAAAAATGTTATAAATCTGACCAAAACAAACTATAAGATAAAAGAAATATATGTATACATATGAGTATGAGTGTAAATAGATAAATTTTCAAAAATTGAATGAATCACAAAAATATAATTTTTATTAATTTAATAATTTATATTCTGAAAAAAAAAATTAGTTTATGAAAAAATAACAAAGTTTGCCCGTACAACTGAAAGCATAATGTATCGGCTTCGGCCAAATAACTATCAGGTTCATATCTCGAAATATGGAAATGGAAAAAAAAACCGAAAATATCTAAATTTTTCTGTACCTATATGTACATTAAATTTTAGATAGATAATATGCTATCAAATCCCGAAAAACATAATTTAAAATTTTCCATTATGTACATATACTATATATATTTTTAAATATTCTACTCACCTAACTCCCCCACATTTAAAGTTATTGTTTTGTCTTCGCCTTGGAGAAGATAAAAATCCAATGACTTTGAAATAAATCCGCGAAACATTTATTCTTAAAAAAAACTTTTAATTTTTATCATTATTATATTTTTATACATAATATACATAAAATGTAGAAACATATACATAACCAAGCATATTATATGCACAAATGTGTATTTTATAATTAAATGCCTGTTGTACGTATTAAAAAATAATAAATAAATTTTATAAATATATGCCAAAGATCGTCTAAAAATATAATCCACAATATTCTATTTTTAATTGCAAATAAAATGATAAATAAATAGAATTTTTTTTTTTTTTGAGGGGATTTTATTAAATAAATTTTACCAAAAAACAATCCCAGGACTGGTTTTTTAATTATTTTGTTTTCGAAATTATATATATTTATATATATAATGTATTATGTATAGAAATAAAATAATAATCAAAATAAAAATCTACGTAAATAAAATTATCTATCTATATAGATGATTATTTACAATATTGATATTTTACCTTTGAACTTAAAACTTTTCTTATAAACTTTATACTACAAGAAAAGTTTTTCAATCCACAACTGCTATAAGCCTAATAAATGAAATTGAATAATGTCTGGGCGATAGAACATAAATTTGAGCAGTTCGATTTATCATTTTGCTAAACTACGTATAAAAATTTATTTTTCTGAAGCCCGGCTAAATGTTCCTTGTAACTGCCACTTTCAATTAAAAAAATTATTCATTAGTAGTTTTAATAATTTGAAAGGAAAGTTAAAAATCGTGATCACAAACATGAACAAATTAAACTAACAACAAATTAAATTAACAAATAAAACTTAATATTTCATACTTTTACAGAAATTTCTTTTGAATCATCATGAATACAAATACATATAGTTTTATTTTATTTATTAATTATTATGTTATTCTAACAAGTTTGCACTTAGTGAACAGAAGTGGAGTTGGTGATAATATTCTCAAATAGTTCTCAAATTTGGCTATCATCATTTCCCATACAGAGAGATATTCCTGAATTAGCATTATACTCCATTTTCGTATTCCAATAATTCTCGTATTGGATGGTAAATTTTTGTCTGAAACATTTCATAATTATGTACAAACGTTAGATGGTTATTGGCAACAATTTTATTAATCACAGTATCAAAAATTCAACTAAAGTGGAATTATTTTTACGTATGAGAATAAAGTTTATTAAAGATTTTGATATCATCAATAAAATTTTTGTATCAATAAAGAATTCTCCTATATTTTTTTTGTCAAATAATTTCTTTGTTCAGTGTTGGCAAATTGAAAATAAAAATTCCGGAAAGTAATTTTTAGTAAACATTATTGTTTATTTAATTTTTTTTTTTGAGAATCTATGTACACACGATATATGTACACAAATAACTACTTATTATTGTATTATGTATGCAAGTTAGAATTTGTTGACAAAACCACTCACGATAAGAAATATTGTTATACTTGAATTTATATTAGGAAATGTTCTATATTAAGAAATAATTAAATAAAATCTTTTTATTATATTATCAATTTCACAAAATTAAATTCTGTTTACATTAAATGCATATATTATACTATAACGTCTTTAGTTGATGGATGAACAGCCGAAATGTATACCAAATAATCTTTGATTGTTTTATTGAAATGTAGATAATAGAATAATGTCTTATAAATAACTATGTACTCGATTTCAAATATTCGCATTTAATATTTTTTTAAAGCTTCTAAAATCTAACTCTAAATATAAATATAAATTTCAAATTGAAATACATTTTTAAAACTTGAATCTTTGGAAATATAAGGAACTAAATATTTGTTTTCCGTTCCGCAATGTTCCTTCAAATTCAAATATAAACTTTAATCGAAATTTCTAAACCGCAAATTCAGTATCTTTTACGCTAAAAATAAATGTAAAAATTTACCCATATATTTTGGCATATTCAAACCATCAACATCATTATGGTTGTTTCATTGTGTTATTATGAAAAAGGAACGATCAGACAATATAATGAAAACATTAACATTATGTATGTATAGTCCGTTTATTTTATTTTCCCTATACCTTTTTTTCTATTAAACCCTTAGTAAATCACATTTTAAAGTAAGCTCATAGTAAATCAATATAGTTAGCCCATAAAAATAGTAAGTCTCTACTATGCGTTGAAACAAACGTCATAAATAAAAAAAATTGTAACTTCACGGTTTTTATCTTTAGTTGATTAATTAGGTAATTTTTTTTTATCAAAAAAAAATTATTTAATTTATTTTAATAATTATTTGACATTATGACGTCATTTAATTCTTATCTAATTTAAATATTATGTACAATGAATTATTTCAGGGAAATTACGAAATTTTGGATACGTACACAAATGAATTTACGCACATCTACATATGTACATTGTATAATATGATGTATGTTTATCGTTAACTTTAAGTGGAAATCTTTTTTCTTATAATCACTGTTATTTATTAAAATTCGAATTATAGATTTTATTTCCCAATTAAAATTTATTTATAGCAATATTTTCTTCAAATATTATAATTTTATAAAAAAATTTATTTGTTAATAAAATACTCTTTTAATATTTCACAATTAAATAACTGAAGTTTTAAAACTATGTTCAAGAAGTCGAATAAATAGTTCGATTTATACAAAAAAAGAATTGCTTTTGACCCTCTAACTAACTTTGCTCCATGTATCCGAGTATCTAGTTCTTTATTTAAACACTCTGGAACTAATTTGATTTTGAGAACTAGTTTAATAATATACTAAGTTAAGGTATCCAAGAATCAAAGAAGGATTGATGTCATAATTAAAACTATACATGCACAATAATTATTATCCATGTGTCATTCTAGTTTAGAGAATACAAAAATACCTACTTTTATAAAACTTCGAAAATAAATGTTTTCACAATTTTTAAACAATTTTAAATACTACTCTAATTACAATATTTCGTACATAAATTCTTTATAATTTTATAAATAAGTTAATTAACAAAAAAATAATAAAATTAAATAACTCGAAAAGAATATTCAAAGAATTTGTATGTACATAGTTTCTTAAACAAAAAAAATCATCTTAGGGTGTGTTCAATTTTATCTTAAAGATTTCATTTGATAAGTACATTGTCCTAATTATTAATAATAATTTTTCATTATTGTACTCTTACTTTTTATTGGGAATAACAAAATCTGTATATAGTTTTACATTTTATGCGAACATAAATAGTTGAAATAAATTACATTTATGATGTAAAATTTATTTTTTTTTTTTTCAGTTCTGCTAAAAAAAAAATTAAACAACACGTACTATATGTAATCTTTTCTTACATTTATAACGGGACAAAGTACTTAATAAAAATACATATTTTTCTTTTATTATATATGTATAATGTATATATATTTTCGATTTCCACACGCATACAATTGTATATTACATAAAATTGTATATTATATAAATAAAAATAAACAGAGGCAAAAAAACAAACAAACAATCAACATTTTTTTTCCCGGCTACTCTTAATTTTTCTCTCTTGTTTTTAATCACGTTTTCTTGAAAATACCGATTTTTTATTTTTTTTTGTATAGCTAGACGAATAAAAAAGAGCTTCTGATAATAAAAATATACAAAAATATTTCTCTATATACATAGAACATAAATACAAAATATTGATGTTATATATACATACATCTGATTAAAATATTATATATAAAAAATACTTTGTAAATATCTAGGTACGAATGTACAATATATATTTTTAGCCCCACATCATAATAACAAATCTACCTCACAGCGCCGAAACCTTTTTTGTTGTTCTTCTTCAACCTTAGTATAGAAGCTTAAAGTTTCTGAACATTTATATAAGTTTTTTTTTATTATGTGAAAAATTACATAATATTGAATTACGTCAAATATTATATTATTAGTTGAACGTACATAAAATATAAAATTCAAATACATAAAATTCTTAATATTAATATAATGTACATATAAAAAATTAATAATTAACTAAAATAATTACAAACTAGTAAATTTACTTATAATTTTACTTAGGAAAAAGATTATCAATATTCTTCCAAAGATTCGATCTAAATAAGCAAAGCCAAGAAAAAAAAATGTATGTTCACTCTTATTCGACATTTAAATAAATTTTTCGATAAGTTTACATAAGTTTACCGTTTACTAATCTATGATGATTCCATTATAATTATAGAGTTCAATAATTTTCAATTTCAAACAAATCATTTGTTTTTTTTTTCTTATCTAAAATTGAGGCTGATTCTTTTAAATCCTAACAATAAAAAAATATTTTTCATAATTAAATATGTATTCAAGTACTTTTTTCTTGATAAAAATTGATAAATTTGATAAATTAAAAAAAATATACGTAAACCGATACATATACAACATTATACATATATAAATAATTAAGTAGATGACACGTGACACATCGCATGTTAATGTCACGATTTATCATAATTGATAAATTTATTATTATTATGAAAAACCATCAAAACTTGTTTAAGTATTAGGTTTTGTATGTGATTCAAAGAAATTTACTATACCTACTTAAGTTAAAGAAAAAAATAAAAAATATATATAATAATAATAATAATAATTTATAAAAGAGAAGTCAATAAAATCAAATATATATATATAATATAGTTTTATATATATCCAACAATATGTATCTTATAGATAATAATTTTGTGTGTATAAAAAAAATAATAACAACAATAAATATACAAAAAATAAAAAAATAAAAAAATTAATTTCTGTGTATACATTTTTTTTTGTTTTTTCTTTTTTTTTTTTTTTTTTTGTTAATATTACTAATTTGAGATTAAAAGCGTGAAGACGTGTTATTTAGAGTGCAACGATTTTTTATATAAAAATTTTTATTTTTTTTTTAAATCCAAACAACAAAAAAATAAAACACTATAAAAAAAAAAAGAGAAAATTATAAAAATTTTTTTTTTATAAAATGTAAATAAGAAGAAAATTTTTTGTTTTCTTTATTTTTGAAAAACCAAAAAAAAGAAAAGAAAATATATGAATAAATCAATAATTTTATAATATTTTATTGAAAAAAGGAATAAAAAAAAACTGTTGAAAAAAAAATTTATTAATGAAATCTTATTCTTAGTTTATTTATTTATTTATTTACTTCTTTTTTTTTAAGGAAATTTACATACATAATTTTTTGAATGGAAAATTCCTTTAATATATGAAAAAAAAACAACATATTTTTGTTGGAATAAAAAAAAAATCACAAGTTATATTTTATTTTTTTTAATCAGATGAGTTGAGGAATTGAAATGAGCTTTTGTGCTAAAAAAAAAAAAAACAAAAATAAATAAATTGGAATTTATTATTATTATTATTATTATTTTTTTGTTTTTTTTAATATTATGTATAGCTATATATATGTTTATTTTTTTCAACCTTTTGGGTAATAATAATATTTGTTTTTTTTTTTGTATTTTATGTTTTCCAAAATTTGAGTATATTTCGCATTCAAAAGAATTGTTTTTTTCAAATAAAAATACGAATAGTAAACTCTTTGAATACCTTACCACTATAATAGAAGTGACTAAATAAAGTTCAATCCACCATCATAAGTTATATACAGTCATATTTATATATATTGTCATTGAGAAATGTTTGTTCTTTGTTATTGACATAATAAATGTCATCACAACACTGTGATTATTATATTAATTTTAAAATTTAAACAAAAAAGAAATTAACGCCATCAGGATTCAAATAAGTACACATTTTGGGGTACTACTCTGTTCAACAGTGTACATAGTGTGGATATATTTGAATTTTATTTTGTGACTCTTGTGAAAGCTGATATCAAAATATTTATCGCAAACCCAAAATAAAAATTATAATTTTTAACAACAAATTATCTTTAATTTATTTAAGTGAAAAATTAAATGGTTAGTCAGATTTAGAAATAAAAATACGTATATATCCTCCAGCGATAAGGAAATTATACTTTTTCACTTTTGATGACGAAAGTAAAAATTAACAAATAATACATTGAAAAATATATACAAATATATATCTACGATATGAATTGAATATTAGATATCTCATGAATAAAATAATAATACCTAAATCAACATAAATTTTTATTAAATCATGATGATTATTAAATCGAACGAGAAATCCACATAAGAAACAAGTATATTCCACATTATGTGTACAGTTGTACACATTGGCAAACACGTGATCGTCACTTAAATAGCATGAAACTAAAAAATAAAAAATAAAAAACAAATTTTTAGCTTTACGAAAACAAAATAATTTAGGAAATTTTCATTGTTTAAAAAAAAAAAAAAGGTGGAAAATTTCTAAAAACGTGCAATAACTTCATTTTATAATAGTAATTATTTAAGTTTTAATTAAAAAATGTAGGTACCTTAGCTAAATTGTAAATTATTTAATAATTTTTAAACTAAATTTAAATAAAATTATTAATTATTTTTTTAAGATTCAAGCCGTTGGCTAAATTTGTTTTAGTGTCAACAATAACGCCTAAACCTGAACTAGTTCTCTCTATATACAATTATATATATTTACATACTACATGGTTTTAGCATACATAGTTAATTATAAATTTTATTAGTAGATAGTGAGGAATCAATTATTTATATTCACACACGAAATCTATTGCTTCGAGAATAATTAACTTAAAATGACTGCAAGAATTGTTTCGCGGAAAGATTAATTTGACCCCTATATACACTTATATCATTGGATATTCTTTAGTGATTCCTTCAAGTTAACTACTATAACCTTACAAGTCTGAATGATTCAATTAAAGTAATTTTTCAGATGTAGTTATTTGATTTATTTCATTCGCTTTTTGAATAATAATGCAGTTTGCTGTTAATGTGCCTGTCGGAATTTTTTTCATTATAAAAAATTAAATTTGTTATTTATAAAAATTTACATTTTTTTTTTTTTTGGAATTTCTATATTGAAAGAGTTAGTTTCAGTTATTAATAAACTTTAGATCGGAATAAAGTTTAATCTTAGTTATGAAATTAAATTGAAACTCGAATTATATAAATTATAAACTGTTCGGATTTTTTACCTATAAACTAAATTTTAAAATAAAAAATAAATATAAAATTAAAATTAATTTAAAAAAACGTTCCTATTAATTAATAATTTCTAAAAATTATAGTATAGATACTTAATGTTATTTTAATACAATAGTACAAATAGTAGTAATGTGATGTGACACTTTGTTACTCGGATTCCATACTAGATATCAAATAATACTTCTACTTATTTCAAATTTAACATCTAATTTCTTATTCGAACCAAATTTTTTTTCCGGCACTGTCAAATATTTTTGTACTTCTATGAAAGTTACTTTTAGAAGAGTAAAATTCCATTTTATTTTCCTGAAATATTTTTAGGTGCGAACAAGGTATAAGATAGTCAAAACTTTTATTCTAATTAATTTTTTTAAATTGTAAGATTATAAGGAAACACATTACTGATTCGAATTTTTGTTCTTTTATTATAAATTATTGTAGGTATAAATTGGGTTTAATCTTAATTTTGTATGAACTTTGGTCCCAATTTTTTTTTTAAATTCCATAAACTATTTTAGATTCAATATATTTTTTTTGTTATTTCTTATTTGTATATAGATTGTTCTCAGAATAGATTTCTTAATTTGTTGATTTGGCTGTGTATTTCCGGGAAAACAAAATTTTTTGTTTAATTCAAATAACTATCTATAATTTTTTTGCTCTTTCATTTCCTTTCTTTATGAACATGGATTGCGTCTGAAACTGGCTGTCCTTTTTTCTATATCCCAGTACAGTGGGTCTTATGAGAACATTTTAGTATTATTTTGTTGTGTCTAATACTATATGTTCAGTTAATTCTTATTAATTAAGCATTATGAACACATTGATAATTCTAATATATTCAACAGTTCTTAAACTATAAATTCTTCTGTTGGCGATGCAAGTCTGTATCGAACAATTCAACGGTCAAAAAATAATATTCCATATCCTTACTATCAATTTTCAAATTTTAAAAGAAAGGTTACAGTTTAAACATTAATAAAATTCATAATTATTATATCATTCTTAATAATTTTAACTTTCATATAATATCAACTTAATATAATTAATAGATGATATTATACTACAAGTAAATATTTACTTGATATTTGACAGTGTTATGCTTTTGCACACTAACTAAAAAATAAAATTATTCACGGTTGATCACATGTAATGCAATGCTTATTTAATATATATTACTCTGTCAGCTAATAATATTAATGTAATACTTCAAATATTAATTTTTTTTTTCTTTCTTTCTACATATATTTTTAACAATTAGGTAATGCTAATTCAGAAATTAATAAAAAGAAATAATATGTACATTGAATAAATGAATAAGAAAAAAAATAAAAAATTCCATCGTGTTGAATTCTGTTTTGAATTTTAAATATACAATTTTTATTTTGTATTGGGGCGATATTAAGATTTTTGTGAAATTTGTGCTAGAAAACATACATATATGTTATATGTACACAACATATTAAACACATTAATAAATTTTTTTTTTTTTTGTTTTTCATTTTTTTTTTTTTTTTTTTTTATTGTATATTCTTGTATAAATATTGAAAACAAAAACGTGACACAATTTAAATTAAATTAATAATTCTGCTAATTTATTTCTATCGTCATTTCTCTTGTTTATATATATATATAGATATTATGTATATATGTGACACAAAAATAAAATAAAAATTAATTATAAATAAAATGAACATTCAGTTGTTGGTCATTAAGTCTGATTTATTTTTTTAGTAAAATATATGAAATTTTGTAAAGAGTAAATGAATCAAAGAATAAGAATTTCAAAAGTGGTAATATATTCACTTCTAAATTCTTATATTTTCGATTCAGAAATAAAAAAAATTAGGTTTTTTTTAAATATATAATATATATGTAAAGATATCGCAAATCACAATATTATTTCAAGTCTGTGAAAAAAAGAATGTGTACTTAATAAACATTTCACTCATTACTGCGCATATTTCGTTCTTACATTTTGGATTTTACAATATTATAGTAAGGTTTAAGATAGCTTATGAACTTAGCTTTTTGGATTGAATCTATGTTGGCTAAATGTGGGATATGATCAATTCTAAAACTAACATTAAAATTAAAGCAAATAGTTAAAAAAAAATTCGAACATAAACCGTATTAACTTCGAAACAAGCTTAAAATATCATTTTCCGAAGCTATGAGCTATGACTACTTATTTTAATATGAGCTTGAAAAATTTTAATTTTATCTTCAAATGAATGTGTTTCGTCCATTTAGGCCGAGATATGAACTCATCAGCATCAGATTTCTCAACCTCAATGTCTGGTGGACACCAAACACTTTCTTATTTAAATGATGTTATCGTCCGCTGAGAAATGAAACAACATATGATATTTATACGTCATTATTAGATAATAGCACCATTCGATTCCTCGTAGTCGATTTTATAAGTACAACTGTTTTGCAATATTCTTAATGTTGATTAAAATGTGTTTTTTAGATGAAAATTTAACGTCAATTGATATTTTTGCGTACGTTTTTTTTTATTTTAATAGTAGATTATTGTATATGTAAACTAAATTTGTTATTAATTAAGAGTTCTGTATACACAAAAATACATTGACACGAGTCAATACTTATATCACGAGACCGAAGGTCGAGTGATATAAATTGACAAGTGTCAATGTATTTTTGTGTAAATACAGAACGAGTTGTATAACAAATTTTGTTTACATATCCAATATACTGTTTTAATGCGTAGAGGAGAGGTAGTTGCAAAGAGAGAATATTTTTTCTTCGCATTTTTTCTCATTTTTTTTTTGTATTTGGCTGTATTGAAATATTGTGAGAGATATTATGTTTGTTTAGGTATTACGTAATATTCAATACGAAACATCTAAATGATTTCATTATTTACGCTGATGCATCTAAATTTTTTCATTATATACGCTGATGATTGCATGTGTATTGACGCATATAATACTCCATTTAGTGATCTAAATTCTATAGCACTAAATACAACATAACGATCCCCAACGCATTAAAATCTTTAAACTCAAATAACTCGAAACTATACTTTTCATTATACATTGTTTCATTTCTCAGCAGACGTTATTATATAAGTATGTCCGTGAGTTTTATGGAAATATTTTTTGCAAAAATTCAATTCAAATTTTCTACGCATATCAAATCGATATGACGATCGTTTGGGAAATTTTTTAAATTAGATCTGTTTCGAAATTAGAATTTTGCCTACCTGATATTAATATTATATAGTAGTAAAAAGTAATATTAAATGATATTTTCTGCAATTTTAGTTTTTTTTAATAGTTAATTCGTGTCCTTGCCAATCTTGCCAGCTGAACCATTAATAAATTTTTTTTATTTATATGATAGTTTAGTATTTTTTTTTTAATTTTATACAATCCTTATACTTATTAATATTAGAATATCTATATTAAATTGACAATATAAATAAATGTATATTATGATGAATATTTTTAATTTTTTTTTTGTATTTTCACATGATTTATTTATTATATATTATTAAAAATACATCTACACTTAGTTAATATTATTTTTTATTTATTATTCCAGAAATAATATTTCGAATGAATTTAATAAATTATTTATTATCTCTATTTATGGTGTTGACAAAAAAAATTATTACGCATATCTGTATTAATTTAATAAATAATTAATTGAATACACATAGAAAAAAAAAGTAATTAATAAAAAAATAAAAAATAATAACAACCACCTACAGAAAAGAGGATATACAAAAACCATAAAACGGATATAAAAATCTATTTTTATTTTCCATTGAGAATTTCCATTATTGGGCCAGCCGCATTATAAAATTATATTAAAAATTGATTGAAAAAATATAATTACAAATAAAAGTAATAATAGTTTTACTAAAAATTAAATTTTTAAATTGAAAACAATTAAAGTTTCAATTTTATGTACAATAATTATTACAAAACTATACGTACATAATTTATAGTCAAATTGATTAAAAATAAAGAACTAAACTATTTCACCGACATCATGAATATGGAACCCTATTGGGAGCCAAACGGCCATGCTCCACACCCTGTCAAATATGAAAGGTAAGTTAATGTTAAAAATACATTAATTTTTATTTTAACGATTTTAATATAAGATGAAAAAAACAAATATTCTTATCTGTGTCATTTTATATTAAATGAGTTCCACTCAGCTTCTATTTATCACAATTATGAGAAAAGATTGATAGTATAGTAGTTTCATAAAGTTAATCGACTTTGGGATAAATTTGAATGTACACAGGAACTGCATATATGAATAAATTGCACTTGGACTAATTTTTATTTTGATTTTCAATGCAATGAAGAAGCAAAAAATAATATAAAAGTTGTCTAGAAACTCTAATCCAAGCGTCGTCGTCAATCTTTGGCTTGTAAGTCTTTGAACCGCTGTCTTATCAGTCTTAAAAGCTTTATTGTTCAATACTCAAATTTGAAACTGCATTATATATTAGTGTAGTAAGTTGAACATTCTGAACTATTTTTTTTAAGTTAAATACTAACCTTAATCTAGCCAGTCCATAATATTACTGAGCATTGTATACTGCTTTATCAAACATTTGTGTCTTGAAATTAAATTCACCCTTTTCCATCTTTAATCATTAAAATTAAATAGTATTTTTTTATTTTATTGATTCAATCAAGTGTTTTAAAAGTATATTATTCATAAAAGTATTTAGCACTTTGTAAAATTACATACTCATTATAGATTGGGGTAAAAAAAAAATATTGAGCTAAACAAATGAACTGAAAACATAAAATTTATTTATTACAAAATAACACACTATTATTGAGGTTAAATATCTGTTTACGTACATTTACCTTTAAAAAAATCACATACTATCTATTTCAATTTTATTCATATGTATATACCTCTGTACATATGTACACTACATACAACATGTACAACATTATATGCTTACATACATAGGTATTTTATATAACATATATATTTTTATTCATTTTTTTTTTCCTAAGAAAACAATTAGAAACAACCAACATAGGAAACACGAGTATACATATAAAATTCCATTCAACCTAATTAGAACGTCCTTTACAAGGTCGTTTCTAGTGTACACATTTAGAATTAGCAGCATCTCTAGCAAGAATCAAACAAGAAAAAAATATGTTTTCTGATGCTTAGAATGATTTAAAAAAAATAAATAAATAAAGTTATCGGTGAATTACTTTACCATGGAAAATTATTTATTTACTGTGTGTTTTTCTTTTATACTTATTTCTTGTGTACATACATTCCGTTCATATGGTAGCTAACTTATTATGTTTATTATACGTTTCTTTTTGGCGAAATATTATTTTGAAACAAAATATTTAATGTACACATTTCTGAATTTTATGAAACTCTTCGGTTCTTATTATTCTGAATTTAATGCAATTTCATAAATAAGTAAATAATAAGAAAAATACACAATACATATAATATAATATCAATAAAAAGTCAACATAATCACAGTACAACATAATAGCATATATTTTCAACTTTATCATAATAATAAAATTTTTTTACATACAATGTTAAGATGAAAAAATTAATAAAAATTTCAAAGAACTTAATTTTAATGCCACTGATTAGGTATACAAACATTATAAAACGCATAATTCTAAAAATATAAATTTCATGTAGAATTTATTTTTATAATGAAATATGTATATCAGTAAATAAATATTTCAGATGTTATTTTTATATTCCAAAAAAAAAAAGTTTTCAAACTTCTAAATTTCATTTAACTATTTCATATATTTATCATTATAAAAGCATTCAGTTAATCATAAATTAGACCTTCGAATAACGCACTGAAATCGATGTGTAATAATCCAGTATAATATCTAATAACAAGGTTTGAGAAAACTTTGGACCTGGTTTTGCTATTCGTCCCTAATGAATGATCAACAAAAGAAAATTATATTTTCATCAAATGTAATTACAAAAAAAAACACAGATTTCTTCACCATTAAACTTTTATGGCTTGAGGCCTAGTATAAACCAATTCGGAAGAAATATTACCAAATTATTACAACTCTATATGAATTTCGTTGTCAATTTTATTATTTTCATCTAAATTAGTCATTGTTATTTTGTGTTAGAGATTTTATATTAAAAACGTGACTAATAATTTAGAAATCATAAATTGTCGTATGCTTAAAAACTCATCTTTATGCTGTCACTTTCTTTGTTTTTTGTATCGAATATTTTAAAACTTGATTATCAGTTCAATATATTTTCATTCAGGATTTTACAATATACATTTGGAAATCTAATAAAATTTTATCTAATAATAAGTAATTATGAAAATTCTCTGTCTGTTTCTCTGTCTGCCTGTTAATTTTGAAATTAATGATTTCATAGCAACTGCTAGACCGGAATTATGTAGCCTAGAGTCCGAAATGCTTGTACGATACTAGAAATTTTGATCCGAGGCTCCTCCTGGGAGGCTAACTTAGAAGTTGATTCCAAAATTTAGTTAAATTCCGATAAAATTTTGATGCGTTGGTTCCGAATCTAACGCAAAAAAAAGTCACAATGAAAAATTACTTAAATTTAGTTATCGCGGTGCATACACATAAGAAGATAAAAAAAATTCACGTGTCTTCAATTAAATTACCTATTTATATTAAATTTTTTTTTTTTAAATTTCGCCTTCAACTTTTTCTTATTATTATTATATACATATACAATATAATATTATTATATTTATTTAAAAATATGTATGATAATAAATAAATATGAATTATAAGTTTTCTTTGAACACACAATAAAGAAAACATATAAAAATAGCAATTTATATACTTAGCAACCAACAAAATATACACAAAATATTATACTTGTGTTGTTAAAATAAAATATTTTTGATACACCTTTTTGTATGGTATGTATATTTTATAATATAGCTTTTTACCTGTTGGTTGGCATAAATAAAATTATAATTTTCATGATAAAAATATAAATAATTTTTGTTTTTTTTTTTTAAAACCCTACGGGAAAAATTAAATTTATTCTAATTAATATTTTGATTGATACATAAATTTTTAGATCCAATATTTTTCTCTCAATTTTAATTTAATATGGTAACTAAATATTTCTTTTACTTATGTATAAAATATAATAAATAATTCAATCTCTCATTAAATGAAATGACTGCATCATTTTGAATATCCATATAAGCTATATTTATCTCATCAAATCAAAAGCTTTTTTCAATCTCTGTAGTACAAATTTAAGATATATGATACAAAACACTTTACTCTACTTATAGTTATCATTTGAAAATAAAAGAATAAAAAACTGAAAATCAATCTCTTTATCGACGGAACTAATCTTACAGCTTTGATGAAGATATTTTTTACATGAATATTTTTTTAATTAAAATTTAATACTTTTGCGTGAACATAATAAAGGTGTCAGATAATCTGTTTTAAAAAGAGCATTTTTCCTTTTTTGTCTTCGATCTTTCTTTTACTCTTTTAGTCTGTTTTTAAGTTCTTCTCCCTTATTAT
Source organism: Hybos culiciformis (assembly GCA_964007475.1). Classification (NCBI taxonomy): domain Eukaryota; kingdom Metazoa; phylum Arthropoda; class Insecta; order Diptera; family Hybotidae; genus Hybos; species Hybos culiciformis. The sequence goes on from OZ023273.1 coordinate 60,125,107, forward strand.
TATTCCTTCAAGTAATGAATGAATCTCCTAAACTTTTCCGCTGGAGTAGATTGTAATATTTCGCACTTAATATTCCGTGTTGTACAAAAGCATTAAAATAGATAATGAAAAATGTTTCAGCAGAATTAAAAATTAATTTCTTAAAAACTGAATTATAATCTTTATTGAAAAGAACTTTTAAAAAAATGTAATTCTTTTTGAATATATTGAGCAGAATTCAAAATGTAAATACAGTATTTTCTAAGTTTAGATTCCAATGGATAAAATAAAAAAATTAACTTTCTTATGAAACTATACTATGTATAATCGACATTTACAAAATTACAAATATTATAGTTATGTATCTGCATACATTTTTTTATACTTTGAAAAAAAAAACGGGCTAAAAATTCAGTGGATGATTCATAACTCGTGACGTAATGTTAAAAATTAATGGAACGATGAACGAAAGCTGCAATTGTTGTGTGAAGATTGCGCAAACAATGAAAATCTCTCAAGTTTATAGAAAATAACTATAAATCTTAACTAATATAAGTATAGTAGAAAATTTTACCTTAATACCTTAAGAAAACAAAGATAAATACATCAATTGAATATAAATGCATTTAACTGTGTTTATTAAAGCATAAGCACACATTACATCATTTTAATCATACATTTTTTCCCTGCTCACTAATCATAATCAATTACTGAAATAATTATTTCATTTGAAACTTAATTACAGTTTAGAATTTTGATTTTCATTGATTTTTATTGATTATAATTTAACATTCGTCTGACTTTAAAGTTTCTTTGTTTGAATCATTTTAAATTATTATGTATTCACAATTTACTTAATTTTTAATACATTTGTACATATAGAATTTCGATATATATTATATACAATATAATTACCAAAATCTGAAAGCTTAGCTTTTATTCATATTAAAAACATAAAAGTTAAAATGTGATGTTCGTCACACGTGATTAGAAAAAAAAAAGCTTAAAAAAACCTGAAATTATTTTATTATTATTATAATCAATATCAAATTACATTTATTTAACGCACTGAAGATAAAAAAAATTTTTTATGATGCAAACTTCTAAAAATAAACTTTGTAACTATTACATTCTTTTTTCTAAAAAAAGATCATAATATATTGAGTAAGATAACAAAATATACATTTACTTAATTTGAATAGACAAAATAATATTAGCATTTTACAAATACAAGAGAGAGAACATGATTGCTACAAAGTTTTCTTTAGATATAAAAGAAGATTTTTCTATCATGACTTTCATTGAATGCGTATGTTCCAACACACAGAAAAATTTGTAACTAAATGAATATGCTATTATCTAATTATCACATAATTATTTCATTAAATATTAAATAGCGTTATTAAGTAAGTAAGATCTTATTGATAAAAAAAAATTCATCCTATGATACTCTATTTGAAAGTATACAAAATACGAAATATAATAAATTATTTTTTTAAATATTGAACGGAAATTAAACTCTGTATAATATTACTTGTACATCGAATATCATATCTTTTTTTACAAATTACATCTAATAAATCAATATATTATTTAATTTCATCTAAGTAAGTACTTCATAATTACTTCACAGATTCCAACAATAAATTATAAACTAACCAAAATTAAGTAAAGAACTAAATATGTAAAATGAAAAGTAACACATATAAATAAATAAAGTATGGGGTCTGTTTTCAACATTTCGATTAAAGATACTTCACTTCTAATATACTTTCGTCAAACTTGGGTAAACATAATTTTTAGATTACTTTAATATCATTAATACAAATCTAGACCCTGATCCAAATCCCTGTAAATAATCGGGGTCATCATTTTTTAATATCCTCTAATCGACAATACCAATTTTCATCGGATTTCATTAAAAGTTTCAGAAAATCTACAATATCTAAATTTTGTATGAAAATTATTTTAGGCCTATAACTCCCAAACCCGAAATCATGCAGCTGTGTCCTGTAGTCGAAATAAAACCGAACGAGATTGCGCAAATTCAATTGCTTAGATATATGTTATATATATTACTTTACTTTGTTGATGCTAAACTTTTACGTTGAAAATATTTGTTTAAATTCTTTAATTTTTGTCATTCAAAAAACCTTATATTGAAACAACTGAAAACGTTAAAACAGCTTCAGAAGACAACATTAATTTTTGAAACAACTTTTTCACACTTGCTTTGTATATAAATATATCTAGGTACACAATATACTTAGAAAATATATGTAATAAAATTTAATTCCAATTTTGTTTACTATCAAATTGTTAAAGACAAACACTTAGTCATATGTTTTAAAAAAAATTAAAAAAATTACTGATAAATGAATAAATGTTCATTAAGTTGGATTCATACAATTATTGTCTTCCTTTTTTCGAAGCAGAAATTATAACTGCACAGTGTATAGAGTTAAAAAAAGAAACAAAACTTCTTGAGACCTCTAAAAGGAAAATTGTTTCGAAAAAAATAATGACAAAATTTTATATTTCACTTTATATTATTATCCAATATAATGTAGGTACAATGTACAATTGTACATGTTCCGTATATCTAAAAAACTAAACATTTTTTAAATTTTTAGAATTTGATTCACATTGGAAAACTTTAAATAAAGAAACACTTTAATTTTAAAGATTTTCAAATTTATATCGATATAATAGCTTTTAGAGCTTCCTTTATTAGGGTTATCTTGAAGTTATCTTTTTTTTAATACTACGAACATACTATTAAAAATTCCAGTGCCTCGTTTTAGCGAAAAAAAAAAAAAACAAAACATGTGGCAGTTCAATTCTTTGTACAAATAGATATTTTCAATTATATTGGCCTGATTTAATTTTTGTTCTTTAATCACTCTGTATGCTTATCAATTACCAAACATTATAATTGTACATTACATTATACTATACATACATAGATATTTTTTTAGTTTACTTATCTCGTAATTATAGAAACAAGTTCAAATTAGAAGTTTTATGTACCTATTTACTTTTTTATATTACAATAAATTATGTACTCACTTATATATTATGTAAAACAAAATATATAAAATGAACATTCAAGAATGTACGTAGTAAACAGATAAGTTTTTTTTGTACATATTTCGTAAATAAATAATAATAATAATAATAATAATAATAATAATAATAATAAGACAGTCTTAAGTAAATTTATTACATTTTAATTAAAACTTATGATTCACTGCGTGTCGTCGTGTATATTGACCCCACTTTATTGTTTTTTTCTTAAGTGCATATCATACGCGCTTATCAGTATTATATGTAGTATTTTTGAAAATTTTATTTATTAGCGAAAATTTTTAATTAAAAACCAAACAATCAACAAGAAGTAATACTTAATTTAAAAGTTTAAAATAAATTGTATTATCTCAAAAAAAAAAATTTTTTTTAATTATGAATTAAAGAGTTTTCGGTTTATTTCGTCTGAATGAAATTTTTAGAATTAGAACGCTAGCAAAATAAATCTTTTTAATTTTTTATTTTTATATTTCAAAACTCTATTCCTGTACTATTTTTAAAAAATTTAATTCTTCCACAAGATCTTTGATCTCTTCATTAACTTAATTAACTTAATTATTTAAAAATAAAAACACGAAACACAATTACATAAAATAATCAGTTCTTCACTACACAATTGGATAAATCTAAATCTGAAAGCAGAATATTGAATACTCGTACAGCTGAACTCAAGAAACTTCTCTTATTTTTCTGGATTCTTTGCATATTGATATATATACCTATTCATTTTTCTTCTTGGTTGTAGTTATGGAAGTTCGTTGCTCTTAGAAAATTAGTTCCACTTTTTATGGATCAAAAGTTGCGTAAATTAGTTCAGTAAACTTAAAAGATATTCGATCAAAGAGAACGTCCATTGAGGAAAAAATCGTTAAACTAAAAAGGAAATTTTAGTTTCTTTTTTTTTTAAGATTCCACGAGAAATGTAATTAATTATGAATTGCAGCTTAACAAATGTAGTTAAAAGAATATTAATATATTAATTTTTAATGAATTTGAAGTTCTAACCTCAATTCTAGCCAACTTATTTAACTATAATGAATATCAACGGTGGTGAACCAAGTGAAAAATGCATTGTTTATAAATATAGGCGATAAAATATTAATGAACGTTTTGAGAGCTAATAGTTTTATTGTTGTGACTGAGCTTAGGTTACATGATATATTATTATTTGGCATTATTAACTAATTTTTAATCCACTAATGTGCTCACGACTTCATATATGGTTTCTATTTGCAAAATATAAAATGAAACCAAAATCTGAAACTTTTTTTTTTTTCAAAATTTTTAATTTTCACTTATTGTTTTATTTTCGCTAAAAAGTAAGTGCAATCATAAATCTCGAATTTCAAAAACGAAATTTATTTCTTTTTATATAAACATTGTGAACAGAACTTTTTAATATTTTTTTCTATATTGGAAATCAGTGTTTTTTTTTTTTATAAAACTTAATCTCTCACAATATATTAAAATTGCGTATTATACTACAATTTCTCTGTCGTATATAGTATAACTAACATTTTATAAAAATTCATTTATTGTTTATTTTTGTTAGAAAAATAAACCAAAACCACTGCTTAATTCAAGGTTAGCTGAATATAATGAATCGCGTGAACTGTACACGTGTTAAAAACTCATTTCATTGAATGCACATGAACTTTTTTTTTTTTTATAGATTTTTCATTTATCAAATAAAAACATGACTATAAATATATTAAATTTCTCAAGGCAATCAGTATATAATTAATTTTTTTTATTTCTTAAAAATAATTTATAATTTTAGTAATATGATCAAACAATTTTTTTTGATGCAAAGTGTAAGAAAGATTTTTTGTTTTATTTAATTTTATAAAATAATTTCAAAATTCTTACATTTTTAGTTAAAAAAAAAAAAAAAAAGAAATTATCTACAGCACAAAACTGAGCCAATACGGAATAAACCCAATATTATCTTAAAACCATTCAGTGAAAATTCTACAAAAGAATTATAATCATCGTTTATTTTCAGTCTATTGCAATAATCTTAAGTAGTCTTTATATTTTCAATTCAATCTATCATTAAGTTTATGAATTAAATTTTCTTTCACTATAGTTTTAACTGCTTTAGTGGAGGGAATTATGGAATTAGCATGTCGCTGTGCTAACTAGGGACTAACATATAAAACAATTATTTTCGGTACTTAATATTGTTTACAATTATCTTAAATAATATTTCGGTGCGACTAATGTACTCTAACTGTATGGTAATACTTAAATTGAGCATTACTTCTTTTAATACTGTACTTCTATACTTAGATCATTGCATATTCCACTTTTTTATAAGTAGGTACGTACGTCAAATTATATTTACATAATGTTATCAATTTAAAGAGCTTGAAAACTTAATTTATTTATTTATTTAATTTATTTTATTTGTATATTTAGGCCTAGGCACATAATTACAGTTAGTATAATAAAGTTTAAAAATAATTTGATTTAAAACTATCGTTAACAATTAAATTTTGAAAATTAAGTATTTTATATCTATTGAAACTAAACAATAATATATAATATGTAATATATATAACTCGACATAAAACATTGAATCTAAAAGTTCAAATTCACAGGGGAAAGTCCTTAGTCTTAGTCTAGTATTCTTTAGTCTATAAGTGTATACAATTTCACACACCTATCCTATACTATATTTTATTTTTTAAAAATCAATAAATTTTAAAATGTTGAACATTAATAGAATAAATGATGAAATTTTATTGAAATCATAAATTATGTTAGATTTTTTTTTATACTTTTGTATACATATAGTAATTATGCCTACTCTAATACAACTTCTGTCAATTTGATTTATACACTACCTAAAATAATGCGAATACGAAAAATAAATTTGTATGTAAAGCCAATCTATGCAAACAGTAGATATTATTAAAAAATTGTATAGTTACAAAATTTTCTATTAGACAAAAATTTCGAAATATTTTTATTCCGTAAGTGTTCCGTCCTGCACTAAAATGTTTATAAATAATGAATCGAATACCGAATTATGCTCTATCTTTCTTCCCGGCTAAGGGGATCTAAATGAATTTCATATACAATTATAGTAAATTAAAAAATTTTTTTTTCAAAATTTTAACGGATTCCGATAAAATTAGTATGTTCGGTAGATAGATGTCGATTAGAGGAACTATAAAAAAAGAGTTTGACGCCGATTTTTTCCAAGAAGGCTGAATTTGGATGAAATATGGTACATGACTTGACTGTATGTCGTATTGATATTTTGATGAAACTAAAATAATATTTTTAGCCCCTGGTTGTGACGAATATATCTTAAAAATGAAGTATCTTAAATGACTGTTCTATATTTTTTTAAATAAAATATTTTAAATAATTTATTTGTATTTTATTTACAAGTGTGTTAATCTATCACAATGAATTATATTTATAAATATACAATTGTATATGTATGTAAAATTGTATAAAAATTTACAGTAAAGCCTGCCTAAGACGCAAACCTGCTTTAAACGGAACTTGTTTGATGATTGTTGATTTTTCCATTCAAACTGAGTCGTGTAAAAAAACCTATAAAAAATATACATTCAAATGGGAATTAAGGAGATGGTTGAAAGTTCCATCGAATATAGAATGAGCTATTAAAAGTTTATTAATGTATTGTTATTTTATAATTAAAAACTAAAGTTAAATAAACCAAATGTATTACTAAAACTAACATAATTATGTTCATTAAAAATTAAGAATAAAAATTGTTTTTTATTAATTCTCTGTAAGACGCAAACCTGATTAAAACGGAAATATTTCCCGGCCTTTGAACTTCCGTCTCAGACGGGTTTCACTGTATTATGTATTATCAAAATTTTTTTTTGTTTATATTTTTCTAAAATTAGATTAAATTCTTTAAGATTGCACTATGTTTTCGTTAGTATGTACTTACATAGTAAAAGAATATAAATTTTAAAATTAAAACTCTTTCAAACAAAAAAAAAATTACCATAATGTAATATTGTAAGTAACACAAACATTGTTATACTATTTTTCGTATTTTTCTAAGATAATTGGGCAAATATAATTCTATTCATTAAGCGTCACAAATTCATTATAATGTTCATGAGATAAAAGAGTGATTTTTAAAATTGAGGTTTAGAAAACCAAATCTGATAAATGTGAATTTAAATTCACCAAAATACCGTCAATATAATATTGACGTAATATTTTTTTTTTTTTTTTTAAATAAATATATTGATATAGTTAGAAAATACCTCTATATAGTTAGAATTTTTTATTTTTATTTTTTCAAAAACAAAATATCCAATTTATCACGCTTTATTCACAAGAACAGTACATATAATACTTTTATTGATATGAATGATTTAACTTAAACTTTCCAACATATTAAGAACTTATATTTGGCGCTTTTAATTTATTAATTTTTTAAAAAATATTCATAAAAAAAAAAAAATACAAAAAGAATAGAAACTGATTATTAAAATGTGCTTTAAATTTAAACAATTAAGTTTAAGCTTTATTTATTAGAAAAAAAAATATATTATTAAGTATATACATTAGATTTCTTTCGCAACATAATATTTTTTAAAGAACACTTTAATGCTTAGGAATTACAAACGATTAGATTTGTGAATTTATATTATAAAAAATGTTATTAATTTTAGGAACTTAATATAATTCCTAATTATTCTACTTTTAATTGCATTGTTAAAATTGAGGTTAGATCAATTTCAAGTAAAGGTCAGCATTCTTAAATCAAATTTAAAAATTCAAACTCTGTTACTGTGATTTTTGAATTTAATTCTTACTCTTTGATCTTCAGAATCTAGTAACGATCCGAACTTTAGTCACATAGTCTTAAATATTAATAATTATTAAGTGTTGTGTTGATACAGAGTAGATATCGAATCCAACATTCCTATAACAGCGGCAACGACAACGTAAAAAAAATTTAAATAGAAAATGATCGAAGCCGAAGTTATTCAGAACAACACTTCTATTCAGCATTGTACGAAAATCAAATAAAATAGCAACCAAATAAATATAAACATAAGTTTGTACATCTATTTATAAATATTTTGTTCGAAATTTATTAATAAAATTCAAAATTAATATATTTATTATTCAATTTCTTAAATTTAAAAACAAAACAAAAATATTCTTATAAAGTGAGTGTGAAAAATTTAGTATTTTTGGTTATTCTGCGATTGAAAATAAAAATAAAAATATATGTTGGCGCAAGCTACAAAAACGTGTTACTTTATATTTAGGAATGTATCCGGAACGTGCTTTTATTTTATTCATTTATTCGTTGCCAAAATGATTTCAATTAAATACGATACACAGCTATTTATATACATTATTATAATTTTTTATTTTTTTTTGTAAAATAAATTAATAAAAAATGCATCGCCTGTATCATATCAGAATTTACAAAGTCCATAGTCCTTTTTGAAACAGTGCCGCCTGCAAATTAATTGATTAAAATTTTTTTTTATTGAACTGATCCAATTATGAAACTTGCTCAATTAGTTATCCTGAAAATATAATATTCAAATTATGTATTATATATGTACTTATATAATATTTCAATAACGTCGAATTGTGAAAAGTTGTTATAGGTATTTAGTGAAAATATTTTTTAATTTATTTTTTTTTCTTGCTTGCAGTGAAGCAGCCGTTGCCGGATTTCCATATTGCACTGAATCTACATTAAACTTTTCAACAAATTATAGCGAAGATGATGCTGAATTCGCTACCGCTAATAATAATAATAATAATAACACACGAAGAAATAAAACTTCTAGAGTAAGTATTTGTAGTATATAACTTAAAAAAATATTCTTTATATTATGTTATATAACTAAACTACACATTATAAATTTATTGCAAAAGCATTTTTTTATTTTAAACAAAATTGCTTAAATTAATTGAAACGCTTGAGGTCACTGCACCATCTCTAAAAAAATAAATTTGTAAAACGTATAAAATATTGAGTTTTATATTATGTAAAGTAGTCTCAGTGAACGAAAGGAATTACAATTTAAAGCAAAATATTTTATTTACATTAATATTACAAAAATTTGGAGACCAGTAATCGGGCATATGTAGCTTTTCATAATTACTTTATACATGTAACAAAATGTTCAATCATAGATTAATAGTTTGATGGATCAATTTGAGTTTATGAAATTATAATATTATAGAACCTTCGTTACAAAATATAAATAGTATATAATTAATATACATGATTACTGAAGTATTAAATTCCAGAATAAATCGAACAAGGATCGAAAATAGGGGACTTATTTTGTACTCAAATAAACCATATTTAACTAGAGAAATTCTTATTACACATATTTTTCAGATTAAAATTATATTAATATGTTAATATTTATAATTTCAGCAAGACCCATTATCACATCGTATTATTGAAAAACGAAGGCGAGATAGAATGAACTCTTGCTTAGCTGATTTATCCAGACTAATACCACCACAATATGCTCGTAAAGGACGTGGTAGGATTGAAAAAACAGAAATTATTGAAATGGCTATTAGGCATTTAAAACATTTACAAAATAATTGTGTTCATAAGGAAATAGAATATAAGTTAGGTTATTCAGATTGTATGAAAGAAGCAGCAAAGTTTTTGTACGAAAGTCACATGCAAGACTGTTGTTATCGATTATTAGCACATCTGCAAGAACATTGTGATGAAATAATGAAGGGTAATTTCTTGATAAATTTTCTTGATAATAAAATATAGAGTAGAGAAATTCTTAAAATAAAAAAACACTCAATTAAATTAATTTCATGGAAATCTCTGTGACAAATTAATGTGCGAATATTAAGTTAAATTTCAATATGAAATAATTATAGAAATTATTGTGGGAAGCTCAAGCGACTCAAGGTTACGTTTACTTTAATTTTAATACTTGGTGCACAAATAGTTGTAATGCTCAATATTTCAATTTATTAATGAACGCACAAGTAATTTAAGGACAGATTAAAATCTGAAACGTAAATAAAATCCACACTGAATTTTTCCACAAAATATTGTATTTTCAAAAATAAAAATTGTTTCCAAAAACAAAATTTTGAACTTTCTACGCAATGATTTCTTAATTTATTTCGCTTTTTTTTTAAGAAAATTAGATTATCCAACCAACTTTCCTGGAAAAATAAATGAAACATTCATTATTTCAATTTTTACTAATTATATCATGATGAAATTATTATACATATAATCTAACTTTATTGTATATTTTAGGAGATTGCTTTAAAAATCGATGTAATGTGGAATCTGTTTCTAATGGTGACAGTCCAACAAATTTTCATCATAATACACCGATGTCTCAATTACGCGATATGTTAACATCCGACATTTCAAATGATCAACATGATGTAAAAGATTTTAGTTTGCGTAATCACATACATGATCCAGCCCATACCACTGCTCCAACACAATCGTCACATCAAGCTCCTGTTATAACATCAACAGCTGTTCATCACGATTCAAATAGTAATCACGAATATGAAAATGGATTACCTTCACCACCTTCTCATCTTCATCATACAACCACCACACAACCTAGTGGAATTCAGAGAACACTTCGCACTCGTAACTTATCAGAATCCTCACATGATATTGAACACAATAATAATTACAAGTATAAAAATCATATAAAAGAAAGATTTAATCATGATACACAACTACACGATGAATCTACTAGTGAAGATCATAGTTTAACTGCAACAAATGATAGTCCTTCAAGTGGTGATGTCTCTAAGCCACTTAATTGTGGAACAACTAATTGTGAAAATTTAACTAAAAAACGTAAACTAGATGATCCAGGTACTGGGGAAATAAATTCGGAAAATTTAACAAGAATAAATTTAACAAAACAATTTCAATTAAAAAAGAATGAATCAAATGATATCAAATTAGAGTCAGTCAGTACTACTGACAGTAATAAAAATATACTAAGTACAACAACACAACAAAGTAAACATTTTCCAGTTCCAATTTTTGCTTTACATGGTCAGGGTACTTATTATATTCCACTTAATGTTACTTTTGAATCTCTATTGCCGTTCTTGAATGGAATAGATTTATTAGATAAGAATCATTGTCCAATGTTGCATCCGGTTAATATAAATGTAAATTTTTCCCTGCCTTCTGCAATTAATCAGTCAGCAAAATCTAAAATAGAAGGAAAAGGATGTTGGTAGAAAATCTAAAAGACTAAAAAATGTTCTTTAAATTGAAGAAATTATATTTAGTATTCAAAAAATATAAAAAATTTGTGATGAAAATACTTATGATAGGGTGCTTCCTGAGCTTAATTTATTTATTTCTAATTTCTAACACAATTAATTTTGTGTTTTTTTCAATTGCACAATGAAATGAATAATTATTTTTTATTTTTAATTACAGTTGTAGTATATTAAAAGTAACTAAGTATTTACTTTCATTTAAAATATTTTTTAACTTACATCAATTGAATAGATTTAATATTCACTTTTATTCTGTGTTGGACAAAGATTTTAAGACAGGAAGCCATTCAGATTGTTGAGTTTTAACAAACTTAACACTTTTGAAGAAAATAGGATTCTAGCACCATTAATAACATAAACACGTTATTAAATATTTCAGGATTAACTATGCTCCTGCTAAAATATTAAAAAATTAATAAGATTATACATTGTAAATGCTTAAATATTTGAATTAATAATGACAAAAATATACTTTTACCATGATACTTTAAATTAATTGATGCATACGCCTTAAATTAATCTTTTTCCAAAAACATATTTAACGTTTCAACGTAAACATAGGCTTTTAATAATTCTTATTAACAAAATTCATACATAGATTGTTACAATGTGCATGTACATAACAGTCTAGTAGAGTGTGGTATTGAGACAAGGAGAAAATTAGCTATGACTGAAAAACATGGTGTTGAAGCTTTAACCAAACTAAACTGAAAGTTTCAATTGTTGTTCGTTTAGTTCATTGCTGTAATTAATTCTCATAAAAATAACGGAAGATATTGAAATTTTTTAATTTTTTAAACATTATTCAAAGAAAATGCTTTTCTTTTGCCAAAAAAATAATAACACCTATTGTAAGACTTGTCGCTTTGGTACTTTTACTGTTTTGGCCTAAAAATTTGAAGTTCTATATATCTTATTATTTAATACGTTTACAAGTTTACATATTCACATATGCCTTATATGTTAAATGCTTTTTACTCTAACTCACCTCATCTGCTTCCGTCCTCCACAACACACGAAAGAATATACATATTTAACTAAACGACTCGGACATGACTTATAACTTTTTTTTTTTATCTACCTTTCAACATTTTATATTTAACAAAAGTATTAAGAGCCAATAGATTCCTAGTCAAATTTTTTTTATTCTGCAATAAATGCAATTAAAACGAATGAAAAATTTATTTTTTTTAATGTGTAAATTGAAAACAGGAAGCAACTATGGTCTATTAATTTTGTTAAATATTTATTTGTTTTCTTAATTAAATCAAATAAAGACGCTTTTTAATATGATTTGTAAAAACTATAATTAGTTAAATTGATAATTTTGCTCAAAATTTATAGTTCGATCAAATTACAAAAAGAGTAAGGAAATGTACCTACTTATAGTTTGTTGAAAAATTTATTGTTTTTGTTTGTCGTAATTTTTGGAAACAAAATTATGTTAATAAATAGCTATAACTTCAATTCTAATATTCAATATTAAAGTTCATAGCAGATTATTTGTAAATATATTATTTAAATACTTTACAAATAACAAAAATAAATAGGTACGTATTTTGGAGGAAGTACACCTGTTCAAAATAAAAAAAATATGAATGTGTACTTTTACACCTTAATATTTATCGATCTAAGAATTTTATTTTCATTTGAATTTGAATTTTATTTTCATTTGAAATAATTATAATCGAACTCAAACAAACAATAGAAAATCATACTTATTATATGTAGGTATTTTTAATCATTGCGTTAAAAAATTTATAAGATCCACTTAAGTACTAAAAAAAATAGTAAAAAAACCTATTCGTTTGACAGTAGTTGCAAATCCTGATTTCAAATTCTTTTTGTTATGTTTACGAAATTTGTTATAACTTAAAAAATAATATTTTTATACGTTAAATAACAATGTCTGAATTAAATTGTAGTTAGTTATAATAATTATGTAGCGTTACAAATAGAAATAATAATTATGTATTATATAAATGTATTATAAAATATCTTTTTTTAATTGTTATGTTAAACTTCTATTTTTACGAATCAATTTATTTTATAAGTTTAGTTTATTTGAAAAAAGAATATTAATTTATAATAACTGTATCTCTAGATATACTCAATAATAAAATACAAATCTCAAAACTTTAGAGATAAATATTTTGTAAACATTAAACAGATGAAAAACATAATAATATATGTAATAACAAATTCAAATATAAGATTTCGTTTTAACTATTAAATTAAAGGTGTACATAATTTAACTTCCAACAAAAAATTTGACATGCACAAAAAACTTTGGAAATCAAAGAAAATATTCGAGAATGGTTGGAGTTTTAATCAAACAAATTTCGATTAAAATTTGATGTAACTCCAATTTACCAAGAAAAACCACTCTAATTACGAAATCATCCTATCGTCGCGTCGTAACTAATAGTGTCTCTTAAATTTGTTAATTTTATTCATTTACGTAATCATCCTTAAGTGTAAAAGAACTTTCATGTTAAACAATAACAAGTCGCGTCGAATAATAAGTTCAGTTTTTTGACGCGAATCGATGTTCCCGTTTTTTACGTACAATTTTATGTATAATTTTCCTTAGAATGTTAAGAATTATTTATGTGAATTATTTTCTGATATTATTACATATATAAAAAATGTTTACAAATAATTCGATTAAAAAAATAAATCTTTATAAATAAAGTGTTAAAAAAAATCATTTGTCTATTTATCTCTACTGAACCAGAGATCTTGTTTCTAGAGCTATTGTTTCTAATTATATTTTTGTAAATACCTAAAAAATGTATGTTTATAATAAATAATTTATTTGGAAAAATATAAAAAATTTTGTTAATTAAAAAATAATTTTATTTTTTTTTTCTAGAATTACAATTTATGTCGTTCCTACGATGAACTTCTTTTCCAGAACTCCTTTAAATAAAATAATAGACGTAATAAAATATGTATACTGCTAATGATACATTTTTTCCCTACAAAAATTTTCTGTAATTTTTTGAACAGAAAATTAAAAACTATATGTGCCGAATATTTTTTCTTATTTTTCTTTAAAAACGAAAAACCATGTGTATTAAAAAAGTTACAGAATTTGACAATAATCGTAATTAGAATTAGAAGTTTTGGTTTAGTAGTTAATTGTGTGTCAATATAATCAACAAGACTCACAATGCAGACCTCAGTTTGAAAAATGAAAAGTATAAAAAGTATTTTTTTCTTAAATCTTCAAAAAAAAAAATATTTGTTTCAGCTCAATTTTATAATGTACGAAATTACCTATTAACAAAACAATGTTTTTTTTTTTCATATTTTAGGGAACATTTTATTCGAACGTCTTACGTTTGAACTCAACATCGTTGTTTTATTACATAACATTATGTACTTATATTTTATCAAAACAAATAACTAATAAATAAACTTTAAAAAAAGTTCCTAGTAGTCAATAATGATTTATTTAATTTTTTCGAATATTTTTTATCCGATTACTATTATTACATTAATTTCTTTTATACGTCAACATTTTGATAATCACAATTAGCACAACACCTAACCTAAGTAAGTCCAGTTTTCGAAATTGTCACCTACTTTTTTTTATTTTAGATTTTTATAGATGAGTAAAAAAATAAATAAAAATTAATCATTCTGATTCTTTAATTCATTAGATCTTTCATTAGATCGAGAAATGAGTTTTTTTATTTTCTATTATTCATATCAATATAATAATATTTATCTAAGTTTATTTTTTGAAATTATGATTGTTTCATTAATAATATATAATCATTTATAATAAATTTGAATCTCGAATATTTTGAAAAATATATTTTTATTTAAATTTAATTAAATTTTCAAAAATATGCACTGAAAAATTAAATTAAAATTGTTTGTAATATGTAGTAAAAATAACAAAAAAAAAATCATCTATACAAAAAAAATAGTTATACTGGTTCGTTCGTCGGGAAATCTTAATTTCTCCTACGTCGTCGAGAAGCATTTTGTTGAGGATTTTGGCCACTATATAAGTTATCCAAAAAATCATCCAATGATGGTTCACTAAAACAATAAATGACATAAATTTTGTAAGTATTAAATTTAATTAATTTCATTTAATCGATTTTGTGATTTATGGGTTTTTTTTTAGTATGTTTTTACATAAGTTAAATTAAGTGTGTATGTTCTTTTGTATTCCTAAGTATTTGAAGTTATCCTAATGTATGTAAATGTATTTAATACCAGCATTTTAATAAATATCTTATAACAAGAGGAAGCTTATCGTAATCTGTATCATTACCTTGGTTGCTCACGTTTGGATTTCTCTTTTTCATTATTCGAGTTTTGTTGTTGCTGTTGTTGTCCTCCTCCACCGCGAACAATTCGATACTGAACAATATGAGAGTTTGGTTGTAAATGAGATAAAGCTCCTAAAATAAGATTATTATTTGAGTTTTATATTTAAGCTTATTATATATAGAAGAAAACTCATAAACATGAATTATGTTATGATCCTAATTAATAAGAAATAAAAAAGTAGGTTAAAAAATTATAATTCATTTGTTTTTATTGAGCAAAATTAATTGTATAATATTACCTTTTTGACAATTTGCCCATTCAGTTATATCGTAGCATTTCCCATCCATTAATGCTAAATATTTCCAACGCAATCCAAAATAATATGTTTCGGCCCAAATATCACCCTAATGACAATTAAAAATATGTTATTAATAAATAATAGATACATTTTAATTACCACGCAATAAAAAATATAATTACTTCTCGAGCAGAATGACGAATTTTGCAAGAAAAGCACTCCCTGGCAGCATAATGAGGTCGATTTGCAACTAGCTTTCTCGGATGTCTCAAGCCACAACTACTACACCTAGAAAATTTTATTAATATTACATATATTGTTATATATTAGTGTAATTTTTAAAACATTCGTTTAAACGTAGTGACTTGCTAATGAAAGCTGAAATGTACATTTTTCCCCTGAGATTGTTAAACTTGTAGTAAATTTGTAGTTACTCTTTTAGCATTTCGGATTATAGAATAATATACAAAAAAAAATTTTTTTCGATTTCGAAAAAAATATCGATTGAATCAACTATTACCAATTACTTAAAAATTGCTGTTAAAAAACCATATTAAGAAACGATCAGAACAGATTGAAAGAGTTAGTTTTTTAAAAACTATTACCATTTTCCTGTTCCTATTTTTGTAATCAAAAATTTTTTTTGAACCACAAAACATTTGCACAAAAAATTTTAAAATTATTTCCTAATTTTGTTTCCCGCAAGGCCAATCCGCCGTAGTAAAACAAAACTAACAGCTAGAGTAATAATTTTAAAGCATTAACATATTGCTATATAAATAAAAAAACCATTTAAAAACTGTTCCAAGGAGAAATTTTAACATAAAGTATACCATAAGTTTTAAAATGATTTCATTCTTTATTTTTTATTTTTGTTGATAAAACAGTTTAACAAAATTACACAAAAATAGAACATTGATGATGAAATGAACTTGAAGAAAAAAAATTATGATAATTATTATTACATACGTACCTTATAGTATTTGTAGCTTCAGTTATTTTTGTTTGTAGTTGAGCAAGTAAATCATTCAGTTCCGACCAAGCTTTTTCTGCATTTAATGCTTCGATTAAGCTTTGATCATATTGTTTACGATTTTCAGGTTCTCCTATAAGTTCAAAACTACGGTGTAGCACTTTAAAAGCTTCTTCTGCACCAGGCTGCTTGTTTTTATCTGGATGTACCAAAACAGCTATTTTTTTATAATGCTTTCGAATTTGTTCTTGAGTGCTATCCGGTTTCACGCCTAAAATACTAAAAAGAAATAATGACAATTAAAATACTTTTCGTTAATACTGAGTCTTAATCTTTTATGGAATACGGTAGATGTGATTATTAAACTTGAACTTTTCTTTCGAAACAGAAGACTTCTTACTTTTATGAATGTTTTTATTTAAGATTTTTCGTTTAACTTACGTCCAGATTGAATTTGATGAACTAACATAATCGCGTTTCTTACAATTGATATCTGTATGAGTACCAAAAAAAAATTATAACCGCGAAAGTTTCATAAGTCATAACCGTGAATAATGAAAAATAGCAGATCCTTAAAATCTGATCGTTACTAATCCACGACAAAATAAGAAAACTGCAAAAAATAAAAAAATAAAATTCAGGAAAGCAGCAAAAATAACAAATTGTACTCAGTCTCCCAGGTAATTTAACAAAAAAAATGGACCAATAGGATTCTGGAAATTATTTTTTATTTATTTATTTATTTTAAATGCTTAATACAGGATTGATACGTTCTAGATTTTAATTAGACCGCAAAAATAAGCTCTAGAAAAGCTCTAGAAATATATATGAAAACAAATTTCGAAAATATCCATTACACGCTGGGGAGTAGCGATCGATTACATGCCGGGGAGTACGATCGAACAGTCTTACGAAAATCATATTCTCAAATTCTATCTTGAATTTAATATCAATCGAATGGGAAGAATAGGATAATATTAAGATTTTTACGTTCGATCGTAATTCATAATAACCCTCAGGTAAAGAAGGCAGTTCCAGAGTTTGGAGATAGTATTAAAAACTTTTCGTTATAAAATTTATAAAGGGCAATGAGTGATTAATATTAACACTAATATTTGGAAAAGTTATCAATTTTGATTTATTATAAATTTGTTTTCAAGTTCTGTTAAGATTTTTTCCGGTGTGAAATCATTGTAAAGTTTATTAAAATCGCAGAAGAATAAATTTGAAATCATCTTAATTAAATTATTTTAATATTAAAGAATTGCATTAAGGAATATTTTTATATGTTTTTGTTATCTAGTAATGATGCCTCAAACCTCTTTGGGCTTTATAAAAAATATATTCTAAATAATTAATACTAATTTGAAACAGTAGTAATAATGTATTAATTTAAACTATTATTTCCGGAGGCTGAAAACAATTACGGTGCTTAGAAACAATAATGAGTAAAAATAAAATTCATTAAATAAATTTGTTACCTGTATGCATCTTTTCCTTTGCAATTCAACAACTCAAACATTGCTTCTTCCCTGAAATATATTTCATAATTAAAATATTTCTATGATTTATTATAATTGAACTAAGCATTCAATTATACCCACTTTTTCTTTAATTACACTTACCCAGTTTGTGGAAGACGTCCATTTTTATAAAATTCTGTTTTATTATCAGCATCTAAATTTGATTTTCTTTTGCCACTTGAATTACTAAAATATCTCCAAAATGCAAATTTGGAATTCTTTTTGAAAATTAGATCAAATTTTTTCCACGAATTTTTCAACCATGAACTTGGTCTGCCATAATTTTTTTTAATATCACTTAACATTGATTTTGAAAAAACAGTTATAGTGGCTGCATAAATGTTAATTCGATCCCATGCAATTCCGAAACTCAAAACCACAACATCATAAATAAGATAAAATAGCCAAGTTAGAATTTTAACAGAATACTCAATCCATTTCTCAACAAATTTTGAAATCAATTCATATTTTATATCCTTTCGATGCTTTTGGCTACGCTTACGTTCAGACCTATTTGAACCACTATTGTTATTCATCAATGTAACCGAAGCTGTTGGAATTCTGCCTCGCGATTTTTTCATACCAGTGACATTATAATTTTGTTGAGAAATACCCGAATTCTTTTGGGGTTTTTCATAATTATCTGATTTAGCTGCAGCAACATAAAATCCATCATTACTTTTCTGGCTATTACTGGATTTATTGTTATCATCTTCACGATTACGTTTTTTCGAGTTTCCATCACAAAATTGATTTTTCTTCGAATTTTTATTGCCAAGCTCAGGTTGACTCAATCTTTTGGTTGTTTTCTTCTTATCAACATCTTCTACTTTTGTTGCCTTCTTTGGATCTACAAAAAAAAAAAATAAGTTAATTCACATATTTATAAGTACGTCTACTTAATTTTTGAAACTAGATATCATTAAGTAGGCTAATAATTGTCTAACAACTACTTCCAAAGCAAATTTTTTAATATCTAACGAATTTTAATTGAAAATTGTTGACCAAAACTTACATTTCTGAGTCAGACAACCGGAATAGGTAAGTATATGAATTCATGAATGACACAATAACACTTAATTTAAACTTTAAACCAACTTAAAGTACCTACTTACTTAAGTATACAGATATAAAATATCTTACCTTTAATTGATTGAGGAAGCACTTCTTCGGGTTTTAAAATATTTTCCGATTTCTTGTTACTTTTAAAATCATTTTTTTCATCAAATGTGGTGTTTTTAATTCCACCAGATAAATTCGATTTTGGTCCACCAATTAGTTTTGATTGTTTCACCAAGGGCTCAACATTCTGTATTGAATTTTTTTCATTTCGAGCAGAATTTTCTACATTTTTACTCAAAACATCTGAATACAGCATTGGGCGAACTTCAGCAACAAGCTTTTTAACTTCAGGTGGATTACCATTAGTGACTGGCAATTGGATGTCATTGGATTTTTTACCAGTATTGGAAGCATAATTAGATCCACCAATTACTGATTTAACAGGCATTCCAACATTTTCAGTCGTTGTTGCTGCTCCAAATGGTGAATAACTCTGACCAGATAAATTTGTCACCAATTGATTAATTATCATATTGGTGGTATTGCTTTCATTTTTCTCAAATTGCTGTTGTCTTGCATCAACTGATTCGGTGAATCGGATTGGTGGTGAAATCAATGTATTATTTGATGAAAATAATTCATAACTATTGAAAGTTGGTTGTTGCTGCTGCTGCTGCTGATGCGGTTGTTGATGGTGCTGCGGCGGCGGCTGCTGCTGTTGTTGATGCGATTGCTCCGACGGATGACTCTGAGGATTAGTTGAATGATAAACCTTAAGAAATTTATTTTGTCCAACAGATAAAATTGAGAACTCAGTTAATGGTGGTTGTGGTGATGGTGAATCTTGAAAATACCATGAGTTCTCCTTTTCAGGATTAGGATTTGGCATTTCAGTTAATGTTTTTCTTTTTTAACAATTTCTTCGTGGATGGAAAACTATTTATTAATTACTAAAAAAGTAAAAAAAAAAAAATTAATTTAAATTTCAAAAAAAAAAATAATAAATTTATATTTACGAACGATAATTTTTATTTTTTTTGGTTATTTACAAAAAAATTCATTCAAAATTCTGATTTCAATTTTGTCTTCAAAAAAGCATTAAATTTATTGTTAGTATTTCTAAATAATAAATTTTATAAATAAAATATTTATAATTTTTTATTAAAATTAAATTAAAAAAAAATTTTTTTTTTAATCCACACAGTGGAAAATTTAATTCGTCGATATTTTAAAATCGCTTGGTTTGCAAAAAAAAGAAAACTAAGCTAAGAAAGCAAATGTTGACAGAACTTTAGACATAATTCTGTAGTCGAACGAAAGCCCAAAACCAATTATTTTATTGGAATATTAACATCAGATTTGAGATGTTAATAATTCTCCGAGGTACGTGGAGACCTTTTCGATTTTTTTATACTCATAACTTTATTTTTGCAGTTTTTAGAAACGTGAGGCCCATGTATTCCATGCTGAAGGAATACGAACACATATTACTATTTAATTTCAATTTAAAGTCACTGATAATCAGCACAAAGTCCCTGAGAATATTTAAATAAAACCTATGAATCATCTTCGTTTTTTACTTGTATATTTATATTATGTCCGTCTAGATCAGCGTTTCTCAACCTTAGGGTCGCGACCCGAATTTGGGTCGCAAAAGATTTTCAATGGGTCGTTTTAATGGAAAAATTCTAATACAAATGCTACATATATTTTTTCAAAAATAATAAAATATTTTGATTACGTAAGAAGAATTAACCTATACCTTATTTTTCAAAAGATTGCTGTTTTAACATTGATAATTGAGTAAATCCTTTGAGCCAGACCTAATAAATTATCAAATAATTGTCAACAACAAATAAGCCATTAAAATAAAAATAAATAAAACATTTTAAAGTTGTCTTTCATTTCTTCTACTTGTCAATGCATACCATTTTCATATTGAGGGTCGCGTTATTTTGTACTCATATTTTATAGGTCGCTATAGCAAAAAGGTTGAGAAACGCTGGTCTATATTATATAGATTTATGCACTTTATACAATAATTATTAAGCTAAAACACAAAACAATTAGAGAGTCATAACATAAGTTATTGTCTGGTGATACGCAACCCTACATCTATACATCGAAGATCAAATTATTAAGTTATAAGAACTCAAATTTAATTTAATTAAATACATTTTAATAAATTAATTTTTTTGTGTTTACTCCAGTAATATAACTCTAATTGGTAGCTGTTCGAAGCTCTATCCTTTGTACAATGTATATACCTATACCAAAATTTTTGAAATCGAGCGAACTACACATAAGTACAATTATACCACGTTTAGACAGAGATAAAATTACAAAGTTTATGCTTAAACTGGTGTAGTTTTCTGCCATACAACATTTCTGTAGTTAGTTACACCAGTTTAAGCTAAAACTACTTGTTAAAACTAGAAAATGAAAGCAATAAGCAAAAGTGAAATCAGTTATTTGTAATAAATCACAGCAGAATCTACGTAGATGAGGTCGGGCAAAATAAAAAATGTGGTGAAAAACTAAAAAAATGTCTACTCATACAAAAAAATCATAATAAAAAATATAAACAATAACAAAAAAAATTTTAGTTGAGAAAATTACACTAGTTTAATTTTATTTTATGTCTGAACGGTTTTGCTAAAACTACATAATTTTATAGTTTAAATTTTTATGTTTGAACATGGTATTACATATAATTTTTGTTAATTTTAATTACTACACATACTTGGATGGAACTAATAAATCATGTTAGGGGACAATTATTGGAAACTGAACCTATTCGGATCGGATGAACAAATATTTTCGCAGTTGCTGTCATTTGTTTCATTTTCCTGTTTCATTCATTTCTGTCATTATAATAGCCGAAAACATAACACCTTCTTCATTATGGCTCAGTTTTTAAGGCCTTCAGATAAATTCTATTTTGTATGGGTACGATTATTTTCTATATTTAGAGTCTGTTCATTTATTAAACGATTGAAAAAAAGAAATCTCCCTTTTCTGTAAAGCAAATGTCACAATTCCTAAATTGAGGACGTAATTTTCTGCATTCTGTATAATCTGCTAAAATCAACTACTTATAAAATAATATTTGGCTGACTGAAATCAAAAACTTATAATAATACGTGACCGACCGAATTTTCTTACCCATTTTTGCCGCTTTTTTCTTTTCTATACAATTTTAGTTTTTGAATTCACTTAAAAGTAAACCTACAAATTTAGTTGTTATCTGAAATTTAAAATTTCCCATTGCAGAATTTAAAAAAGTTAAATTGAATTTGTGAACGGTTTTAGGACAAAATTATTTAATTTTTTTAAATAACAGCAGTAAAATCGTGTCGTTCACAAATTAAAAAACCTGGAATATTAAATCCGATTTCAATTTTTTCAATAATCGCTAATAAGTGAACAGACTCTTTATCTGATTTCATCCATAAACGATCTACAAAAAACAAAAAAAATTATTAAATTAAAATATTCGACATTATACCTTGTTCGCATTATAATTTGAATTCCACTTATATTCCGGAAAACAAATTGCCGTTCGCATTACAAAATTTGATGAGAACTGGAATTTGATGGTGTGAAAAAAAAAATTGAGAAAGAGAAAAAGTTTTTGTTGTTGAAAATTTTGACTTTTTATCTCGCTTGTTATCAATTTTATTTTGTTTTTTTTTTCATTTTGACTCGAATTTGACAAAAAAATTGTTGCCAACTATAACAAAATTTCAAAAAATGAGTGAAAATAACTAGAAATGTAGAATTCTAACCCTGACAAACTAGAATATGAAAGTGGAATATACATATTCCGGAATATTTTTTTATATGAAAAATCCAGTTCATATTCCTGAAATATTCCGGATAACAGCATATTCCACTAATATTCTCCTAATGCGAACACCATATTTTAGAAAAAATTCCGGAAATATTTTAAATCAAAATGTTGAAATCGGGTTCTATACTTAATTTATGAGATACTGTTCTATATTTAAAAAAAAAAAGACAAAAAAAAATACAAACAATTCAGTTTAAAAATTACATTTAACAAAAAAAAGGGGGTTGGACATCTATCCGCGGGACATTTGTCCGCGATTCGAAATGACTTTTGTCCGCCACGAACAAATGTCATTTTGCAAAATGTCATTTGTCCGCGATTAATTTTTATCGCGGACAAATGACATTTTGCCAAATGACATTTGTCCGCGGCGGACAAAAGTCTTCGAATCGCGGACAAATGTCATTTTGATGTCCGCGATACAAAAACAAATCGCGGACAAATGTCCCGCGTACAAATGTCCAACCCCCATCTGCAGTATGTCCCAAATTGAAAAATCAATCGCGGACAAATGACATTTTGCAAAATGACATTTGTCCGCTAAAAAACTGAAAAATCAATCGCGGACAAATGACATTTTGCAAAATGACATTTGTCCGCTAAAAATTTGAAAAATCAATCGCGCACAAATGACATTTTGCAAAATGGCATTTGTCCGCTAAAGTTTGAAAATTCAATCGTGGACAAATGTCATTTTACAAAATGCCATTTGTCCGCTCATTTTGAGACATTTGTCCGCATCGGACAAATGTTATTTTACAATCGCGAACAAATGTCATTTTGTAAAATGACATTTGTCCGCGAAGTTTTCCATACAAATTTAATCGCGGACAAATGTCCCGCGGACAAATGTCACTGCGCCAAAAAAAGTACCTAATCAAAAAAAAAACCTACTAATCTACATGCACCATTTTTATATTCAACGACGAAATTCTGTTTCCATTTCATGGTTCCATGTTCATTTCATATGGCTGTACGTGGAACGAAACACTGACGCACATACTTCGCACATCTGATCTGCTGCTGCTTGAATTTTTGACATTATTTATTAATTTTCTTTTATTTTTGTTTGACTGACATGAGTATTTTTTCTTGTGAAAATTTTTTTTGGGGAAATTTTATTTTTTATAGTTTTTGAAGCTCACGGATTTGAATTTAAAATAAATTTTTTTTTTTTTGTAATGAATACAAATTTTAATACGAATTTTATTTCAAATACTCCAAATTTACTATTAAAAATTAAATCGCTTAATAATGAATTAATTGAAGAAATTAAAAAATTAACAGAAGGTCAGAATATTTCAAAAAATTTACAAAATGAATTAGAAAAGTAAGTGTTGTGGACTTGTGTGGTGTTATGTATATGTGTTTCTGTTTTCTGTAAATAAAAAAAACTCATACCATCCATCCCAAAACACAAGAAAAAAAATTGAAATTACGGACAGGGTTTCACGGGGACTTGTAAATAGATCTTGTCTCGTACGTAGAGAATTTTGTATAGATTTGGAGACTAGATAGATAAATCCTACTTGCTAGTTTGCCCACCAACTTTAAAAAATATAAATTTGATAAATTTATAGGTATTAATCATTCGACAGTGGACATATTACTCTACTCTCTGCAGCAAAAACAAAAGAAAATTATATACATACATCTACGTAGTTATTGAATTTTAATCCAAAAAAGCTTGATAAAGAAAAAAAAAAATTTATATGAAAAAGCCAAATTTGATTGCAGGAATAAATTATCTACCTAGGATGGGGCTAATTGTGAACAATTTCGTTAATTCGAAAATCTTATCTTATCTTATTTTATTTTTTAAATTAAAATATTATTTTCCAATAAATCTTAATTTTGGCTACACTTATACAAAAAAACCATTTAATAAATATATATATTATTAAGTACCGACCTTTATTTTTTTTTTTTTAGTTTCCCACGTGAGATAAGACGTGAAGTTTCAAAGAAAACAAGGAATGGTTGTGCTCCATTATTCATTGGTAAGTAAAGTTTCATAGACTTTAAATCTTAAGAGATTGATTATTCACTGTTCAAATCAAGCTTGATGTTTTTTTTTAATATAATTATTTGTCACTTAAATTTTTTATAATGGAATCGGAGACAAAAAACTGATTCAACGACAATTACTTACATTTTCCGAAAAGCTTCATAAAATTTAATGTTTAATATTGACTGAACTGAAAATCGAATAGGGCATTATGTTTCCCTAAAATAACTTCAAATTTCAATATAATATTCAACATTCCGTACTTAGATTCAATTTCTTTAAAAATTAAGTGGTACAGGAAATGTAGAAACGTGTTTTGAAATAAATATATACAAATTGGTTTTTTTTTCCATGTTCGAAAAGCTATTTCCAAATTGAATATTTATCCATTTACTTCATTTAGCTTTATTTTTCGAAAATAAGAAAACATTAAATTACTTCAATTTGTAACGTAATTCGTTATTAATCCATGTGCAATATGCTTTGAATAATTCATTGAATTAAATAACATTGTAATTTTTTTACTAACTATCTAAAAATTTTGACCTCTAAATTCGAGAAAATTTAATACAGTTTTAAAATAATTAACATGACAAGCGTTTTAAAATTTTTTCGATGTTTATATTTAAGCCGCCAAAAGAGGATGCGTTGAAATATGTGAATATCTTGTAACAATTTGTGAAGCTAATTTAGAACAAAGAGGATTATATGAAGTTCCTGAAGATAGATCATTTCATAATGTTACACCATTGTGGTGTGCAGCTGTATCAGGAAAACTCCCTGTGGTCAAATATTTAGTTCGAATTGGTAATTCTTCCTTTGACCTATTTTGTTTGTTATTATATTAAGAAATGTATTCCATCTTCAAAGGCTGCGACATAAATGCAACATCAGACTCAGGCTCAACGCCTGTCAGAAGTGCTTGTTTCATGACTCACATAGAAATTGTTCAGTATTTAGTGGAAAATGGTGCCAATATAAAAAAAGCCAACATTAACGGTGGAACATGTTTAATAAATTCAGTGCAATCTGTAGACTTATGCTTATTTTTAATTAATAAAGGAGCCGACGTTAACGCAAAAGATATTCAAGATAAGACTGCTTTGCATTATGCAATTCAAGAACACAGGTATAAAAAAAAAAGTATTTGTTGATTCATTAAAGAATACAGTATTATTTATTTAACCCCACAATGATTAGTTTGCATATTGTATGTCTATGTATTGTACCTGCCTGCCTATGTAAAAAAAATCTTTGACATAATTTTGTTATCAACAAGTTCTTATATTTCTTTATATTGTGATAAAATAAATGGGGTTATCACATTCATTTTTATTTTTAGACTGGAAACAACGAAACTCTTATTAGAAAATGGAGCAGATCCTTTCGCTAAAAGCAGATATAGCGATGATGCCTTGCAAACAGCGTGCTTGAAGGGTTCACATACTATTTTCGATTATTTAAAGTCAAAATTAGAATACTCAGCAGAAAGACTAGCCTCAGCTCACGAATTAATGGGCTCAACATTTTTGGACGAACATAATGAAACAAGAGTAGCCATACTGTAAACATGATTTTTTGTTGTTAAATTTTTTTCTAAAATTTTTTTTTTTTTTCAGTCATTGGCGTCTAGCTCATCACATTCGTTTGCGAGATGAAGGCTACATAGGTAAGTCATAACTGAAATAATGAAATTAATATTAAAATTAATACTGATTTATAACTTTGTATATAATTTTTATATAATGTAATTATTTTATGCGATATCAAATTAGTAGGTACTTCTTACGAAAATGAACTGAAATCGCTTAAAAAGAGCTCACATCTAATTTATTTTTTGTTACACAATATTTTATTTATAATCTGATTTGTTTAAAAATATATCACAGCAACTCAGCAACTTTTTTTACATTTTGATGGCTTGAAAATAAGGTATGATTAGATGTAAATAGATCTAATCATAAGAAAAGTTCTTTTTTTATGGATGTACAGTTTTTCGTTAGTACATACTTTCAAAATGCATTAAGGTTATTTATCTCCAAAAAATCTCCAAATTACTGCACATTTTTTAGACTCAGAATTTATTTTCTGGGACCAAAAACAATAAATAATATCGTCTGCTCAGAAATGAAACAATGTATAATGAAAACTATAGTTTCGAATAATTTGAGTTTAAAGATTTGAAAATTTAAAAAAACGTATGCTAAAATATCAAGTAACGTAAAATTTTCACCTAAAAAACACATTTTAATCAACATTACGAATATTGCAAAATAGTTGTACTTATAAAATCGAGTACGAGGAATCGAATGGTGCTATTATCTAATAATGACGTATAAATATCATACGTTCTTTCATTTCTCAGCAGACGATATATATGCTGATAGAAGGAGATTTGTTTCAGAATAAAGATATTTATAGATAATCAATATCCCTTGACAAAAGTCAATTGAAAAAAATATTTAAGCTCTTAAGCAATTGTGGATTCATTTTAAAGCAATAGAAACTAAAAAAGGTTATGTTTTTAGAAAAAAGGCCAGAAGTACCTCAGCGAGTAGCTTATGGATATGCAACCGAATTTAGAACTTTTGAAGAATTAGACAATATTTCAACAGATGTTGATGCAATGAGAATTCAAAGTTTGTTAATATGTGAAAGAATCTTAGGTATTAATCATAAAGACATGCTGTTCCGTTTAATGTTTCGGTAGGCTTATAATAATAATTAGTTTCAATTATTTAAATTTTTTAATTTTTTCATTTGATTTGCTTTTTTCTTTTCTACTTATTGTAATAATTATATTTATTTTAGAGGAGCAAGTTATGCTGATAACTTAAGGTTCCAGCGCTGCATTGATCTCTGGCGATTAACATTACAATGTAGAGTTAGTAGATGTTCTATTTTATACTCAGACACATGTTTTACTGCTCAAGCGTTGGTACGTTTAATGTTAGATCTTAATAGTAGATATACTGATTCTGCTTTAAATGAATTTGATGATCATAATGTGCCACAGTTCGATGATGTTTTAGCTGTATTTATGTTATTAACTGAAAATATTTCAGAATCTCAAGAGTTATTACAAATTCGTCCAATATTTAGAAAACAACAAGAAAATTTTGACCGAGTATTGAAATGTATAACCCATTTAATTTATTTACTAATTCGTGTAGCACGAACTAATTTTGAAAAAGAATTAGTTTATTCTGTGGTTTTAAATTTAAATAAACAAAAAATTAGAAGCTCAAATAATGACACATTATTGCATTTAAGTGTTTCCCGGCTAAATGCAATTAAAAGTGGATATTTTGCTGATGAATTGAATATAAGGGTATTATAAATACGAATAATAATTATAGGAATATTAAAATTAAATAAAATTTTATATTTCTTTTCAGATTATTTTTCCGAATTTTGACGTTGTGAAATTGTTAGTTCAAACTGGTTCAGAAATAAATGCAAAAAACGATTCAAAATCAACACCATTACATGTAGCATCACTTCCTTATAATTACGAAGTAGACGTAAGTGAAAATATAACTTTTCCACAAGCTTATCTAATTTGAAAATTAAAATTTATAAAACGAATTAATTTATTTTTTCAGGTAATACAATACTTATTAGGTGAGTATTTTTATATTGAGGACTATTTAAACTTACATTAGACAAAATGCATTTAGTGTTTATGGATGAAGAAAAGCTATTTTTATTTTATTTTTTGTTAACATTCAATCAAATAAACAATGATTAGAAATACACAATAACTAATCATCTATTTTCCGATAAAGAAATTTGTATGTAATACAGAAAAAGGTGAAAAGCTTTAAAAACCACTTTAAAAAACAAAAAAAAAACATAAAACTAAAATACAATACTGTATTGTTAAAATTATGTATGGGATATTGGTGAAATCTATCTATAGCTTGTTTGTTGTTTTACAATCCAACATTAAAAATTGATAAAATTAAAAATATATTTTTTTTAATTTTTATCAGTACCTATCAATGTTCCCTCTAAGCTGCGCGCGTACGCGCTAGCGCACCCTTTTTTTGCTTGCGCGCAGATCATTTATTTTGCACGCAGACAAAACTTAACGCAATAATAAAGTTATTTTATTAAAAAATTTTAAACTTCACAAATAAAATTTTGAATTTTCATTAATCAGTCATAAATTTTTTGCTGGAAAATCGTTTCGTTTCTACTATACAATTTTTTTTCTCGATTTTATTCAGGCGAATTAAATCGAATATTTTAGATGGAACTAATTTCGATTTAAATGAAATTAATTTTTATAATTACAAAGTAACATCTGAATTTTATATTTGTTTTTATAATACAAATTTTGGTATGTTTTGGTATCTATTTTTGTTTCTTTCGGAGTGATCGAGGTATACATTATAAGTTTCTTTTATTGATTTTCTGTTGGTATAAACCTTTTTTTTCGAAAATTGTGTGTTTAATCATTTCCTCTTTTTATATACCAAATTTGAAGTCCTCCCAAGGAGAAGGTCACTGGGTAGGAGGCCAATAAATTTTTTGTTACGAAGTTTGTTTGTTTAATCTTCCATTTTTTATGTACCAAATTTAAATTTTTTTTTTCCTAATTTTTCTTTCACTACTCTCCGTAAAGAAGTTATACTTCAAAAACAATTTTTGTGACTAATTTTTTTTTTTAATTTTGGCTCAATAAGAATAAATTACAAATAATGCGCGCAAGCAAGTTCATTTTTGCCCAGCTTTTAAAAAAATTAGAGGGAACATTGGTACCTATATTATATTTCATATCATTCTCCTGTTCTGTAAGTGTACGAATCCTGAAATGAATTAAATTGTAGATTTTCTTACAACGTCTTACCTGAAAGTTCTAAAAATTTATTTAGTTTATTTATAGTATATTATTTACTCTCTCTCTATCTCAAATTTATACATTTCTTTTAGGTTCAGGTACTTGTGCTTGTGCATTTTGCTACAAAAATATATCTAAAAAAAAAAGTAGTCGGTTTGCTTGGTACCAAAACATTTAAATACAATTTCTAAGCCCTATGTTAATTTTTTTTTTCTTTCAAAATTTCAATATAAAATTCGCGTTATTCTTAAAAAATTGATTTTTTCGTCAATAAATAATTGTGAAGTGTTTCCATATTTTTAGTTTTTTTTTAAAATTAGTCATAGATTACACAACAGACTAAAATTTTGACCATTTTTTTTTCCTGGTCATTTATTAAAAAGGATCACCAAATCTGCAATGAATTTGCTTTTATATAATTTATTTCTAGAGTTAAGACAGCTAATATGATGTGCGAAATTTCACCACAATAATTAAAAAAAATTAAACATTATTAAAATTAATTATAATGAGATTTTTATATTTAAAAAAATTTTTTGGTCGTTGAGTTGAAATCGTCATTAAATAACTAAAATGTGGTTGTTCCAAAAAAATATGTTATAATTTAATTTTTTTTTGTACATTCACGCATCATTGAGGTGTTTTATTTAAAAAAAAAAAATAATAATAATTTAATTAAAAATTTTGATTTTAATTTTTTTAATTCATTAGAAAATGGAGCCGATTTAGATCAGCCTAATAAAAATGACGAAAGGCCAATAAACATGATTGCCGCCAATCCATTGAATCGTATTCCGTTAATGAATTTCATTAATTTAAAATGCCTTTCTGCAACGGTTATCAACAAATATAAAATACCATACAAAAATCAAATTCCTAAATGCCTAGATGAGTTCGTGAAGCAACATGAAGCATAAATTATGTAAATAATTATTAAACAAAACTTTATTAAGCATAAATTATTTATATATACGTAGATAAGTATAGTAAAAACCTATTTATTTTCATTTATTAATTCCATTAATATGAACAATTTTATAAAAATTTTTGTTACTACTAACAAAATTTTAAGTGATTTTATAAGATCGTATTCAATGTTACATATAAATATATTAACTACACATTATATTTTCACGAAAATTTAATTGATAAAAGTCATTGTAAAATTAATTCTGTTTTCTAAATTATTTAAAAATAAATATACAACGCAATGAAATATCAAATATTGTTAGTTTTTTTTATTAAAATCATAGGAACTAGAATTAAATACCATTTGTTCATCCATAAGAAAGTTTGTTTGGGAATTTGAAAAGAAATTGTTATGACTTTAACCAAATATTTATTGTTTAATATAATATGTATCTATGATCGTAAAATTAACAAAACAAATCGAAAATTATTAATTTGAGTAAAAACTACAAGATCACTGTTTAAGTTGTGTGTACTATCTGATTTGAAATTAAAAAGTAACTTATCTAGCATAGTTAAAATAAAAAATTAGTGAGTATACTAATTAATTAAATTAAATTCAACTCTGAGGACTGTAAGGATGATATTAAAATCTATTGTAAAAAGTTGAGAAGATCGTATTAAAACCAAAAAAATTTTTTTTTATTTAATTTATTATTTTGAGTATTTATTTTTTATTTTGTTATTATACACTTAATAATTATTTTATCTCAGTCGAATACTTATAATTTCATTAACTACATAAATTTATATATGTACCTACATATTAAATTATTTTAAAAAAAAGTAATGTAAAATAACAATTGCAAAAAATAATAAATTACTACAATATGTATTTGAACATTTGTTCTTTAAATAAGAATCTACGACATGAATTTTCCAGCCCATCCAACCATGTGTGAAACTGTTGTAATAAACTATATCGGGCCAGGTTGAATTCGGTGTAATCTCCAAAATAGCTGGCTCGCCTTAAAAAAATAATTTAATTATTATATTAACGTTAAAAATTGTAAATAAAATATTTTTACCTTCATCACATTGGAATCTGAGAGTGCGATTAAATTTTTTGAAAGTTGGAAATGTGTCATCTAATCGACGATCGTAATGTTTTGGATAACGGCCAATGCATAAAGGACCAGCTACAAGTTTTAAATTATATATTTATATTAAATTAAAAAATATTTCAATGTACTAAATTAAAAACAAAAATCTGTCAATGGGCTTAAAAACTTGAGGACGCAATATGGAAATCAATCTTTTTAAAATTAATGAACACATCAAATTCGAGAAAGAACGTTATAGTTTTTTTTTTAGAAATGGAATGAACATAAAATTAAACATTGTTTCTTAAATAAACTACCAGCTGTTGGCTTTGGCCTTCCACGTCGAGTAAATTCAACACCAGCTAATACCCGTATTTCACTTTGCTTTGAATCACTTAGCCTATCAAATCCTCCTTTAGGTTCGTCTGTGATTACCAATGGATGATAATATTCTGGAGAATGTGGATTATTCCCACCGCGAACCTAAAATATAAACAGTAATTTTTGAAGGTTTATTTGGTTAATGAATTTTTTAAAATGATAAGTAATTAAAATCTGCACTTTTTGTGAAAATGTCACACATAAAAATACTTACTTTGAATACATACGTCAATCCACGTCTAAGCCACAGTTCAGGCGTCATATATCCATTTATATACCAGGCAAGACCATTTGATACATGTCCAGTTAAACCTTGATATCCACGTTTCCCACCTGCCGGACCTAAAACGGCATTAAAAACTCGAACAGACCTTAAAAGATATAATTTTGTAATTTTCTTAGTTTCCAAAAACAATAATAATACCATAAGTACAGTACATACCTATCCGCAATGCGAGTTTGTTCCCAAACTTCTAATTTTTCTTCCTCAATACTTTTAGTAAACGCAAAACAGTCATTTACAGGTTCTGTTGTATTGAAATTAATTATGACATCACCTTATTAAAGATATAAAGTAAATTCATGATCGCGGAAGCTTTAAATAAAAAAAATACCTTTAGGATATATGTTATGATATGCGGGATCTTTACTATCTTTATCTAACTGACCCATTGCCCACACTACGTACATTGGTTGATCTAAACGGAATTCCTTATCACCAGGATCGGCTTTAATTAATAAAAATTAATTTATTTAAAAAAATGTATACATAATATATATTATTCTTCAAACTTACATGAAATGAGTATTCTTCGAAATGATATTGTATTAATACCGTTTTCTCTACTATATGTATTTAATTGAAAGCTATCCAAACCTCCTACCACGTCATCCCTACAAACACCTTTGTTTTGTCCAAGAACTTGTACACACTAAAACAACAAGAACAGATGCAGATTTCATGCATAGAACAAGTAAGAAAATTTAGAAAAAAAAAATAGGGATTTTAGTTTCTTGATATAGGTAACGTGACCTTGAAATAAAGACAGAAATTATTTACCGGCGCCAATGAAGTGATGTTGTAATCTGTTGTGTAGCCTCTTATTTCATCGATGTAGGCAACGACGACATCTGATCCTATCATTTGGGATCTACTATCTGATCCTGAAATTCCAAATGACATATAATCATCTTGGTTTTCTAATTGACCAGCTAGTTGAATTGTAATTTGTGGGCCGAAAATTTCCCAAGAGACTCGAAAATCTTTATGCAGTTGCTTGCAATTCGGCAAAGAATCTACATATTCTGATATTTTAGCTAATGAGGGTGGAACATTCAAACCATCAGTTATTAAAACGGATCCGAAATTTTCATTAGAATCCAAATCAAAAACACTTATCCAATCAATATTAAAAATAGTTAATTCTCCTGGAAGTGCCAGCTTAATAGTTTCCTGCTCATATCTTCGAAGAGGATCCAAACTTTAATAAACGAAAAAACAGAAACGTCCATTTATTATTGGAGAATAAAAAGAGGCAAGTAATTGTGGTTACACTTACTATCCCATTTCGTTTGGAATTTTGTTCCCTTTACTTGATGGTTGCGGTCCAACACCGGCCCAAAAATATGTTTGCTTCCCTAATCCATCGTAGCTAAAATCACGTACCAAAATAGTCTTTGAATCTAAAATTTCTATAGATTCGCTGCTAACATTGTGACTGCGTTTGGAAAAACTACCACCTTTCTGTGACATTGGTGGTTCAAACTCTTCTGGTATGTATATATCACCAAAATTATTTTGGCTATTTAAATCATAAATAGCCAACCATTTTACTTCAGTGATTTTTTTTCGATCAGGTAAGGTTAATGTGAAATCTTTATTGAAATATCGCTCCAAAATATTAGTTCTATAAGTAAAGAATTAAAACAAACAAAAAAGTTAATTCTGCAAATACATATTACACATAAATACATATTATTATATGTACACATTTTGTTGAAATAAAATTTAAATCATTGTAACTTGTAACCAGTATGGGTTATTTATAATCATTTCTTTCTTCATAATCTAAACTTTATTTTTTTTGATCGAATAATAAAGAGTACATACTTATCGTACTCATCGGGCACAATGAAGCCCTGTGGTCCTGGACGGTTGGATGCTCCTGACCAAAAAAATGTATCAGCACCTAAAATGTGACAAACATACACATACATATAATAATTCAATTAAAAAAAAATTAATATTATACCGTTTCCATCATAATTGAATCCAGTAATTAAAAATGTGTATTCATTGACAGCAAAAACTTCACCTGATACTTGATGATGGTAAGAATTGAATTTTCCTATAAATTTTCCTCGGTATGGTCCTTCGTCATCTTCAGTTCTCGCTAAAAAAGTTTAGAAAAAATTTAATAACTTTTAAATGAAAAATTATTATAGTCAAAAACTCCACGACTGACATCAAATTACTCTTACTACACAATTTTTTAAACAATAACCACTGTAAGATACTTTCTAACAACTGTAAGATACTTTATGAGCCAATAAAAGCAAAAATATAAATAAAATATACTCTTTAGTCTAAAGTTATACCTATTTTTTTTTAAATTAATCTTAACATTAGGATTAGATTATCGAACTTCACACTTATCATGTGCAGATAATAACGTATTATTTTTGTATTCTTAATCTTCTTCAACCTTATGGAGATTTCGTTTTAAATTTAGAATTTTTATTTTTAATAAATTATTAATTATTCCTAGCTTACAGAAAGTAGTTGGCTTAAAAAAAAACTGTTTACATAGGAGCATGCATATATGTTCTTAATTTCTAACGTATTATAGGAAAATTATTGTTTTCTACGTACATTATAGCATTGAGTAATAATATTTATAAGAGGGTCAGAATTCATACAAGTAAATTTCAGAATTTTTTTTTTCAGATAACTCAAAAATGATGACAATATTTTCAATGTATTGAATAAAAATTTCATACTCAAATGTGTTTATTCTTAAAGGTCGGTATTCAACTGAAGATAAAGTACAAGATAAATTTTATCTTGAAAAGGAACATTATTGAGTGAGATAAAAATTGACACCTAAACCTAAACTACCTAAACAATTTTATTTTTATTTATATAATTTTACCAATATTATTTTATTTTATTTAATTAAATTAAACTATTATTTTAATTTTAATATTATTTTAGTTTTCTGATTTTTGTTTGTTTTCTTCAAACAACAAACGTCAAATTCTTTTTACACGACCAAATGTCAAAATTTATCTTGAAAAGAATGTTCAAAACATTCTTTGCAAGATAAATTTTTGAAATAAAATTTAAAATTTCCATTTATCTTCAGTTGGGTACCGATAAATTAAATTCACTCAACTAAAATTTATCTCAGATAAAATTTTATATGAAAAAGTTGATTTTATCTCCAGTTGAATACCGACCTTAATACGCAATAATAAAAATAATAAAATTAAGAATAAACATATTTGAGTTAAAACGTTTAACTCAATACATTCAAAATATTGTCATAATTTTTGAAAAAAATTTACTTGTATGAATTCTGTCCCTCTTATAAATATTATTACTCAATGATTATAGTTAGCAGCAGAGATGAAAATATTCAAATACTTTTGTACTAAATACAATTTAATTATATTCGAAAAGAACTGAATACTGTTTTAAAAAAGGAATTGGATTTAATAAAGTACTGAATACAGAAAAATGTATTTGTATAATTGAAAAGTAATGAATAAAAAGTACAATTGTAATTAAAAATTAATGAATTCAAAGTAAATTTAATAGTTCTGAATATAAAGTATTAATTACTTTCATACATTTTATAAAATATTGCAGAAAAATAATAATTTTTATCCCAGGAAATTTTTATTTAAGATACCTAATGGGCAAGTTCTGTAATTGCAATTATTTGAAATTTTACAGCTATGATAGCTTGTACAATATTGTACATATACTTAATATAACTTTACTTAACTTTAAATAAAAATCCAAGCTTTCTTAATATGTAGGTATATAAAAACATTCTAATTCGAATATGTTGTCTGATTTTGTATAACAAATCTTATTTTTTTGTAACAAATTCAACTACATACATATATTATTCTAAACATTTTATCAAAAAAAAAATCAAGTTTGTGTTCTGGATTGCATTGAAATCTTTCTTTTTATATTTGTCTGCAAAACACCTTTGTCAATAAAAAAACTACAGCTCTCTAAATCGATTGTTTATTAAAGCAAATCGATGACGTCGTCTCCAAATTAACATAAACATTTGAGAGTGAAATTGAAAACAAGTATTAAAATATGTAAAATGTATGAATTGTAATGGCTTTGTTAATATAAATTATTTATCTGGTTCATTAAAATAATATAGGAATGAATTTTATTATTTATTTTAAGCTATATCGATCAAAAAAAAAATGACTAGACAAGGTCACAAAATATGAATTAATATTAACACCAAAATATTTTTATGTTAAAAAATTTGTTCTAGAAATTTCGAAAAAAAATCATTGATCATTCGCGTCTATAGCCGTTTAGACTAAAGACTATTAATAAATTTCGTTCATTTTCATTGAAGCTAAAACATGAGATTCTCTGAGTGCGACTTTCAACTTTTCAACTGGCCAACGGGTTTGATGAAAAATTTTAGCTGTTTAAAAATTTTAACTGTTTAAAAATTTTTATAGCCCAATAAAATAAAATTCGGTTTTTTTTTCTATCCATGATTCATTATTAATTTCATATGTTTCAATAAAGTTCTACTTGCTTGCATACGCGATAGGTAAGTTAATTGCAATTTCACCTTGACTTAAAATGGTGAATTAATAATAAATAATAAATGGTTTTGCAAAATTTGAATATTACAATATTGGGATTTTTATTAATTTTTCTTTCTTATTTTAATTTGAAAGCCTTTCGACATTCATCATCTGTTGAATCCTCCTAATTCAGTTGCCACAATTAACTTTTTTTTTTGTAATACTTATTTTAAATTATTTTTGAAACATTAATTATTAGGCTATTTTAATTGTGCATATTGAAGCTTTTGGTTTAATAATGTGTACAATAAGCTTTAAAAATTCTCGTGTAAAAGCGAAAGTAGAAAAAAATAATAATTACATTCAACATGGCTTAAAAAAAGTAAAAATATTTAATTTCATAAAAAAAAAGAAACTCTATTTTTCATTTTTTTAGCAAACGAACTTTCAGAGATTTTATAAAGTTTTTAATTCTTGCAAAAAGTTTCTGTCTTATATTAGTCTTTTGTTTTTTTTTTTTTGTATGTGTTATTTTTTGTTTTCGTTTTCATTTCAGTTTTGCTTTTTGCTTAATTTTTTATTTTTTTTTATTTTGATAACAAAATTTTTAATATATACAGGTACAACATTACAAACGCACACATTTAATCAATGACGTACAATTATATATATGTTTTCATTCATTGAAAGAAATTATAAATATATTTATTTTTATTTTATTTTTAGAAATTATTTATTTATTTTAATTTTTAATATAATTTACCTTCACAATTATTACAATAAAAATATAATAATAAAATAATTTTAAATTTCATTCCACTAATATTATAATTAATTATTTATTATTTTTTTATTATATTTTTGGTAATACTATAAAATTAATCACACTATTCTTTAAGAAAAAAAATAAAATAAAAATTAAATGAAAATTTTCGATTGTGTGGCAATTTTTTATTCTTTTTTTTTCTTTGAATTTCTTTTTCACTATACTATCCAATTATTTGGTCAGTTTTTAACAGAATAAAAATATAAAATTTATTAATTAAACGTGAATAAAACATTTAAAAAAAATTATAAATTTAAGTTATTTTTTTTTTTAATTCATATATAAAATTAATAATTTTTCATAAAATTTTGTGTTTTTGTAAGAAAAATATATATTTATAATATATACAGGTAGGTACAACTTTAATAGCACAAAGACTAACCAATACTGAATGAATTTTTACATCATATGTACATTGTATTTTAAATATTTTTCTTTTAAATTTATTTTGCAGAAATATATAATTTAAAAAAAAATAGCAAGCATTGTTTAGCTATATGTACCAGCATGTGTATTTGGTGTAATTGTGGAAATTTTGTAATATATATAAATATGTGTATATTTACCATGAAATAGCTACGATCTGTGTGTAAAAGCTTGCAGTTTGGAATAAATTTTCAAGTTCTTGAAAAAAAAAACTTTGGATAGATATTGATGAAAATAATACAAAAATTTAATGAATAGTTACCTTCTATTGAATTTTTAATTGTTGGATAAAACTTTATACTTATCAATTTAAGAAAAAAAAATTCTTTTTTTCTTGATAGTATGTTTGGAAAGTTTTTTCAAACGATTTCTCAGTGATAGAAGTATTTATAAAACTGCAACCAAAATAGTACCTAACTTGGCGTTTAAAGAAGAGTTTGCTTTTTTTAACTTTAATTAAAAATTTAAATGCCAATGATTGGAAACTTTTTTTTACTTTAGTGTAGTAAGGATTTGTGACCTTTTTTTCAAATGCCGAAACATACATATGTACATCCAGTGCTGATATTCAGGCTGCGCACGTGTAGTACGGTCGTATCACTTGTTAAAATTTTCAAAGTACTACTGAAGTTGTAGATAATACATTTAGCCTTAGTTAAATAAGTAAAAGTAATAGAATACAACGTTTCAGAAAACGATTTTTGAGAGTTTATTCATTGCAGATGTATAGAAGTTGAAAATCTTTTAAAAACTAAAAGAATTTTCAACGTCATAGATGCTAATTCTGCTGAATCAAAAAAAACTCAGCACCTTGAGTTATATCATAAACGAAATTGTTTACTAAATACAAAAACAAGAAAGAATTCAACGACAATTAGTTTAATTGGAAAATTGCTATAAGAGTTTGACGCTATGCCACAACGACATCATACGGCTTCGCCGATGACAGTAACTTGGTAGCATGTTACGATTTTATTAATAGGAAATCAGCATCTTCAAATGCTGTTACTACAATTTTTTGCAAAGTAATATATATCACGACCTTTCCAAAATTTCACAATGGGGTCTTCTCAACAGAGTTGAGTTTAACGCATCCAAAACTCAGTGCTGACTAATTTCTAGAAAGCTGTCAGCTTTTGATCCCCAATTTTCTTTTCAAGGCGAAAGTATTGGTAAATCTGGGAGACTTGACATTTTGGGCTCGAAAATAAGTTCCGATCAAAGTTCGAAAGTCCATATTTTCGAAACTGCAAAAAACGCAGCGAAATGTCTTGGTTTTCTAAAAAGATGTAAACAATACTTTTCCCCCTCTGATCTCTCAAATATTTACAAATCCTACATACGACCGAAATTAGAATACAATTCGCATATGGGCCTAAAACCCATCTTGAGTACCTGGACAAAGTTCAGAGAAGGGCTATTAGATTTATCGATAATCACCAAACCACCAGCTCATTAACTTCACTCAATAACCGTCGTAATGTAGGTTCACTTTCCATTTCTACAAATACCTTGTTGAAACGGATACGTGTTCCCTGGAAGTAAAGGCCCTACTTCCTCTACTTCAAGTATTTTCGCCTCAAACACGTACCGCCTCAACGTAACACTCATATTTCGTCAAAATTCGCAGATGTGATAGAACGAGCTTCGGAGATTCGTTTTCAATTCGCACATCGAGAATGTGGAATGCTCTCCCATCAAAATTGTTCCCGACAGCTGGCGACGCTTGATTTACAACTTGCGTCGCTTTAAGAAGAGTGTAAATGATTACCTACTGACTGCCCCACTTTTTAATCCCGTCTAAACTTCCTGTCCTCATTACCAAATCCATACTACTTATAGTATAAAAGATATCCCACCTAGTGATTTGGTAACTTTAATAAACCAAAAAAAGAAAAAAAAGTAATACACGCTCAAAAATAAATATTTAATATTAAATTGTTTTTTATTCCATGACCGTAAGTAATATAAATATACTTATTCTTTTGTGTATCTCAAATTTGGAATGTTACCACTGTGTACAGCAGTATTTTACTTAATTTTCGAAATTACGCGTTAATTTTTGGCGAGATATCTTTCTACCATGAAGATGACAAACGTGGAATGCTTCTAATCATAACGTACGAAAAATATATCAAAATGATGATGAAGCTTATTCACCCATACATCACATTTGTTCGATCGATTAATATTTTGATTTCCTACACATAAATTTAAGCTACAAACATATTCGATATTATAAAATATAGAACTCTTCTTTATTTGTGGTCGTTGACCTTTAGATTTAGATTATTTCGTTTACTCTAAAAATTGGATTGACTGAAATCCAGATATCCAGCATGACATTATCTTTTTATCATTAGGTTCTTTTTGTGTGAGTGTTTTTTTATTTAAAAAAAAATACAATTATTTTCATGTTTATTTATTTAAAATTTTTTTCAGTTTTTACATTTTGTTAAATTTATAACTTAAACTTTATGTTTTTTTTTTTTTATTATTATTTTCGAAAGCCTTTTTATGAACTAAACTTAATGAAAATATAGTTTTATTTTGTTATAAAAAAAATAATGATAATATTTTGGAAATAGAATTTTATTAAAATGTATTATGGCATTTCTAAAGAAGATTCGTTATAAAAAAAAAATAATAATATCGCCAAAAAAAAAAGCATCTTCTAATTGTGTTGGGTTTAAAATTACTCAAAAAAATAAATTCAAATATTAAAAATAAAAATATTTGCAATTTTTCATTATTATTATTATTCGAAGAAATTTTTTATTTTATTTCATAAAAACAACAAAAACAACTTAAGTACATTTTTTTTGTTTATTAATCAATAAAATAGTTATTAAAAAAATAAATTTCTGGAAAGAGACTCATAATATGTAGTTCTAATAGTTAATTTTCAAATTAACTTTTACGAGAAGAAAAAAGTCGAAGAAAAAGTTTATTGCTGTTTAGTTTTTATTATTAGCACAAAACAAAATTGCATTCTCTTAATTTTTTAATCTTAATCAAATAAGTTAGGTAAGTATACAAGTATAATGCAGGTATAAGTTTATAAACAAAAATAAAAAATCCGAAATAAATAATTATTATAAAAATTAAGTTAAAAAAAATAATGAAATAAATGAATAAAAAAAAAAATCTTTCAAGAATTTTATTTTATTATTTAAACTTTTCTAAAACAATTTTTCATTTAAATGAGGAATAAATATTCTAAAATATTTTTCACAATTGTACAAATTATGTCATTTTAAAGTAGGAAAAATAATAATAAGATAATAATTGATTGATTTCTTACGTGTGTTTCTTACATTAAAAACTTAATTTTAGGCCAATAATAATATAAAAGGTTTTGTAAATTTATAAAATATTCAAAAAAAAAAAAAAAAAAATTTTATAATCATATTGAGCATAATATAAAAAGAAAAACATTAACTTTTATGCAACTTTCAAAATAAAGGACTTAATTATTATATTATTATTCATTCATTCAATAATTAAAAAAAAAATATAATTTATTTAAAAATTCATTCAGAAATAAGAATTTATTTATAATAAAGTGATTAAAATTTTTAATCCATAATTTAATAGAGTCAAACTTTCCAGTAACATAAGTTTTTATAAAAAATATTTATAAAATTAAAATTTTGACGTTCCGAGACAGAATTATAGAACTATAATTTATCATATTCTCTTTTTAATGTTAATTCGTTCAAAATCGACAAAATAAATTTAATTTTTTAATTGCAAATATTTTTTTTATATACATATATATTGATTTTAATATTTTTTTAGCCATTTAAATATTATTGGGATGAAACTTATGATTTTTAATGTTATTAAATTTCTTATGTTAAAATATTATAACAACAATTTGGGGGAAGAGGACGCACAAAAAGTTTAAAATTATCGACAATTTGTGCCCAATTTATTTATTAACTGTGAACTTCTAACTTCTCTGTTGTATAAGATGTCATAATATCCCTTTATTGTTTTATAAAATTTTCAATTTAATTATGCACCGAAATAATTAATTAGAAATGACAGAATATTAAATGTGCATAAATGATTCAGAAATCATGAATTAAATCGACTTATTTGATTTTGATTCAACACTTCTTAATCATAAAATTTCGTTTGAAGGAAATTTCTATTTTTGAAAGGAATGGAATTTCACCTACACTCAATTTAATTTGAACCAAAAAAATTTGGCAAGCGAATGAAATTAATTTTAACTTCACGTCTTTCCCTTATGAAAAATATAAAAAAATTTCAAAATGTCGCTACCATTTATTATACTTGTAGAAGCTAGCTTTTATTATTTATTATAGTAATCATTTTTGATGAAATATTTGGTTTTTCGAGAACCGATGTATGTGAAATATAAATCATTTAATTTTTCACCATTTGACGAATGGTAATAAATTTTAAGGGTTAGCTATGATGAGGGTGCGTTAATTAATTTTTCTCAGTGCTTATTGAGCATTGAAAAATTTAAGGATTAAATTTCTCTTCAACTTTGCTTACGTAAATTTGAATTTTATGAAACGAAATAGAACCTAATAACATTTTAAACAAGTAAATCGAAAATAAAGACACAAAAAACAATAACAATATCGACTGGTAAAATTTTGGTGCTTATAAAATTTTTAGCTTTGCTTTTTTCGAAATTCGAATAAGTGCGTGTTATTCTTTAATTTTCATAAATATAATTATAATTTTATTAAGGCTTAATTAAGGGGAAGTTAGTAGAAGTTTTTATAGCGTAACAAAATTTTTATGAGAAAAGGATCCAGTGTTCTACATATTTCTCTAATAAAACTAAGTTTTTACGATTCAAGTACACTTTGTCTGGATCAACTTGGATGCTCTTTTTGATCGCGTAAACAGGATGTCAAAGTCAACTTGGATTAAATTATTTGGATAATTTTCTAATCTTTAATTTGCCTGCATGAAGGACACTGAAAGACACAAAAAAATAATTCAATTGCTATGTATAAAGTATAAACAATTTAAAATTTTATCAGCACCAAAAAAATGTCACATATGAGCTATAAAACAGTTAAATCGATTAAAATCATTTTAAAAAACATTGACCTTAGTATTCAGCATATTTTTTTTATATATTAAAAAAAATAATATTATTTCATGTTTTATAATGACCTATATCCGAAAAGAACATTGGACTTTTTTAATCCGAGGTGTTGATTTTTAAATAACAAATAATTTCAAATGCAGTTAATCAATTTGATGTGTGAATAGCCCATATGTTAAATAATACATTTACTTGTACAATGTATACATATATTACATATATATACATACATTGATTAAAATAAATAAAAATCTAAATTAATTTTATGCTATTTGCTAATAAAAAAAAAATTCATTTTGTTTCTATTTCTTAAATTTAATAATTTATAATATATGCATTTGTTTTTTTTTATTTTTTTTTTTTAATATATAAATTATTAATTCTGCCTATTTGTCTAAAAAAAATATTTTGTATTTTTTATATATTTATTTTTGTTAAGTAATTTTTTTCACATTTTTTTTTTTAAGGTTTTTTTTTTACTTTATGCTTCATTTTTCATATTTTTTTTTTTTATATATATAAAAAAGAAAAAAAAAAAAATA
Source organism: Hybos culiciformis (assembly GCA_964007475.1). Classification (NCBI taxonomy): domain Eukaryota; kingdom Metazoa; phylum Arthropoda; class Insecta; order Diptera; family Hybotidae; genus Hybos; species Hybos culiciformis. The sequence continues at coordinate 60,169,403 of OZ023273.1, forward strand.
ATAATTTTGTTTACTTAAAAAAATTATTATGTACTATTATGAAAAAAAAAAAAAAATTATCTCTAATTATTCTTAAAAATAATCATTCATTAATTTTTATTAATGCTTTGAAGCTGATTGATATAACAAAAAAAAAAATCAGAATGTACATACTGTTAATTTTTTATTTGTGATCACATAAACAAAAAAACGTTCCCAATTGTAAAAAAAAAATTGTTTTTGCAGACAGCAATTGAAATTTCAAGCGAAATATTGAAAAAAGTTGCAGATTGAATTAAAAACAATATATACCTACTTCTCATTTTCGAATAATGCTATTCGAAAAACATCAATGTTTCTTGAAAATTCAATTGTTATAAATTTTGAGACTACCCCGAAACAGAATTTTTGTTTTTACGATTTTAATGAATAATTTTAGCAATTGATGAATTCATAACCGAAAATCAACAAAAGTACCGAATTTATTTTAAATTTCGATTATATGTAAATTATATTCGTCTTTTCGAAAATCAAACAAAATAATATAAGAACCAGAAAAAAAATTTCATTTCAGACAAAAAAAAAAAAAACAAACGTTAGTGTTGAAAAATTATTTTACACATAAGTTTGAAAAGCAAAATTTTTTTTTTTCCTAGGAAGAATTATTTTTTTCTAAGTATATAAATTTTTATAAAATAAATGTGGTATTGTTTTATTTAAAAGTGCCAGATTGTAGATAGTACATACTTAGATTTTTATGAAACAAAATTTTCTAATAGCAAATTTTTTTTTTTATCTTGACATAGGACACCAATCCTACGAATTAAGTGTTTTAATGGCTGTAACTGGTTTGTTATCAAAAATATTTTATATTATTTATTTGCGTATCATTTCTTTGTGATATATTTATCACAAAAATTTAGCTTCCAATTCACTCCCGTCTTTTTTAGCTCAGTCGATTTAAAAAAAAAAACTATTCGTCGCAGTCTTTTGTTATTTATTAAAAAAAAAATAAAATAAAAATTCAAAATAAAAAACGATAATTTGTATCATTATTATATTAATTAAAAACTTTCGATTTTATTAAATTTTAAATATAATTCTATTTATATTCTTTCAAATGTTGTTATAAAATTTCTTCGAAAAAAAATTCAGTAAAAAAAAATATTCAGATAAATTATGCCCTGTGTATTGGATACATCTCACTTGCAGCTTACAATAAAAGCATAGTATTAATGGATTTGCAAATGGAAAATACTTCGTCGCTTTTTTTGCAATTTGTAATTTTTTTTAATTGAAGTAATTTTAATAAAGCCTCGAAACTTAATTTTGTTAACATAAGTAAATGCCGTTAGTAAGAAAGTTAATATTCAAAATTTTTTTTACAATTTTTCTAAAACTTTAAAAATTTTTTTTTTTGTCCATGCATCCTTTTATCATTTACATTCATCTTATTTGTACTCTCCCATCAAATATTACTTTCTTCACTTAAAAATTTGTCATATAACGTTGATTTTTAATAATGAATTAGGACACAAGGTAAAAATAAATACGAAAATAGGCGATAAGTAAAAATTATTATTATAATTTGAAAAATATGTGAAATGGTAAAGTCTACGTTTACTTTTTTTCATATGAACGATATAAAATTTTATCTCTTTAGATAATGTAATTTTTTTTTTTTTTAAATATGAAAATGACGTTTAGTTTGATTCTTAATAAAAGAACACTTTTAAACTTTTCTTTAAGTTATCAATGAAAATTTTAATTCCTACTTAAATGTAGTAATTTATCGATAAATTAGGGTCTTTATTACTTCAAATATATTTATATTCATAAACGCAATTTTCGGCCGTCTAAACTCAAACCACAACTAATAGTTAAAATATGTAAGAATATGCGTATAATTTTATTGAAAGATTTATTTCACTTAATTAAAAAACCATTTATTTCTAAACTGGAAAAGTAAGTGATAGAAAAGAAATTTCATCATTATTATTGTTATTTTAAGAAGACTCATTCTTCGGGGCTAAAATCTGTCTTGAAATATGAATAAATTATTTGTAGCTGCAACTGCAATTATATTTTCTAGTGGGTGCCAGGCCGTATGTAAAATTTTTTTATTGAAATCCAAACAATCTACACTAATTTCATCTTTTTTTCTTTTACCGCCCGTACAAACTTTCCTGGGTTTCAATATTGTTTTTGGCTTAATAATATCTCTTGAAGCTTCAAGCGTAACATCCTTCTTTGAATTACGATCAAAAACTCTGAAAAAATTGTTATAACTTCCAGTCATAATTGATGTATCTGTTCCATTCCAACAACATTCGAATTTGTCAAAAATGCAATCGTTTTCATACAATGAGCAAAGTTTAGCACGCAAATATTCGTGTACCTAAAAAATAAAATTATAATCAAAACGGTGTAATTAAATATATTTACCTATATATATATATAACATAAAAGTGAATATAAAATAAATGTTGCACTTTTTTTTTTTAAATTAGTTTTTTTATATTGAAAATAAGTTATTTACCGGGTAAGATTCAATAGGTTTCGTTTCCATGTGTAAATCCCAAACTTTTATGCTCAAATAATCTCTAGAGATCATATAGCGACCAGAATTACTTAATTTAACATCACTAATAGAACTTATGATTTCACTGAAAAAGCTCCTATTAGTTGGATTTTCTGGCTCTTCAAATTGTTTTGAATGACGATCACACAATGCTGATGATCTCATATCACATAAACGTATTGTGCCTTTACTACTTGAATATACGAAAACATTACAATCATGCGGATGAAATTCTGCTGCTGTTATAACTTCAGTTAATTCTTCCATATTAGTTGGTTTAATATCGACAATATTGAAACATTGATCGGTTACTTCTAAATTCCATAAATTAATACGTAAATCGTCAGCTGACAAATATGTTTCTAAATCAGAATTCACAGATATTGAATTAATATGGTAAGTATGTGCATTTGCAAAAATACGACGCGGTGATGCTTCAACCATCAGTGCAATTTGCTTAATTGAAGGAACTCGTAATGATGTTATATTATTTGGATCACGTTGTATACCATTTTCTTCCTTGGTATTATAGCCCTCGAATGCCTTATCACGTTCGGAAACTTTCCATAATTTAATCGTTTTATCATTTGTTGATAATAAAAAATGTGCTGGGTTTTTTCGGCGCAACCATCTTATTTTATTGATTTTTTCTTCAATTTCTAATGATTTAAGGTAATCAAATTCTGGCTCGTGCGATTGGAAAGTAGAATAAACATTATATTCACCACGTTTTGGTATAGAAGACTTCGAAGATGGATCCCTCTGAAATAATTAAAAGCTTAAGACTGAACAAATTTAATTTTATTTAAAGCTCTCATATCCCTAACATAAATAAAATCATAATATTTTCGTTAGATAAATTACATTTCAGAAGTAAGTTGATAATAAATGAGTTTATATAATATAATATGTACGATTTTAATCTCTATTCAATCTCTACTACATTCTAAAAAGAATTATAAAATAAATTTGTTATTATTTCAGGTGGGTCGATCTTACCTAATTTAAAAATTTAGAGAGGATTTGATTGACTTTGCAAATTTTAGCTGATCTATTTTTCTTTTTAACCCATATATTTTAATACATATTTCAAAATTGCCGTCTATTAACATATAAAATAATAATATTTTTTCTAGTGATTCTGAAGACATATTATATGCTCATATTGTGCCAAAGTGTCACCCTTTAACAGAGTATTTTATGTCTAATAAATTTTGTGAAAATATTTTTTACCTGGAAGATTACAACTCGCCCTCCTTTATCACCTGTAGCCAGAAGCTCTCCGTCATGGTTGAATTCAACGCATGAAATAATATCAGCATCGGTGACATCGTCATCTAAAGCTCCTTTGATCTGTGAAAAGCACCAGGATGTATCGCCATTACCTGAAAGTTTAATTGAAATATTAATCATTAATGAATTTAAAGGTTTTTGACGGATCACGTTCACTTAGTCTCGAAACGACGATACTTATGTGTTTTTTTCCCTTATTTAAGATTTTTAAGATAATTTGGCTAACCCGAAAGTAAGTAGGTAGGTACCTGCAAGATTTATGCGTTGTTTATAGCTAATTTACCTATCTGAAAAAATGGTGCCGTAAAAATCGTTTTTCTATGTTATTATTCTATTTATATTTAAGCAAATTTACTGAAAATGAAGATATTAATTTTATCTATTTTTCGTAAAAAGAATTTTTTAAAAATATTTTCAAATAACTAAGAAAATTGAATTTTTTTTTTTTTTTGATATCTGAAAAATTTCATTACTTCACAAAATTATTTTTTTGTTTCTTTTTCATTACGTTTCCTACCTATCATAATATTTTTTTACGATACCTTTCCTGTCAAAAATATTTTTTTTGTTTTTTTTTTATATTTTTTGCATTTGATTTTTTATGCCTTGAGCACAGCTAATACCGCAAAGCAATTTTGAGCTACCGTAAAAACCGATTTTCTGCGTTATTTCTTATTTATTTTAAATAAAAATTATGAAAAACGAAAGATATTAATTTTATTGATTTTTTGTAAAAAGAATTTCTTAATAGTTATTATTTCATAATTAATTGGAAAACTGAATTTATTTTTTTTTTGCTCCAGAAAGAATTGACTACGTCACAAAATAATTTTTTTGTTTCTTTTTCACAGCGTTTCTTTTGCATCAAATTTGGTTTTGCTGCATTTTTCTGTCACAATCATATTATAAAAAAAACAAAAGCTGTTGTTTGCAGTTGATTTTTTTGCTTTCAGATAAAATTAGCTGTGAACAGGTTTCCGGAACGTTCCTTCAAAAATTGCTTTGCGGTATTAGCTGTGCTCAAGGCATTACTTTCAGATAAAATTAGCTGTGAATAGGTTTCCGGAACATTCCTCCAAAAATTAATTTACTGTGGTAGGTAGCTATAAACAACGCATTAGTATATAACAATGAGACGTTGAATGAAATATTGAAATGAAACTTTTTTATTTGTTCGTTTATTTACATAAGCATATCATAAGTATATAATTATAACAGTATATTTACTTATTATAAGCTACAAGATTTATTTAAGTTAAAGAATTATATATAAGTAGTTATAGCAGTGAATTGACTTTACAAATTATTAAATTTACAAAATTATTGAAGTGGAAAAGAATTCAAACAAACTGAGATTTAGATAAATATTGTTAAAAAAAAAGCCAAAAGCTATTAATTTTTTTTTAAAATAAAGAAACGTTTTACGCTCATTTCTTCGTAAAACATTTCTTCGTAAACATTTCTTCGTAAAACATTTCTTCGTAAAAACATTTCTTGAAGTAAACGATTTAAGTACCGACTCTAAAGATAAAACCAAGAACGAAATACTTAGCATTTACAATAAATACATACAGGAAAAAATAAAACTATAAAATATTCAAATGCTTTTTCTGTAATAAAATATTCTGGTTTTATTTAAAAAAAAAATTAAGATTAAAATCTAACACTCTATTGCTATATATGCATATGTAGGTATGTAGTATTCAGAATTATAGATTATAGGTAGGTATACCAATATGAATCAAATCGATAATTTTTATTATTTTTTATTTTAATTATGTTTTCGAAATCAGCATTTGACACTACTTATCACAAAATTGATTTTATTTGTGTACCTACTTAATTATGTAATACTTGTGTATGCAGATAAGTAGTTAGCATCAAAAACTAAAAAAGTTTATACTTAATACTAAATTTTCGTAAAAATATTTCAAAGCTTTTACTCTTAACGGAAAATTAATGCTTATTAAACCCTCTATCATCTGAATCAGGGGTGGCCAACCCGCGGCCCGCAAACTTTATCACACCTTTACATATTTATTTTATATATATTTATTTTATAATGACATATATTTTATAATATTTTATAATGACATATATATATTTATTTTATAATATATTTATTATATATATTTATTTTATAATGACCAAATTAGTGAAAAGCAACCATAAATTCCAAAATTAACTTTCGAAATTATGGAGATTTCTTAAAAATTTGAGGAAATTTCAATCTGGCATTCTGGTCTCTGGTACCATTATGTTTACATGTAAGAATAATATTAATAACTCATTAAGTATGTTTCAATTTTTATTCCAAAAAAGTTTCTGTAAGTAGTGTATTTAAATCTAATATGGGGAGAAAAGAGTTAAGATGCATTTCTACAGTGGCCCACACGATCATATAGGTTGGCCAACCCTGATCTAAAGTAACTCTATCAACCAAACGAATAAAAAATATCGAAAAAAAAATTTAAAAATCACAATGCAACTTCGGACAATCTAAGGGCGAATAGGTACAGATAGATTAGGGCAAATATTAAAATCAAATCATTGAAAAATTTGTCGTTTACCAACATTGATATTATTTTAATATTTCAATCGATACTTTAGCTCTTCAAAAATTCATATTAAAATTTCTATTGTGCGTGATTTCAGACAAATACCGAATTTTAAAATTCAGCTCTAACTACTACATAAATATTTTTAAAATATTCTCAAGTATGCAGTAGGTTTACGAAAAGCAAATACTTATATGTACCTAATTTTGTTAAAAACCTGTGGGTACACGATAAACCTTCTGACTAACTACTTATACCTACAATAAGACACGTCTTGAGAAAATATATGTACACGTACACCTAAGTATATTAAATTGATATCAGGATAAGATCAAAATCATAAATTCATTATTACTGATCGTTCAAATTTTATAAAACATTTAAATAATATTTACCTACAAATTGTGAAAAAAAAATATAAATAAATATTTAAATTAGTTAAGCGAGTTAAGCTTTCAAATACAAACAATATACGTCACTTAGAGTCAATAAGTCTTAATTAAATTATATACAAAAAAAGCTTATTTTTATAATTTCTAACCTTATTTATTACTACTGAGATGTTCCAAACAGTTGTCAAAACAATAATAATTTTTTTTAAGTTTAGCTAAAAATTTTATATTTCAGATTCTTGAAGAATATATGTTGGATGTAGGTATTTATTATTTTATTGATAATAGTTAGTATTTTTAAATTAAAAATTTAAATTGATATTAATTGAACTGAATTTATTTTGATTATGTTCTGGATCATGCTTAAAGCGCGTCACGCCTCTCACGAATCGATTTTTGTTGATCGATTAAAGTTGAACGTGAGTTACATGAGAGATATTTTTTCCAACACAGTTGATCACCTTTTTAGTTCATATAGGTATATAGTTAATATCCATTTCAGCAAAAATTTGTAATATGACATTCCCGACTATTCGATATTTCAAATGTTTGATTTGTAGTTAGGCATAATATCCACACTATTTCAACTGACCTCGAAAATAAGAACCTATAAGCAAGTTTTTTTTTCTTAATTTAAAAAATCAATTTTTGGGTAAGTACCCACAAGGTAGGTATTTATTTATTGGATAAAAACAGAAATTTTTATAGTTAACCCATTTAATTTTAATTTCTCATAATTTTTATTAGTTGATTTTTTTATTGAAATACGTTACCTAGGATTTTCTAATTAAATTAGGTATAAAAAACATCAGTTTAATGTTGTACACTATTCTGTACACTATTATATTAAGATAAGCTAGGTAGGTATAATTAAGATATTTACTTAGGACTTAGAAGTACTAGCAATTTTAATGGTCTATTATAGATGTAGGTACCTAATTACGCACCTACCTACCTTCTTGTTTACATCAATATTATTGATTTATATAAGATTGATTCTCGGATTGATTATTTTTCAAATTATAATGAGAAAAAAAAATTCAATCCAACTAAAAAAGCGAAGGTCGTTAAAATATGTTTTTTTTTTTTTTTTTTCAAAAATAAACATATCAAATCAAATTTTACTGACTCATTTTCTTGCGATTACATGAAAATTAAAAGAAAAATGACATAAAAAGTATAAAATTAATTTTTTTAGGGTGTTCCCATTTGACCGTATATTCTGAGAAAATTGTAACTTATAATAGGTATAGAACTTCATAATAATTCGCAAAGCGCCAAAGCTTTATTATAACGATTTAAGGGTTTGAAACTATTTTTGTTTATTATAACTATGTAAGGTTCTTATTTGCTAATAACGTAACCAGACATATACCTGATGTGAAGCGAGTACCTATATACCCATGGGGTTTATAAATTCAGATAGGTACCAACGACCCACGTACCTACCCAGTCAAAATTCATTGCCTCTTTTTAGGACCTAGATTCTATATGAAAACATAATTAACATTGCAATACCTATAAATATAAATTTCGAAATGATTATGGTCACAACCATTTAGTGGCAGTTGAATAAAATTTATTAAAAAAAAAAAAAAAATAGACTTATTATTAACTGAGTTTAGTAACCAATTATAAGTAGCTTGTAGCTACTTAAGTAGGTAACTAATTAAATTTTTTCTTTTGAAGAATTTATTCTTAATTAACTTTATACCTATTCTATCAAGAATGTCAACAATAGATAACTACCTACATACAGATATCTACTAAGTATGTACATATTGCAATAAATCGAAAAAAGTTTTTTTTTTGTTTTTTTCTCTCTCAGATGAAGGTTACCTATAAGGTGGTGTGAATGGAGATATTTATGTAATAAACCTACTTAGATAACGTATCTATTTTTAATGTCATTCAACCTGAAGACGACAAAGAAAGTTATAGGCATAGAGGAGGTATAGGTAGTTTAGTTAGGTAGGGTAAGTATGTAGGTAGAAGGCACTTTTTCAAATTAAGCGCTGAATGTTCTTAATTTAATCGAACACCTATTTTTTTTACCCATTATATTTTTTTAAAATTATACGATACCTAGTTTTCTATAGTCTTTTTTTTTTTTTTTTAAATTAGGTGGGAAAAATTGTTTAGATTTTTTTTAATGCAAAAATAAAAATAACAATCTATTTTTTTTTTTTTTTTTTTTGAGTCTGCTTTGACCAGACAGGGGTGGGGTCTGAATTTTAACCCATTTTTTATTGCAATTTAAATATAACTCTGTATTGTAGTTTATTGTTTTTAAAAAAGGAAAAAGAACAAAATTTAGAAAAAACCACCTTCTTGAAGAAAAGGAATTGAAAAACACATTTTTTTTTTTTGCTTAATGTTGTTTTTGTTAAGCGTCCGTGTCCGTCGTTGTGCAAAAAAAAAAAAAAATTCTTATGAATAAAAAATAAAAAAAAGGAAAAAAATACGCACACAAAAAAAACTCACCGGCCATTGTCAAATTTCGGCAACAAAATCAATTTTTTTTTTTTTTTTATTAACTAGGTATGTAATATATATTTTTATTTTATTTTTTAAAAATTTAAAAAAGCATTTAAATTAAATTAATAAAAAAAATAAAATAAAAGAAACAGAAAAATAATATAAAATTATCTTAAGTTAATTTATTTTGAACAAAAAAGGTGATTTATTTTCTTCAATTTTCTTACAACAAACAAAAAAAGAAAATGAATGTTAAAAAAAAATTCAAATGTCACCAAACATAAATAATTAAAAAAAAATATATAGATTTATTAAAATATTTTCTTCATTCAATTATAAAAAAAAAAAGAAATGTAATTTAAACTTAAAAAAAAAAAAAAATTAATTAAAAAATTTTCGCTTTTTTTTTTATTTTTCAAACTTAATTTTTTCGCTGGCGTGACTGACTGGAAGACACTTTTTTACTTAATTCTTTGCAATTTTTTTTTTTTTTTTTGGAAGGTAATCCAACTTTTCAAAACACCTAAAATTTTTAGTTTTTTTCTTTCGGAAAAAAAAATCTAAAAAAAGAAATTGTAAAAAAAAAACTACTCAAATAAAATAAATTATTTTTTCTTTAATAGGTTTTTCAATAAATCATGTATGTAATTAATTTAATTTTTTTATTAATTAAGTTTTTTTTTTACATTGATTTAAAAAAAAAAAATTTTATAATTTTCGGAAATTTGAAATCTTTCTTTTTTTTTGCGATTGAATAAACATATTGAAGTGTGCGTTTTGAAATAAAAAAATACTATACACTTACACTTTGATAAGTTCTGTTTTTTTTTATGTCACATGCCCACAAAAAGCACATAAAGTTGGTTGCAAATAATACTGTTGGCCTTTTTCTTCCTTTGTTTATTTTCGATCAAGAAAAAGAAACAAAAGTATCACGTGTTTTCAGTAAAAGAAATCGAATATATGCGAAAGATTATTTTTTCTCTTTTCATCTTTGCTATTGAAAAAATAAACAAAAAAATTTTGTCGTCACAAACGATTTCATGGCAAACAATATAACTGCATAAGCATTGAAACAAATGTCATTATGCCCAACAGATTTTGATATTATTTAAGCCTGGAATTTTGTACTTAAATTACGACAGAAAGAACTTTCAAACTCGGTTCATCTTTATATGGTTTACAATTTAGGAAAATTATTCATAAATTTAATCCCTCAATTGGAAATTTCTGTTCACACGATGAATTCATTTAACCAATTTAATTTTGTTTTTTTTTTTGTTAAATTTTAAAAATTTAATTTAATCGAATATATAATAATCGATATAATATCCTTTTTAAAAGCGAAGTCCGTAAAACTTATTATTTTTCTGTTCCTCATTATATTGTTTTGGCGCCGTGACCGTGATTTGTCCGCGGGACATTTGTCCGCGATGAAATTTGTCTGGACTGGCGGTTGGTCAGTCGCCTCCCAACACCCCTCGTTGTGTCGATTGTGAGTGGTTCACGTCATCTGCACTTTACGCTCAAATTTTTAGCAGACAAATGTCAGTTTGCAAAATGTCATTTGTCCGCTGTAATATATTTATATATTAAAATAGTGGTAACACTTAAGTTGGTACTATAATTTATGTAACGAATGGTAACCAGCAGAATTAATTAGATGTTTTAACTGAAAGTATTCTTTTGTTTTTGTAATTCACTAAAAACTTAATAAATAAAAATATAATTAAAAATACTATTAATATTTGTTTTAATAACAAATATTACATGGTGTCAGGTGGAAATCCAACTAAATTAAAGAAAAATCATAAAGATTAATGGAATGGGGGAAAATTTAGAAAAATTTCCAACCATGTGTTTTGAGACAAACACTTCTGAGAATTGGAAGCGGTGGCTTCAAAGATTTAAAATTCATCTGATTGCGTCAGGTAAGGACGGGTCAGCCAATAAAATGAAAATTGCGTTGTTATTGGACAAAATAGGTGAGGATGGCATTAATGTGTACAACACTTTTGGTTTGTCGGATGGTGATGACGTCACGTTAGACGCAGTGATTGAAAAGTTTAATACTTACTGCACTCCTTTAAAAAATATAACTATGGAGTCGTTTAAATTTCATGCCATTAAGCAGAAGCAAAGTCAGCCGTTTGATCAGTTTATGACTGATTTAAAAAATCAAGCAAAATTGTGTGAATTTGAGTGTGGAAACTGCAAGCAATCATACGTTGATAGAATGATCAAGGATCAGTTAATTATTGCAGTAGCAGACAAAGGGTGTCAAGAAAAATTATTAAGAGAACCTGAGCTAGATCTAAACAAAGCCATTGAATTTTGCAGAATAGTTGAATCAAGCAAAAATCATTCGAATTATTGGATAAGTCTGAAAATCGTGAAAATAATGAAAGTAGAAATGTTGATTATGTTGAAAATAAGAATAAAAAATTTCAGCTAAAAGTACAAAATAATAGTAACATCTGTAAGAGATGCAACAAAGGACATCAATCAAATAATTGCCCAGCTTATGGCAAAACATGTAATAAATGTGGACTAAAAAATCATTTTTCTGTTTGTTGCAGAACGCCAAACCAGAATAATCGTCGTATAAATAATGTAGATAGAAATAATGAAGTGACTTCAAATGAAACAGATAATATTAGTAATGTATTGATGTTAGCCAAAGTTGGTACAGTTGACAAAAGTGACGAATTGTCCAATGCTTTATGGAAAGAAAATGTAATTGTTCAAGGTAAGCAGATTAAATTTAAACTTGATTCGGGTGCAGAAGTAAATGTTCTGCCTGTGTATTATTTGAACAAGGATACTATAATAAATAACACCAAAATACAATTACAAGCATACGGGAATAGTCAAATTAAGCCACTAGGAATTGCAACATTGCAGGTGAAATCTAATAACAATTTGGTTAAAATTTTAAATTTTGTAATAATTAGAGAAAAATTAGAACCATTATTGTCAGGTGATGCATGTATAGAGTTAGGTTTTATAAAAAGAATTTATGAAAATAGGTCAGTTAATAGTTTTTTAACTAAAGATGAGTTTATAAAAGAATTTAAAAATCAGTTTATGGGATTGGGATGCTTACCGAATGAGTACAATATTAAATTAAAAAAAGATTATATAGGGGTGGTGAATGCAAACAGAAGAGTGCCTTTTGGGTTGCACCAAACTCTTAAAAATACTTTAGATGACTTGGAAAAAAGAGAAATTATTACTAAGGTTGATTACCCGACTGAGTTTGTTAATTCAATGATAATTGTTGAAAAGCCTAATGGGACTCTACGAATCTGTTTAGACCCAAAAAAATTTAAATAAACAAATCATGAGAGAGCATTACAAAATTCCTACCTCTGATGATATTACGGCAAGACTAAGTAATAAAAAGATATTTACTGTTATAGATATGAAGGAGGGCTTTTGGCAAATCAAACTAAACAAAGAAAGCTCTGATTTGTGTTGTTTTAACACGCCTTTCGGAAGATACAAATTTAATAGAATGCCGTTTGGTTTGTCAATTGCTCCAGAGATTTTTCAAAAGAAAATAGTTCAAATATTCGGTAACAGTAAAAATGTTGAAATATATTTTGATGATATGATTATTTCGGGTATAGATGAACAGGAGCATGATTCTACTTTACGAGAAGTAATGCGAATTGCTCAAAAGTATAATATTAAATTTAATGAAGAAAAACTTCAATTCAAAATGAATTCTGTACACTTTATGGGTCAAATAATTTCAGAGCACGGAATTAAACCAGACCATAAACATGTGCGGGCCATTCTTGAGTTAGAAACCCCTAAAGATAAAAAAGAATTATTAAGAATTTTGGGAATTTTTAAATTTTTAGGTAAATTTGTTGATAATTTGTCTAAACATTCAGCATGTCTAAGAGAATTGACCAAAGATAATGTTGTATTTAAATGGGAAAAACAGCATGATGATGCTTTGTATTACTTAAAGAAACAAATAACTAAACAACCAGTATTAAAATTTTTTGATTTAAATAAAAATATTGTTGTGCAAACGGATGCATCTAAGGATGGATTAGGTTGCTGTCTGATGCAAGATAATCAACCTATTGCTTATGCATCGCGTGCGCTAACAACAACGGAACAAAAATATGCACAAATTGAGAAAGAACTTCTGGCAGTTGTTTTTGCTACAGAAAAATTTTATCAATTTGTGTATGGAAAAAAATTTAAAGTACAGTCAGATCATAAACCATTAATGACAATAGTTAAAAAAGATGTTAACTCAGTTTCTGCTCGCTTACAAAGAATGTTGTTAAAAATTTTAAAATTCGAAATAGAAATAGAATATATTCCGGGAAAAGACTTGATAATAGCGGATGCATTATCTAGATCTTTCTTAAAAGACCCTGTATGTGATGACCCAGAATTGTTGTATGTAATTCATTCAATTTCAAAAAATATTACTATGCCTGATCAAAGAAGAGAACAATTTAAAGTTGAAACAAAAAATGATCCAATCTTGTCAAAAGTTTATAATTATGTTGTAGAAAATGCTTGGCCTGATATGAATAAATTAAACTCTGAATTGAAACATTATTACAAAATAAGACATGAAATTTTAATTTCTGATTCAATTTTATTCTTAAATTATAAAATAATAGTTCCAATGAACCTTAGACCCGACATGTTAAAATTCGTACATATGGGTCATTTCGGAATAGAAAAGACTTGTATGAAGGCCAAAGAATATTTGTATTGGCCTAACATGGTTAATAATATAAAAAATTTTATAAGTAATTGTTATCAATGTCAAAAATTTAAAAAATCTAATTGCAAAGAACCATTACAGCCGTATCCCTTATCTGAACGACCGTGGCAAAGAATATCTGCTGATATTTTTGAAATATATAATTTCACTTATCTCGTTATAATAGATTCATATTCTAATTGGATTGAACTTATCAAATTAAAAACTAAAACCGCAAATGAATTGATTGAGCATTTTAAAGAGTTGTTTTCAAAATGGGGTATTCCTAATTTTATAGTATCAGACAATAATCCATTCAATAGTAGGCAATTCAAAGAGTTCTCTGAAAAATATGGGTTTGAACAGGTTTTTTCTAGTCCTAGATACCCTAAGAGCAATGGACTTGCAGAAAAAGGAGTATCTATTTGTAAAAATATTATTCGTAAAAGTAATGATTTAGATGAAATCAAATTAGGATTGTTAGAATATAGGAATACTCCGCTTAAACACATACAACATTCACCTGCTCAGTTAATGCTATCTCGAAATTTAAAAACTATGATTCCTTGTTCTGAACAGAAGCTTAAACCTTTTATTGTAGATCCTGAAAAGATATCGACTAAATTAATGTCTAGAAGAGACTCTCAGATAAAATATTATAATAGAAATTCCAAAGAACTTCCGAAATTAGAGAAAAATGAAAATGTCCTATTAAAGAAAGAAAATATTTGGGTACCAGCCCTCATTATAGATTGTTATAATGATAACTCATTTTTAGTTAAAGACAATGAAGGTAAAGTTTTTAGACGTAATAGAAGTTTTTTAAGTAAGACAACTATTAAATATGTAGAAAATAAAAAATTAATTGATCATTATGATTTTATTTTAAAAAATATTAATGATAAAAATGATAATGTAAAGGAAAATCATATTGTAAATGAAGTCAGATTAGAAAAAAACAAAAATGTTGAAAATAATAATTATAATGTAAATGAAGTCAATTTAGAAAAAAATAAAAATGTTGAAAATAATAATATTTTAACAAATAATAATACTGAAAATATTAAAGAATCAGAACAAGAAGGAAGTAGTAGTGTTGTTAATATAGTTAGTGATATTTTGGATATCATTGTTAATTTAAGTAGTAATGATTCTGAATATGACTCAGGCACTGATGATGATGAATTTAGTGTATTTAATATAACAGAAAATAAAAATGAATATACTTCAAGAGCAGGTAGAATAATTTGTAAACCTGCTTTTCTAAAAGAAAATTATTATATGAATTAAAAAAAAAAAAAAAAAAAAAAAAAAAAAAACAAAACGTGTAATATATTTATATATTAAAATAGTGGTAACACTTAAGTTGGTACTATAATTTATGTAACGAATGGTAACCAGCAGAATTAATTAGATGTTTTAACTGAAAGTATTCTTTTGTTTTTGTAATTCACTAAAAACTTAATAAATAAAAATATAATTAAAAATACTATTAATATTTGTTTTAATAACAAATATTACATCCGCGATTGATTTTTATTTAATGAAAAAAATTTGCCGTAGTTTTAATGCAATTTTAAACACTAAATTGTAGAGCCCGCCCGCCGCCCCCACTCCCCCCTCTCGTTCTAGGACAGCCCCTATACTCCCTACAAAAAAAACGGGCCAATCGGGCAAAAAAAAATCACATACAAAATGTATGAAAACTTTGGGGGGCCATATCACCGAAACGGGGCCTTTGCCCCAATAACTGTTTTCGGTTTTTGGGGTTTGGGCACCGCTGCTACCTCCCTTCCAAGTTTCTGATTGGTTCACGTAAACTGCAATTTAGCCAAAAGACCTTCCTGACCTTCCTGGGCCTATGTATACCTACCTATTATAACCAAATAGTGTTATCCTTAAATAAAATTATTATCTTTTTTTTTATTTAAAACCACAAAGCACTTATTAATTTATTTTTAACACGTCTAACTCCTTCCAATGCCCGATATTGAATGAATTATCAATACTTCTATATCCTTAATTATTCACTTACATAATTTCCTACCTCACTCCTACCTATTTTTTTAATATTTATTTTTCTATTATAATATTCTAATTACTCATAATATTTTCCCTATACATACAAATATTACGTGATCACTTCTAACTGCCTGTTTAAATTAATAATACTCAACTGATTTTTCTTTTCAAATAATTTATATTAAAGCTAAACAGATCATGGTAAATTCCCTATCATAATTTAGGAACATTTTCTTGACATCATTCATTGGAAGGAGCAAGCATTTTTAAAGTGCTTTAGTAATTATTAACTCACTACAACTATAGACCGAAAAACAGTCGAGATTTTACTGTCATTATACTATTTAATTTATTTCACATTTTCAAAAAATAAAATATTTACCATTCTGTTGTTGTTGTTTATTATTATCCTTATTAGAGTTTAGCCCTTTTAGCATATTCCCAATTTTAGTAAAACTACTTTGTCGCATAAATATCCTATTTGTCTCGGGCCGTAATGGTGAACTGACAGACTCCTCTCCAGATCCATTATTCCATTTGCCCATCATTTTGATGGTTATAATCTGAAACAAAAACAAAAAAATAAGTACACATACGATTTATTTTGATTTCTTTAATCTATATCTATTATTAATCTCATTTAGCTTTCAAAAACTATTAATATTACGTATTGTATGTACCTACGTTACGTACGTAGGTACCTACTTGAGTATGTTGTTTTTGTAAATTTTCCATTTTGCGATTTTTGGTCGCATTGGACTCAAAAAAAAAGGGTGTGTATTATGACACACAGATCACAGACTGGCCCGGAAATTTTGTATTATGCAGAAATAGTTACTTCGCCTACCGGGGGACGGCTACCGCCTCTTCCCAACCCCCTGGAGCACCTTTTTATTACGAAGTGGAACATGAAAGAAATATTCCACTAATGCGAACAAGCAGAGACGTCGTAGCCAATAGACATCGTAGGCACAGTGGGCGTACGAACTTTTAAGGGCCTTCGAAAAAATATGTAATAAAAAAAAAGTATGAACGAAAAAAAAATGATTTAGGTGTAAGATTAAATTTTGAGCTGAGCTTTAAGCATCGATTGGTTATTATCATGAATTAATGATACAGATGTAATTAGATTAATGTATCTAAGATAATTTTATTTTTATTTTTTCTCAACATTTCGACATTTTCCAGGCCATCCACAGGCAGGGCTAGGGTCTACGAAAGTCTTAAGACGGCTCTGCGAACAAGGTATAAAATAAAAACTCCATTCTGATTGATTAAATTTTAAAAATATTTTAGCTTCATATTAATTAGAACATGTTCGATTAAATCTTAAAAGTAAAAAGGTATTTTTAGTAACAGCACAGATTACCCATTACATTAACGTGTTTTTAATAATTGTAAAAAAATTAGATACAATATAGAAATATCTATAAATAAAACTCTTGTTTTCGTGTAAAAGATTATAGTAAACATTTTTTTGGACAATTAATAATTAAAAGAATTTTTAATGTAAATATAGATTTATATTTTTATCACCTCTATATCATATTGAAAATTGTGCCATCAAAAAACTCAATTTTTGATTAGATATGAATATATGATATTATATTGTACTCATGCATAATGCTATATATAAGAAGCGCGCACTTTTAATTATAAAATAGGTACAGTATAATAATAATAACTTTAAACATTGGCCCTTATCATGGAATTCGTTTTCACCTTTCGAATTCGCTAAAAGCGAATTTCCGAATCATGGAATTCGATAGTGAATTTCCTTATAAATTTTCAGTTTTGGCGAATGTCAATTTTCAATTTTCAATTAAAAATGCAATTTCAATTTCCATTTTTACTCTTTTATTTATTAACATTCCTATTACTAGGTGGGGCAACTTTTTATTTAAGCTGCCCCACCTAGAAATTTTTTTTTTGGGTTTTTTATTAAAATCACAATTCGCCGCGTATCTAACTTTCGCTCTGCATCTCTAACCATATCATAGAATTCGACACCTAACTGAGCGAAACGTCAAAAAAAATCGAATGTAAGAATACAAAAACAAAAACAAAAAAGTATATAATTTTTTTATGAAGAAGTGTTTTTTTATAATTTTCAAGTCTCTTTTTTTTAAATAAAAATAAAAATTGTTAGCTAAAGTGCCGTTTCCTTGAACCACTCAGAAAGGGCTGAAACTTGGAGGGGTGGTAGAGGCGGTGCCCAAACTCCCAAAACTGAAATCAGTTCTTGGGGCAAAGGCCCTGTTTCGGAGATAGGGCCCCCCAAAGTTTTCATACATTTTTGTATAGTAAAATTTTTTTGTGCCCGTTTTGCCCTATTTTTGGGCAGGTAATAGAGGTGGTCCCTGAAATGTTAAATCGGAGACGGTTTTTGCGGGAAGGCCCCCATTTCGGAGTTATGGCCCTTCAAAATTTTCATACGTTACATCATACGTTTAGCCTTTTTCCAAAAAGTTTTAAACAACTTTGACGAGAAATTAATTTTTCAAAAAACGGGGGCGGGCGGTCACTACCCAAAAAAAGGGCAAATCGGGCACAAAAAAAAATTTTTTTTTGGGCACCACCTCTACCCCCCCTCCAAGTTTCAGCCCATTCTGAGTGATTGAAGAAAACGGCACTTCGCCAGCTATTTTTATAAAACCAAATAAATTTATGTTAAAGTTCCCTTAGAAATGAAATACGGATAGATAAATTTTTTTTGGGCTGAAATTTATATCTAAAAAACTTTGCATCAGATTTATCTCAAATTTTTTTTTTTTTTCGATTTTAAAATTTTTGAAAAGTAATGATTTTGATACTTTAAAGATTTTTAAATTAAGGATTTTCTAATTTAACATTTTTTTAAAGAGTTTTCGTCATACCTACAACCGAAAAAATGAAATTTACACAAATTTTTTTTTAAATTCTACTGCATCAACTCAGTAGAATTTAATTCGCAGTAAATTTTCGCAAAATCGAAATCGATGATACAAAATAAAAGATGTATTTTCGCCCGCCGAATGTATAATAGAACCCAATTCATAATTTTCCCTCCAATGGAAAAGTGGATGAAAATTTCCTCTCAATAAAATTTACGAATTTCTTTTTTTTAATTCATAGAAAAATGATTAAAGGGAATAACAACATTATTTTCGAGTATTTTTTTTTTGCATAAAAATTTTTTTTTTTTTTTGTAATATAATGAAAATTTTTATGTAAACCATAATTATTCTAGAAAATAAATATTATTTTTTATTTTACTTATGAATTTTAAGATTTTATTCCTGTTTATTTTTGAATATAAAAAAAAAAAATTTTTTTACACCTACACTAAATAAATTACATCTATGATAAACTGACAGATTAAAAACATTCGCCAAAAAAGCATAGAATTCCATGTTACTGAAAAAGATTCGCAGCGATTTTGAGATTCGCGTCGAGTCGAAAATGAAGGCGAGTTCCATGATAAGGGCCATTATGATTATTACTCGTTGAATGATTATTACTCGCCTAATTATAAAATGTGTAGTTTAGTTTAAAATTTATAATTTTATGAAAATACACGTACTGTGTTATGTATGTTATCCCATAGTTCTAAACTAACAATAACGATGCATTCATTCGTAGTTTTTTTTATAAAGGTACCTTAGCGCGTCAACCTACTTATCACTTTTATCTTAAAATTTGTTTTTTTTGCAACGCTAATTTGCTTGTAATATTACTAGAACTCTAAATTATTCGAACAACATATATTTGATATGCATAGGCGATCGTAGAAGGACAATTGACCCCCTCGATTTTAAGGCTTTGATGAAAGAAACTTTAAACTAAATGTGTAATGTTAAAGATTGAGATTCGATTATAATTCCACGTATGGGAGCTCAACTAGAAAGTTTTAAATAATTTTCATATAAAACTTACATCCAATTTAATTTTTTTGAAAAGTTTAAATAAATTCTGATGGAAATTCGTACCTAAAAAATTTTGTTTGCAAATCAGATATGTAGTAAAAGTATCTGCAGCACAATATTAATTTAATGTTTTAAGGTATTAATCTGTCAGAAACAACAAACTTCAAAAAATCAAATGTAAAATTTCAAGATTTGAAAAATGCTTAGGAATTTTTTTTTCGTAAAAGTTCAAAATTTTGAGTAACTCAATCTTAAGTATATGTAATTTTGTGCTTCAATTAATAATTTATTAATTATTATTAATTATTAAATTATCAACTTAAAACTTACGGCTCTATTTTTTGATAATTTTGGACTTACTTGTTTAAGTTTAAAATCTTAATTTTTATGACATTTATATATACATATACGACATGATATAAAATTTTAATTATACATTCTTTACTTTATTTTATTTTCTCTATTTCTAATATTGATTGGAATTTTCAAAAATATTAATTTATTGTCTATATTTATACAATATTATGTACAATATTAGTTATTTTTAATTTATTTATATTTGCAAATTGTGTATAATTAATTTCAAACGGCCAAAAATAAATCCTTTATAAAAAAACTAGATATGTACATACATAATGTATACATTATAGATATCTAGCATTTAATAAAAATAAACATATAATATAAATATCATTCACCCGTTTAAATGTATTCGATGTATATAGATTTATGAACATATGAAATTATAATACGATACGAAAAGGTACATGCTTACTAGAGTGCACATGTGACTCTAATTATAACGAAGTAATTTAAATAGTTAAATCGTTTTTGTTTTAAATAAAGAAGGCGAATTGCCAAATATTATTTTCTTTTTCAAAGACAATTTCTATTTTGTCATTATTAATCAAATAATTTTTTATCTTTTATTCTCATAAATAAAATGTAAACAGTATTGCACATGGTTGACAAAGTAAATGTACCAACCTTTTTTAGTAACATATTAATTAATTGTACGCATCTAGGTTAGAACATTGAGACCTCCTACCCAAACTTTAGGTAGAATGTAGGTACTTTATTTTATGCAATAAATGTAAGATGTAACTCATTGAAAATATATAACAATTCTTTGATCAATTTCATAATTTTTTTATACATTTATAAATATTATATTTCTTTAAAAAATATAAAAGCTGAAAATTATTAAACTTCGCACTTTCAGCTAATTTAACTGCACATACATAATATACTAATATCATAAAATGAAAACCTATACAAATTTCTTTTGTGGTATTAAATAAAATAAATAAGAAAAAAAAAATGATTAAAGGAAATTTGCCAAATTCTGTTTTATTTATATTGTTCAGTTTTAAATAATTCTATCTTCTATCCATTAATTAAGTTAAAATATACAAAAAAAAAAAACAAACGCGCTAAAATGAAACGTATTGTAATTGTATACACTGTATATATATACATATATATTATGTATTATAAAAAAAGCGAAAACAGAAAGTATTTTTGTTTATGAATTTGACGCAAAAAATAGAAAAATTTATAATATCCCACACTTTTCCTTTTGGCATTGTATTTTGACATTTTAATTCTGGAAATTGAAAAATAAAAAAAAAAAAAGTGAATTTCTAAACATAACATCATAATATGTATAACATTATGTAGCTTCAAAATTTTATTTGAGATAATAAACTTAAAAATATTAAATAATATTTTTTTTAATTGTGGAAAATTATTTACCTAAATCTTTTTACATTAAAAATTATAATAAGTTATCAAAAAAAGCACTTCAATTTATTTGGATTTGTGTGTAATTAAATATTTATTATTTATTACTGACTGCATTTATTTAGCACGTTTTCTTTGAAAAAAAAAAAATTGCATTTTAAGTATCTCTGTAAATCCGTCCGTCTGCAACTTAAATGCTTGTGAGATTACTATTTAATTATATTAAATCGATTTCAATCTTTTGAATGTTAAAATATGTATAGGCAATTTTGTTGACATTATATGTAGCTTGAATTTTTCACTGACCAAAAGTCGAACTTATTTTCATATAAAGGTACAAAAGTTTTATATTTTACATATTTTATAAAGATTTTAATGAAAATTTTTTGGCTCCCGATTGTGACCAAAGTTTAGAATTAAGGACTAAAATCAGATTTCGATGAAAGTTGAAAAATGGTTCGACTGAATCGAAATGTGGAAAATGTGCTTCAAACTAGTGTTTTCAAATACCCGGAAATAAAAGTACCCGGGTACTCGAGTTGTAATATTTCAAAGTTTTCGGGTAACCCGGGCTACCCGGGTATTAAGAAATATTACAAAAAAAGCTGGAAACAAAAAAACACGTTAATTATTAAATTTTTTGTTTATTAAGAAAATAATATTTTATAAAAATTAAAGCATTTAATGTATCTGGGCTCATTCTATTTCTTGATTTACTACAAAATATTCCAGCAATGGAAAGAACACGCTCCGAGTGATTCAGTTGATGTTAATTTCTCAAAGTAACTCCAGACTCGAGACATTTTACAAGCTGCAAGAACAAAAAATTCAATCGAGCGCATAACATCAATTTGCATAATTTTTCTTCACTTACGATTTTTTAATTTCACTTCCTCAGCTCAGCAGTATTTTGATTAATCAAAAGCACAAAGAATATTTTTTTCAGAAAAACTCATTTCTATTTTTTTTTTTTTCTATGTTTTTGAAATAGAAATAATTCAATTAAGCATTAATTTATTAAGGCCTACTTATAAAACATGTAACATGTAAGTCAATATTTCAAATTTTCGAATGCGAAATTATTTTTAAAGCTCGCCTATAACTGTGCAATTTGGTTTTTTAAATTTGCTTTTTGAATTTCAAAACTTTAATACCCGGATACTCGATGTTACTACCCGGGTTTTAAAATACCCGAAATAATGGTCAAATTTACGGGTACCCGACACCCGGGTACCCGGGTTGAAAACACTACTTCAAACTTTATTTTTTACTGTGATCTTAAATTTTATGTTTTCAAAGTAGAAATCTTCCAAGTTCTTTCCAATCTAAAAACATTCTTTCTAGTGTTGTTTTTAAACTTTTTTTTTATTGCTTTGGAGTAATAAAGACCGGGTGGGTAACCCTAAAATATTTAATGTTTTATTTAAAAAAATAGAATTTTTCACACCGCCTGCGATAATTATCTTTATTGCTGTCGTAATCTGTTAATTTTTTAATTCTTTCGTGCATAAATAACACAAATGTAGGTATATAAAATAAAAAAACAGATTTCACCAAAAAAATCTCGTTTATTCTGATATTTTTCTGGAACAAAAATTGATTGTATATATATATATATATATATATATAAACGAGATCAAAGTAAACAGCTTTTCTACAAAATAAAAATAGTTTTTATATCATATATTTGCAATAATCCAATTATTTTGGGAAATCAAAATTGTATCAGAATGTAGCTTTTTAATAAATTTTTAAGTTTCTTTCTTACATCATAGACTGGCATGTCAAAGTTTCATATAGATTCTGTGGCCCACTAATCCTGTAAGTCCTATAAGTCCTAACTAAAAAAGCGTCAAAAAAAGAAATTATTTTAAGAACGATAAAATAAGGTTCAAAGTATGCTGCTAATGAAAATGATTAATATTAAGAATCATATAAATACCCGCTGTTCTATTTTTATATTATAAATACTTAGCTGAACGATTGAAGAAACTCCTTAATTTATATGGAAAGCAATATTTGGTCTTAAATTAAGAAAATTATCAAATTTTTCTTATTGGAAAAAAAATTCTGCCTGTATTCCAAATTTGGTAAAATAAACGTAATATCAAAAAAAATAATATAGAATATAGTATAGTGATGTAATGTAAAATAAAATTGTTGATTTAATAAACACTATGAAGTTACAATAGTGCTGCTTGTGATTGCGGTCCACTAAATTTTTATTCTTAATTATTTGGTCCATACATCATTTTGGGTTTGACACGACTGAGACCTAGACCAAGTATAATGTATATTATGTTTTAGTTAGATCATAATTAATATATAAAATTAGTTTTTCTTATAAACGGTGAGATTTAATTAAACATAGAAATGAAACCTTCTGAACAATTTGGGGTGAAATAATACATATAAATATAATATAAAATAAATTTCACACTTATTATTGTAACTACGGGACATTAATATCAAGTAGATAAAAATAAAATAATAATATTCAATCTAGAATAAACAATAAATTATTATAAAATATTTAACTAAAATTTCCAATAATATTATTTTTATATATTTCCCAAATAAACTTACCTCTTTTATTTGAATTTGAATCAATTTCAATACACTAAATATTATTATGTCATTTTTAATACTGAAAAATTTGTAAATTACGCTTAATAATTTATATCAACGCTTGACTTTTTTGTTTTTAATTATTTTAAATTGTTCTAATTTATTATTATCTGATACACTTTTATAATCCAAATATTGTTAAAAAATAGTATTATAATAGTAATGAATTATCTGTAGTTAGTTACTCACTAGTTATAATCACTAGTTATAATTTCATTGATAAATATTTTACATTAGATTGTTGTATTCATTCTTTATTTTTTATTTATGTATAATTATGTATCTAGACTAGAATATAATAGAATGTTACGTACAATTTACATCATTATAAATAATTATTTTGCAATTATTTTGCACAATTTTGTTTTGATTTTTGTTTTGTTTTTACTGTTAATCATTTTATAGTTTCGTTAAAAGACCCATATCGGGAAAAAATTAACTTTCATTCATAATTTATCAAAAAAAAAAAAAAAATGTTGTTAGTTCTAATATTCTATTATTGGTATTATTTATTAAGTATTTGAGATTTAATTTTAATAAGTGAAGTTATATATAAAGTTAATACAATTTTTGACCATTCTTTGTTAATTCTACAATTTTGCTACTCAATGTAATAATGTATAGAAAGACTTCATATTGTATAGTATACAATACATCTCCAACAAAAGCCGTATATAGGTACATACGTAGAATCTACCAAATATGAAAATTAGAAGTAAATTTATAAATAATTATTATGAGAAGGTTATGAAGCATATGTAATGATGTATTCATAACTAATTGAAAAATAATTATTTCGTAATAGAATTTAACCGGCTTTCAACGTAATTAACACAATGTAAATTATAATGTAATTTATATCATTTATTTACATATTAATTCTATACAATACTCATAATGTGCGCTAGTTAAACAATATTCTGGATCCTATATACATACACTCTACATATTTTAAAACTAAATATAAGAAACTTTGCACCTATTAATTAAGGACCTTATGAACTAGAATCTAAAAATCATATTGAAAACTAAAAAAAAAAAAAAAATGTATTTTTGGTTTTAGTTCATTTTAAAAAATGGTCTCCGAACTAGGACCAAATAATTACAAATTAAGAACTAATCTAAATAAAAGTAGTATGCATCTAACAAAAATTAACTGGGACCTAAAATAATGAAGTAGGATCTAAAGAAAAAAATATATGATTTGATATTAGTTTCTTTTTTCTATGGTGAATTTTATATTTTATTGTACAATAATAATAAAAATATATCTATCAAGAATTCACGGTTGCATGTTTACAGGTTAAAAATAGTTATCTACATACGTACTGATAGTTACAGTTCCATTAGAAACAGGGCATTATTCAAGAGATAAATTAATTAAGGATCTGGGTTCTATGTTTTTTATTATTATTTAAGTTATTTGTTCGATGCCAAATTGAGGGGAATTCTTTTTCATATGCCAACGCAGCATAATAGTAATTAATTTATAATAAAGGAACATTTATTTTTAGCTTTTCAAAATGATTCAAAATAATTAATAATCAATTTTGTGATAAATAATATAAATAAGAAGATAAATCTTTCCAAATCTAAATTTCTAAAATCTGATAATTTCAAACTCAATGTTGACTCCTTTAAGAGAAGTACCTATAGTACTAAATATCTGTTTACCTAATATTTTCCAAAAACATATATTGATGCTTCTAAAATCTACATTCACTTAAGGCAATTAATCTCTTCTTAGAAATAAAACTTGTTCAAGTTAGAGCTTTCAGATGTGGGTGATAAAAGGTTCTTCGATTCCAACAGTTTCTCTTTATTAATGAGTCTGTCATAAAACTTGCTTTTGAAAAACTGAACAAATTTGATTCAATTTTGTAAAAATTAATATGAGCTGATTTATTGACGAAAATAAATTGTTTATTAATTCAAAAACCCAATTTTCTATTGGGAAATAAAAAATTATAATCTTAAAGATTTATTTGGGAGAACATTGTTTTTAAATAATAATTATGGTCTTAGAAAAAAGAAACTGATCTTAATTTTTTTGAATAAATTTAATGTAAAAATATATATGAGAATCACAATTTCAGTGTTAGAGTCCAATAAAAAGGCAACAACCGACACCGACTCCAATTATTTGTTTCGGTTAACCTAACCGCAATTAATTTTTTTATATTTTTACTTTTCTAAGTATTGTGTCTATTTGTTATAAAATAAATGTAAAAGTACCTACCACTCTTTACAATTATATTTATATTATCTATTTTAAATTTATGGTTATAAAATATTTATATTTATACTTGTAGAATGTGTATGTAGAATGTGTATGTAAGTATATTTAGCTCAAATTGGAAATTCACATTTTCAAAATAATTTAAATTAATGATTTATTTTTTCATTTAGCATAGTATTGTTGTAATTTTTGGTTGTTGTTTATTTTCTACAGACATTTTTGCAACAAACATAAAATAAATATTATTTTTATTTTTATAAACAAAAAAATATCTATAGTTAACAAGTAAGTGTGATAAATAATGGCTCTAAAAAAAATTTTTTTAGTTAAATAGTTGGAAGCCTCAAAAACTAAACCCTGTCCTGAATTAGAGTCTCTATTACATAGTGTATTACTTCACACTTTTTTTTAATTTTATTGGTCAATCTTCTTGTATATATTAAACTATTGATTAAAGAATGTCCATAAGGACAATTCTTTGTATTTATATGCATTTACGCAGGTAAGTGCATATTGTGTACAATGTACATGCATTACATTTACGTGTGTAAAGACAATGTAAAATAAGCACTATAATTAATTTAATTTTTTTTTAAATACCTAATGTGTATAATAAATTTTAATTAAAGAAAAAAAATCCAAAATTAGAGTTATAGCTTTTTATCCAGGAGGTGTACATCGAGCTTACGACATCCAGATTCATATTATCATCTTTCATACAATTCCATATTATTTTAAGTTTCTAATCTACCTGGACAATCATGAGCATTGTCCGTCGCAACATAGAGTTAAAATCCTGCAATATCATTGAAAGTTTGAACAAAAGAAGGGTAATTTTGGTGTTTGAATCTAAGTTTAATCAGAATTTTAATAAGTGTTTTTGAACATTTTGTCACATATTTAAACATTGATTTTGAAAATTACGAAAAATATGAACAACAAAAATTCCCCATTTATACGTTTTGTTTAAATATTTATAATATAAACGGTCATTTCTACGACATAATTATAATAAGCAATGCAATATAATACTAAATAAGTAAATATATATGCATTCAAAATCACTGTGAGCGCAACGCAATTTATTTCACGTGACTTTGTAATAAATAGGGGCGACATGTATTTATTCAATTACACTATAAATATAAATGCAGTATTTATTTACTTTTTGGTATTTTTTTTACATTTTCAAGTTGATTTAGTTTCGTTTTGGTTTAAAAAAAGTTAATGTGTTTGTTTTTCTTTTTTTTTCGTCTCAATTTCGATATTCTTCTGATGGAAAAAGATTAATTGGGAAAAAATAAGGAAACTTTTTTTTCTGAAAGTTTTTTAAGTTTTTAGATTGAGGATTAAGTTAATTTATTTAGAAGTTAGTTATACCAAAGAGTATGTACCTATATATAATATATCATAGAGGCTTCAGGACGATACAAAAAACACAAATTGAAAAAATGAAACAAAAACTCTAATATCACAACCCCATAAGCTTATATTAATTTTTTTTAAGAATTTCACTCTCACCAAAGATTTTAAAACTTTAAAAATTATATATAGATCTCTTGTTATTTTTATAGTTTTAAAGGCTTTTGTGGGAGGGAAATTCTCAAAAAAAAAATAAGTTAATGGGATAGTGATTTAAGATTTTTTATTTCATTTTTACACGATTTTGTTTAAAACACAAATTTATTGACGTATACACATGTTTAACTAAAAACTAAAATCGTGGCGTTCTCATTAAACGAATATTGGGTTTTTTTTCTTTAATAGCCTCACAATAGAAAAACTTGAATATCTCAAAACTATCAAAATAGAGTTATGCCCTTCTTGCTTTGTAAGGCACATACTTTTTAGTTATACATACGTGGTAATACCTAGAAAACAACTATTTTTCTAATTAATTTTTCCGAAATTTCTTTTACCACAAAACCACTGTCATAAAATATACATGTACCTAGGTACTTGATAAATATTTAAAATAAGATTAATATGAGATCGTGCTCACTGAAAGCCTTGAATACAGAAGTAAATAAAATTATTTGAAACAAGAATAAATTTGTGTTTTTGAACTCTTTTTTGTAGATGATTATTGTACGCATTATATACTATGACACTATTCAGGGGGGTTATTATGTAACTCGATTCTAAAATGAAATTCGAGTGAAAACTGAAATCGGAATTATGTAATTCGAATTCGGATTTTTATTTTTCAAGATAAATACACGATAAATACAACTCGAAAAACGAATAAAAATTATTCGAATTTTGGAAATTTTGTTCGATAACATTTTTCCAATCGGAAATAAAACTAAATAACCAACCAAAAAAATATTTTGTTTGAAATTTAAGTACATTTTGAAATAAAAAACTTGATTTTTATTTAAAATTTTCAATTTTTTCAATTTTTTTAATATGTAAGTCCTATTCGAATTCGGATTGATTCGAAAGTTTTTTCGATTCTATTATAAAATGGTATTATGTAAATCGAAAGTAAAAATGTTTTATTCGAATAAAAAAATGTCAATATCATCTGTTTGTTGTTTGTTTTGATTTTATTTTTAAAATTGTTTGAAAATTTTAAATAAAAAAACAAAGTGTTTTTTTTCCTAAAGTTAAATAATAAATTTTTGGCGATAATGCCCCGTTTCCTTGAAACTCTCAGGATGCCCAAACTCCCAAAACTGAAATCAGTTCTTGGGGCAAAGGCCCCGTTTCGGAGATAGGGCCCCCAGAAGTTTTCATACATTTTTGGAAAATTTTTTCTTGTGCCCGATTTGCCCTATTTTCGGGTAGGTGATAGAGGCGGTCCCTAAAATGTTAAATCCGATAGGGTTTTTGCGGGAAGGCCTCCATTTTGGAGTTATGGCCCTTCAAAATTTTCATACGTTACTTCATACGTTTTTTAAACAGAACTTTGACGAGAAATTAATTTTTCAAAAAGCGGTGTGGAGGGGGCGGGGCAGCATGCTGGCGGTCAGTGGGATTTGACCGCCCCCCCCCCCACCCGTTTTTTGAAAAATTAATTTCTCGTCAAAGTTCTATTTAAAATTTTTTGTGAAAAGGCTCATTCAATGTACAAAAAGTTTAAAAAACGTATTTCATATGAAGTAACGTATGAAAATTTTGAAGGGTCATAACTCCGAAATAGAGGCCTTCCCGCAAAAACCCTCGAATTTAACATTTTAGGAACCGCCTCTATTACCTACCCGAAAATAGGGCAAATCGGGCACAAAAAATTTTCCATACAAAAATGTATGAAAATTTTGGGGGGCTCTATCTCCGAAACGGGGCCTTTGCCCCAAGAACTGATTTCAGTTTTGCGAGTTTGGTCTCCGCCTCTACCCCCCTCCAAGTTTCAGCCCATTCTGAGAGTTTCAAGGAAACGGCAGTTTAGCCAAATTTTTAATTAATGGATAGTGTTTGACTTCAAATACATTTTGGAAGAAATTTTTTTTTTGTTTTACTTTTTTAACAGCATTTAACAAAAATTTATTTAAAACTAATTAAATTATAAGTAGATAAGGTACTACAAATAACAGATAAAATCGAAAATATTTCTTGAAAATAACGTAGAAATAATAGATCATCACCTGATACCATTAATTAGGTGATTTGACACGATTATCAGTAAGATAAGACTAATCACAAAAATTAATAATATACTGTTCTTAAAAAAGATACACAACGTCTTACGAATGTTACATAAAAAGAAATATTAGATATTACCTAGAACGAGACAATTGATGAGATAAAATAATAATATCCAAATAACATAAGCCCATATATGTATTTCAATTTGGACAATTTGGTTTATTGAATTTAAGTTAAGTAGGTTTGAAAGAAAAATCAGTTCAGAAATATTCATTATAAAATTTAGATAATGCATGTTTTTAAGGATATAAAAGATTATCAGTTTCAAAGAACAATTCTTCAGCTCTTTTTTTGAAGGTACCAGTAAAACGAAATAAAATACTCTTTGAATTTAAAAATTCTACACATTTGAGTAGCAACACTATTTTTTATATGGCAATACTAATTATATTTGTTTTTTTATGAAGTGCCAATGAATGCAATCATCTTAAGTTTTATTTAATTAATAATTATTAAAATTTTGTTCATTTGTATTATAAAATAAATAATTTACTTTTGCTATTTCAAAATTATGACTCATAATTTTTACAATACTTTCCATATAGATGTTCATAATTATCAGTGTATTGATAGTATATTTTATTTTGTTTTATTAACAAAGTGATACCTTTTTAGTATTCTTAATTAATGATAATACATACTTAATATTAGAAGTTAGAATCCACCGATAAAGGCTATGTAATTCAATTACGATTTCAAGTTTAATATGTTTAAAAAAAATTTTTGATGTCATACCGATAAAGGTTCATAGTACACCTACTACTTCGGAAATAATTTCTTAAATGCTGACGCCACTTCAGTTTTTCACACGTAAGTAGTTTCTTTCTGTGAGAGTTCTAGTTTTAACTTGAAGTGGAGACAAGTGTAAGGCCTAGAATTGTAATGATAAAATTCTTGGTTAGAAAACTGGCACTGGAGAAAAATTTCAAGAGTTCCACAATCCGAATATGAAATATGAATATTTTTTTTTGCTCTCGAAGATTAGATTTATTTAAATATGCTTTGATTAATAAATTCAATTATATGCTAACAACTACGCGTAAAAGATTCAATACCTAATTAAAAGTGTTCTAAACAGATGTTATTTAAAATAATTGAATTAAAATAAATTAGGTAAAAAAGAAAATAATACGCCATAGTTATACACAGTTAAAGGAAGAATGAAATAACTAAATTGATTTAATAATCATTAATTTGACATCAATTTTCATCATTAGAACTAATTTTTTGTTTCATTTCTCCTATTTATTATTGTGATGAAGTCCTAGATTATGAATACTGTAATATCTACATACATAGTATACATTATATAGGAATTTTATATTTGTTTTAATAATCTTGTAGTAAAATTATTTTAATAAGATCTTTCTGATATTTTTTTTTTAAGTTGAATTATAATGAAAAATTTAAATATTGTATTCTAAAAAACCGCATGTGCTTTTACAGAAAAATAAATTTCTTTTGTTTTATGCGGTTTTGAACTTAAATTTGTGTGCAATAATTTATTTTATTTTAATTTTATAAATAATTCGATGTTTCTTCGATTTCAAGATCACTATGTAAAATCTGTTTATTAGAAGAAACCGAACTCATATAATAATTGTATCCTTCAGCATTTTTAGAATCACAAATAATTATCGTCGTCGCTGAATTTTAAACACAGATTTTAAATATCATTATTCATTTCAAATCTAAAAAACACCTAATTTCAACCTTTAATCCAGTTTTTTATTTGTCAGTGAAAGTAAAAAATTTGAGTATTTTAGATAAGATAAATTAAAAAAGTATAAAAAAATTAAATTATCGTTATTATAATATTTCATTCGACTAATATTTTTTTGTTTCAAGAATTTAAAGATTTTGTTGGCCATTTTTTTAAAATAAAACCTTCATTTAAGCGCCAATCGCGTAATGTTGGTTTTGCAACGATGAAATTCAAATGTTTTTTTTCATTTAAATTGCAACAGTTTTTTAATTCCAAAAAAAAAAAAAATTAGAATTGCAAATACCTATGCATTTTCCAATTTTCTTTTTGAAGCAACAAGGTATACATGAATGAAATATATTCTTTTTTATATGCTTAAAATATATTATTATTATTATTATTATGTACATTACATACATATATATTATTTATTTTATTTTTAATTTTTTTTTGGCATTAAACTGATGCCCCATGACAATTTTTATTTATGTTGTATATTTTTAAAACATTATATTTGAAAAAAAAAAAAAATAAATAAATAAATAAAAAATTAAAACATAATATCCACAAACAAGTGCGATTATTTTTTGTTCGAATTAAAAAAAAACAAAATTCTACATTCTTTTACTGTTGTTATAATATACATATACATACATTAACATTAATATTTTCATAAAATCGTGAATATTTTAATAACAATTTTTTTTTTTGACCGCGAAAATGAGAATTTTCAAAATTAAAAAAAAAAAATGTTGTCGCTCGCTTAGTCGGAAAATTTTTTTTTCTTTTTATAAATATTTGTGAAAGAAATTTTTTTTTCTAATTCATTTATATTTTAAAGAATTATTTTTCAAAAAAAAAAAAAAAAAAAAACTTTTAATTATTAACCGTCAAGTTGATCGCACGATAGACATTAAAAGACTAAAAAGTCACCTGAGAGCTTTTTTTTATTCGTGCGATTTTTTGTTTTACAATGTAAGAAAAAAAAAGTTTAAGTATGATATTATTTTTATGTATATTATAGAGAAGATAGAAAAATCTTATTTTAGATAATATGTTTATTTTTGTTTCTGATATACTTTTATTTTTTTTTATTTTTATTTTTTTTTGATGATTTCATTACTATGAGGTCGACAGCAATTATATTGCTGTCGGTGAGTTTTCAATTGATACAAAATTAGTGTCAAACTATATTATGTTAGGTATATACATTTGTGCGTATATAAAAAATAATTAGGTAGAAAGAAACATAATTTTATAAATTTTTTTTTTAGTTTTTGTTTGATAATGATAAATTTTTAATTATCATTATCGTTAGGAAATTTTTCTGATATTAAGATTTGTAATAATATCTACAAATGCTACAAATGCTATCGCATTAAAGATTTGTTTCTTCTTTTTTAAGCACATCATATAAAGCATTTGTTGGACTCGGTTCTCATATTATGTTAACGTAAAGGTTTTTTACCTTTTTTTTAAAATTACATTAAAAAAAAAATACATTAAAATACATTAAAAAATACATTAAAAATTAAAAATACATTAAAAAAAAAAAAGAATTTGTTTTAATAGAATATGCATTCTAGTGCATAAAAAATTTAAGATCATAACCTAGGTCCTTGGTGTTTAATCAAGAATCGTCGAATCAGTTTCTTTTATACTATATAGATATTTTAATTTTTTTTTATAAAACTTATTTTAATTAAAAAACATTAAAATTATAGTATTTTTTGAAATTATCAGTCAGTTATAAAAATATCAATATTAAAATAATGTCATTAAATACGACAAAATAGAGCGCAAAAAAACCATTCAACGATCCTATATTCCACTATAATATGAAGAATTTTTGTTTGATGGATCCTATGACCTTATTTTCCCACGGGCTCCATGAATTTTGACCGCATGAATTATGACCGCGACTGGCGGTCAAAATTCATTTTCAAAATGAATTTTGACCGCGCCTCAATTTAGAAAACAAATGAATTTTGACCGCTACAAAATGTGCGGACAAAATTCATTTTTAAAATGAATTTTGGCCGCAACTCAATTTAGTAAAAAAATGAATTTTGACCGCGGCAAAATGTGCGGACAAAATTCATTTTCAAAATGAATTTTGGCCGCGACTCTATGTAGAAAAAAAAAAGAATTTTGACCGAATGACCGCGGCAAAATTTGCGGCTGTATTATGCAGAAATAGTTTCATCAAAAATATAACTTAACAAATATTGTAATTAAAAACAGCTTTTTCATACATTTTGTACTGCATCCTTTTGGAAAAGGCCTAAAATAATTTTTAAAACAACACTATTTATCGTATGTGAGTAAAAAAGATAAAATATTTGTGGGGTAGACACAAGGGGAAGGGGGGCAGCAGGGCGGCGGGCGGGAGGTTGGTCAGTGGGATTTGCGGCTGGCGCCCTTGCCCTTTTGCTTAGAACACAATATTTTATCGGAGGGTTGATTTCATTTTTCAAAATAAGTCATTTAAAATGAATTGTATCTTCTCCATAACTTTTGTGCATAATACTCGCGTTCCCGGCAAGAACTCAATTTAAAAAAAATGAATTTTGACCGCGGCAAAATGTGCGGACAAAATTCATTTTCAAAATGAATTTTGGCCGTGACTCAATTTATAAAAAAATGAATTTTGACCGCGAGAAAATGTGCGGGCAAAATTCATTTTCAAAATGAATTTTGACCGCGACTCAATTTATAAATAAAATGAATTGTGACCGCGCGGTCAGAAGACATTTTGTTGCGCGGACAAAATTCATTTTAAAAATGAATTTTGCCCGCCCATACAAACTTTTTCCGCGGTCATAATTCATGCGGTCATAATTCAGTGCCCCAACTTAAATATCTAATAATTATAAATCTTTTTTAATTTAAAAGATTTCATAAGATTAATAAGCAAGTACATATTAACCAAGGAAACAAATTTTATAATTTGGTTCAGAAATGATTCGAACCGGAATTCTTACTATTCCTACTGAAAGCATAGCATAGTAAGCTATAGCATAGCATAGTAAGCTAGTAAACAAATACTATATATTATAAATATTACTTACATAAATATCGTTTTATTATTACAATATGTAAAAAGAATATTATTTTATTCAAGTGTTTTAGTCAAGTTGAGATCTATCGACTTGATTGCGATCAAATTTGCTTATCATGAGTACAACGCAAGATATTTATATATAAATATATAGTATACCTATATCATATGTCAGGGGTGCTCAAAGGTTTTGTGTGGTGAGCCGCATGTTCGAAAATCGTAAAATACTGTAGAGCCGAAAAATTTTCAATGCAAACTTAAATTCAAATTTTATTATAATAATAAATATGTGCACAAAAATCTGAAAAATTATAAGAAAATTATATAATAAAATACAAAATTTCAGTTAAACTTAATAATTTATTGAGCCACAAAAAAATTTCATGAGCCGCAGTTTGGGCTTGTCTGTCATATGTTATCTAGGAATTGTAAATATAATAGATTTCAAAATAATAGATTTCGGCAAAATTAGAAATGCTTTAAACATGTGTACAGTGCATTCCAATTACTTTGTCCATTAAACGATTAAAGTATATGAATCTTAATTTTGAATGTATTTATTCAAGCATCTCAGGCTAAGTAGTTTTGCCGGAGTAAATTCTGTGGCAAAAAGGAATAGCAGCATAAGTCCAAAAAAGCGATTCTTCAGGAGAGCAATTTAAAGCCATTTTTCCATATGTAAAATTATGTCAAAACGAGATTATGCTGTTATGGAATAAGGAATATTTCAGTAAATAATTGAGCGATTATTCCAAAAAATTGACAGAATAGAAAAAAGAACACGTGGAAAAAGATGGCATTAATAACTCGATTTCGACATAACTCGACATATGCCCTTATTTCTTATTGCCACAGAATTATTAACAAAACAAATTATGTTGTTTGTCATTAGACACATAATCAAGTTATGTGAACATGTTAGAATTCATTGAAAATTCATTGATTAAATTTATACAAAAAAATCCGATGTTTTGCTATATTTTACACAAATCGTCTATCTAGTTCTTAAGTGCCGTATACGCATTTTGGCACTTTTGGAGTTAGGGATTGCTTCATACTAACTCGAAGGCGATCTTTCGAACGCTCTTCTCGAAATTTCAATAGCTCCTTCCGTTCTCGAGATATTTTTCTCCTATTTGACGTATATGCTAAATTGGAACCAATTGTTTGAGTCTTACAACTTCAAACTCAATTTGCTAAAAATACGAAAAATGCGTATACGGCATTTAAGAACTAGATAGACGAAATATAATATACACAGCTAATATGTAAGGTTGTTAATAAGTTCATACAACTTTTTTTACTATGAAAATAACAGTTGTCGGTAAGCTCCATTTAATGGTATATATTTTAATTAGATTTACGATCATTTGACTATGAATATGAAATGGAGTTAATTATTTTTCACAGGGAAAAAGTTATGAAAGTTATATGAACTTATTCGTCTGTGCTTGCCTGTGTACATTATATTTGTCTGTGATTACATATACATAATAAATTTGAGTTATATTTTTCAATTACTTTTAAGATGTCATGTTTTAATACTCATATCGTAATAAAAAATTTAGAAAAACTTCCCAAGATTCTTCATTTTATATCGATAATGTATGTGTCTTCGTCAGTGTTAAATGTTTTCAAATACTTACGGTTTACGACTTTCTCAATTTTTCTAAATTTCCATTCGAACAAAAAGGACCTAAATAGTAGACAAGACAATGTAAATACTTAATTTTAATGGAGGAAGGTAAGAAATATGTTATTTTCAAATTACTAAAAATCATATATGTATACAATTCTTTTATTATAAATGTTTTTTTTTTGCAGACAATATAATATTATAAATGTTGTATATTATATAATAATGGTTATTATTTTTTTATATAAATACTTAATAGAAAATAATATTATTATATGATTATTATTAAAATGTAAATTGTTTACATTTTCTTTTTAATTTTAAGTTTTTGAAATTTCGAAGTGAATAGTAGTTCTTAGTGCACACTACTTATTTTGTTCTTTTTATTGTTATAGAAGTGGAAAAATAAAAATTTTATCCAAAACCGTTTTGAACAAATAATATAAAATAAAAAATACTTAACATAAAGAATTTAAAGTTTCCGTTCATTTACATTAAACTGGCTTATCTTTACAAAAATTAATAATGAAGTGAATGCTTCGAATAATAACAGAATAATATTTAATGTATGACTAATTCTGTTCAAGAGATATTAGATATATAACTGAAGATTATTAATTTATAATAATTTTTAAGTTTTTATTTTTTTTATATCCAAATGCTCTAAATGCTTTTTCAAAAATATTTTCTTTGTAATCACTTCATAAACGGAAAATTTATTAACAATATTTGAAATAAGTATTTAAAATTCGTTAGCTAAATTTTTAAATAATAATAAATGCAAAATTTGATATTTTTATATTTTAACAGAATTAAATAAAAGTTTTTTTTTTAAATAATATTACAGATATTGCTATTATTTTAAAAATTTTCATTTGCACTTAATAATAAATTTTCGAAATTCGTAAACTTATTAGAAAAATATATCTGTTCATATTTTTTTTTGTGAACTATTTTAATTTTAATTATTTTTTTTGCCTATATATAAAACTATTTGGTGAAACCAATGTTTTTCTTAAATTATTTATTTATTTCTAAATTGAATTTTTTTTTTTTTACAAAATTCTTAAGATTTTCTTTTAAGCTTGAAAATTATTTCAAAAAATGTATAAAGA
Source organism: Hybos culiciformis (assembly GCA_964007475.1). NCBI lineage: Eukaryota > Metazoa > Arthropoda > Insecta > Diptera > Hybotidae > Hybos > Hybos culiciformis. The sequence continues at coordinate 60,207,127 of OZ023273.1, forward strand.
ATAATTTTTGTTAAAAATTCAAAATATACTAATGTTATTTCTTTTTTTTAATAATAAAAAAGTGTTTTAATCAACCCAGGTTTTTAAATATTTTTTTTTAAGAAAAACTCCTAAAGAAAGTGAAAACTTTTGACTTTCAAATATTTCGAATTTGAAACATTTTAATATTTATAATTAACTCCTTAACTCTCCCAGAAAACATAAAAAAAATATAATAATTATTGTCAGCCAGCGTATCTAGTGTGAACACTTAAATAATCGGAATATTGTATTGTAATAAGATCATTAGAAAAACGAATTTTTGAAATAACTTTCAGCTACAATAGTAATCTTGATTGAAATATTTAGTTTTTTACATTGTTTATTTTAAAATTATATAATTATATTATCCTTCGATTTTACACTCGAACTAATAAGATCCTATGGAACTTATATTGTTCAAATTTACATAAATTATTTTTTAATCTTGTGTGTTACTGATCCAAATAATTAATATTAATTTTAAGCAGTCTAGCGCGAATTATCACTTTATTGCATAAAAACTAATGAAGCAATTGATTATTTCCTATTAATATAATTTAAAATCAATACTGAAAAAAAAAAACAACAGACCCCAATATTTATAGTACATAATTGCATAATTCAAGGCTTGACAAAGAACGTTTCAATTTTTTTACAAAAAAACTTCTGAAATTAAACATAAATATGTATATTTATTACTACGTAATGAGCATAAAAACACTTTACTTATAAAGTGGTTAACATAAGATATGAAAAACTAGCTTTTAACTCTTTTTACTTGAGCGTGCGTAAGCCACTTTTAGTGTTTATAGCCAAAATAATAAAAATAATAGTTTAAGCTTTAAATTTTAAGGAACCGATAATTTGACATGTGCGAAGGTGGAACTATTTATTGATGTGACTAGAGAAAATAAAAAATAAAAAACTCGAAAAATAATGTGAAGTAATTTGAAAGATACTTATTGTAAGTAGAAACAAACGTGACTTCTTAAGACTTATTTTTTTTGCATTAATTTAGTAGCACCTTACAAAAAAGTGGGGTTACAGTAGAAACATTTTATGAAAAAAAAAGTTCAAAACAGAATAATCTCAATAGTTTGAAAGTATTTAATAAATTAAAAACTAAATTTGTTTGCAAGGAAGAAAAATGTTGAACTATTAGACTTGAAACTAACATTTATGTAGACTTCATTAAACGGTAAATTTTCAGAATTTGCTTAAATAAATTTATAGCTAAACGTTAATTCTGTTCAAATTATTCTTCCAAGCATTTTATTTCAATCACTTTTAATTTAAAAAGTACACCGTTCACTTCATACATAATTAAAGTTTTTTGAACATTTTGCTAGATTATTTTTAAATTCAATACTAATAACGACTAACAAATGGAAACCCAATTTTAGCAACAATTTTTTTTAGTACTGGCCCTAACTCTATGAATCAAACAAATATCCAAAAATGTTCAGTTCAGTGATAAAATGAACAGTTTATTAAAGCAAAATAATAAAGTTAAATAAAAGTAATAGAGCTTAAAAAAGTACCAAAAATTAATGATAACTTAAAATTCTTTTATTTTAATAAAATATAAATTAGTTTTTCTTAATTTTTTCCGGTGAGACATGAGTCTTAAATATTGTTATTTTTTAGAAGAATGCAGCAGTCTTTTTTAATTAATTTTTTTCAAAAGGCATTTTTAAATTCGATGATATAAAAAATTACAAATTTTAAACAACGTAGCGAAATATGTACATATTTTCATATTAGTATGTTAATGAATGCATAAAAATATAAATTTGTGATAAACACAAAGAAAATAATTTTGCAATTGCTTTCGCGCTAGAATTTAAATAATTATAAAAATTTTCCTGATTAGGTTTAAAAATAATTATTTAAATTCATTCTCATAAAACAATTCTGTACTTCAGTTTATTATATTTATTATAATTTCGAATACATCAGCAATGTTTCCTACCAAACACCGTGAGTTATTTTTTGACCTCTTTTCAGAGAACTTAGCAATATACATATAATTTTGAATCTTGTTTTGATCCATACTATTAAAAAAAATTTAAAACATTATGATTTATAATTAAATATTTTAAAGAAATGCTTTAAGATTACTAACTAAGACTTTTTTTCAGTAATTTATAAAATTGAAAAATGTTACCAAGAATAGTAATTACAGTTCATTTTTGAGTGCATTATTTTTAATATATTTAAATTTTTCAACTCAAGTCACAAAAATTAAAAAAATACAATAACCGTCAAACTATGTATTGAAAAGCTTAAATTCTTTTTTATTATCTTTCAATTTTTGAATTATTTTATAAACTGTATGTATGTGCAATGAGCAAAAATAAAATTTAAATTGAATACCTACAAAAATATTGCACTCTGAACATCAATAAAATGTTGTAAGGTTCGATTTTTAAAAAACAGAATATATTGCTAAAACAAAATGACAGTAGTCTTTATCACAATATCTTTAAAGTAATTAAGAACAAAACCAATAGGAACAAAAAGAAAGCTGCATATATTTGGCATATTAAATACCATAAAATTCAATATGAAAATTATTTTTATTTAAAGTTGCCTCTCATCTCTAGCAGTTAATTTATCGATTAATTCTTGTAATGGTGCTAGTTCCCGACGATCTATTAAATTAAATTCTTGTACAAAAAGGATAAAATGCTTAAATGATGTATTCAAATGTGCTTCTTCGCCCAATCTTACAACTTCCTGAAAATGCTGATGATATGTATGGGCATAAACTCGAAACAAACGTTTTAATATTGTTTTAGCGATGTTTAAAAAATTTCTGGGAAATGGAACCCCAATTTTTGATGGAAATAACGATTCATCGTCCAATTGATCTTGGACCCATGTCATTAAATAGTCAATGTATTTAGGTGCACTACATTTAATTGGTTTTTTTACTGTAAGTCCATCAGCCCAATGATATTCATATTTTGGTCCAGCTGACATAACACCACAAGTAACTTCAGTACAAAATTCAGTAATTGTTCCATATAACATATTTATTTGATTGAAAAAATCTACGGCTAAAAATATAAATAAATTATTAAAATAAATCAAAAAAAACTGTGTTTCAAATATTTAAAAGGCTTGGTAGGTACATATATCGCAAATGGATTTTTTTCAAGAATCTACAAAAATAAAAAATTTCCGATATTAGCTTCAACTTAAGTAATTCTCATAGCAGAAAAAATTTGAATCTTCTTATATAAACATCCAGCACATAATTATAAAAAACCATTGAGATAAGAAAGTTCTGGAACACTTTCTTTTAATAAAAGTTAAATATATTTTAAAATATTTGTACACAAACTTACTATTGACTGCTACCCACTCATTTAAATCTTCACCTTCAGGCAAAGCAACCGCACTTCGTAAATTTCCTGATCCAAGTGTTGCTGCCGCATTTTTTAAGAGATCATATTGATGAGTACCTTCTGGTATATTTTTTTTCGGTTTAAATGTTTTGCTTGATCGAGAGCCACTGAAATAAAAATTTTAGTAACATTAAATAGGTAAAAAAAAAAAGAAATTAAAACAAATTTCTGATTTTTAAATTTGGGCACCAAAAAAGAAAATGAAAGTTAACACCCAATAATTCAACAATGGTATCAAAATTTTAGTAGGTATCATTAGTGGTCGTAGAGGTTACCGTATCGTAACTTGTTAAACATAGAAATTCTTGTTTTAATTTGAAAAGATAAAAGAAATCAACTTTACACCATTGGAACGACCTTTGATCATATTTGGTTTGAATCTTTAAAACCCTTTAATTAGAGGCTCATGAATTGGTAAATTAAAACGGAAGTAACCTACTTAGGTACAAGTTTAAGTTCCTATTTATTTAAAAAAAAAATATTAACATTCAAAAATATATATTTTGTGTTATCAGTCAAACGCAATTTAACACATAATAAATTTTTAAGAACTTTATATACAATGAAACCCTTTGCGGTCGATATTGACTCATCATTCTTAATTTAGTTTTACGTCTCCACTTCAGATGTTCAATAACTTCGATAACAAAAGTTCTCTTATTAGTCCACAAATGTGAATAACTTTACTTATCATTGACGACGACGGTCTTGTGAAAAAGGAGACCATAATAATCAATAAGTCGTCTGGCAGCTATTTATTTTTTCTTTATCTTTTTTTTTGTAGTTTTAGCAATAAAAAAAAAAGAAAAGAAAACTAAGGGCACGATGAAATAAAGTGTTTATAAATCTTTCAAAGGCCAGACGTGAGATTTTCTTAAACAAATTTCATAGGTAGGTGTAGGCACTATATTTGAATGAATTTTATCAGAATATGAATGAAAATAAGTTTTTTGTTTTTGATAATAAATATTCAATTTAAGATAACTGCGAACAAAATTAATTGAGTATTTTTTTGTTTAAATAAAAAAAAAAATTTATTCAAAAACTTACAACAAAAACTCCATTTTTCGAATAGAAAAAAAATTTTTGACACAAAAGAATCTAATTTTCAGTATTTTTAATATAATTTTATAAATTGATTTTTTATTTTCAATTTTATAAAATTATTTTATTAAATTAAAATTTAAAAGAAATTAATTTTAATAACATTAAATCATTAAAATTCAATAAATAAAAAATTATGTTTTTTTTTGTGATTTTTTTTCTCTTCTTCAAATGAATTTTCACTTTTACAGAATTTTTTTTCTGCATTGCTGCAAAATTAATTAAAGCGTACTTTATATAAAAAGTAAAATTTCTTAGTCCAAAATTAGAGTAGCTTTATTGAACCAAACTTTGTATGCAATTAAATTAAATTTTAAGCCGCAAATCCCACTGACCAACCATCAGACCACCCGACCGCCGCCCCAACCCCACCTCTCGTTCTGGGATACGCTCTTTATCCTTTTCCCAAAAATGGGGCAAATCGGGCACAAAAAAAAAATTTTCCATACAAAAATGTATGAAAACTTTGGGGCCCCTATCTGCAAAAAGGGGCCCGAGACCCAAGAACTGATTTCAGTTTTGGGGGTTTGGGCACCGCCTCTACCAAGTTTCAGTCATTCTGAGTGGTTCACGTCATCTGCACTTACGCCTAAATTTTTAAATCACAAAACCAAATCATCTTTTATAATTTGTGTCAGCCTATTCATCAACCTATTTTTCAACCATGAAATTAACCTGAATTCTGTCGAAGCTATTACTAGATGCATCTCTTGAACCTATTCGTTGTTCGTTCTTTCATCTATTATTCATCTTAATTGGCTAAGCTATATACATTAAGCTATTAAAAAATTTTGACATTTAACACAGCTGTTAAATAAATATTAAACAAAAACACGTGTTGTATTTTCAACAATTTGAATTGAATTGAACACAAGATTCGAAAGAAAATCAATTAAAATTAAACTATTAAAAATTAAACAAAAATTAAGAAATAAATCAAAAAAATAACAATTTTTTGATTTAAAAAAAATGGTAATTAAAATATTTGAAATATTAGTATTTTGGGTTTTGATTTTGAGACTGAGTCTGTTGTAAAAATATGGGAGACGGGCGTGCGAGCTTTAGGTTTAGATTATAATTTAGAAGAAATCATTTTTTGTGTTTACCTACATTGGTTTTTTATTAAGAGGAGCAGCAAATGTTGCTTGTTTTGTAATTTGTTTCTTTATATGTTGTCAATGACGCAGGTCGCAAGCGACTTCAATTCCAAAAATCTATATTTCTTATTTTTATAAAGCAAAAACCCTGAAATACGAAGAAAAAATCAAAATTGAATTCAGTTTTAGCAAAATTTCGCACTCGGCCATCATTGAGCTACCCACGTAGATGTTTGAATTCGTTAAACGTTAATTTAACTAAACTATACTTAACTAGAACAACGTCTTACAATATAAAATGTTGATTTATTTTCTATCTAGATAACCTAAATAGATAGATACCTAACTACCTACCTTGTATGCCTGCGTACCTACCTACAAAATAATTTGTAGTGGACTGGACTACATCATAGCTTTTTAAATATAATTTTTCAACTTATTTTCAAATAATTAATAATTTATTTTCTTGTGATAGTCGCGTTTGTACGTTTTGTACGAACATGCGTCTGGTTACGCTCTTTTCAGTGTGAGTGAGTTTGAAGAGATTGCGATGTTTTTACCACAAGTTGAAACATCCGTAACAGATTTTTCAAAATTTTCAACAATTGTTAAATTGGTTAGCTTTTCACCATTTAAAACGGCCGTATCTGCTTTAGAAAGCATCAATGCAATATCAGAAGGTATCGTTCCTCAAGATTTGGCCATATTTTTAGATGGTATATTTGCAAACTTGAAGAAAAAGAAATGTTTACTTGGAGACGCAGATCCAAAGCTGGCTGCATCCATATCCGAAGCAATTGGTATTCAATGCACCCACATTGGAGTTGTTCCCGAAGTGTTACGTGGAATACGATTTCATTTTCATCGTTTAATTAAAGGTAATATTTGTATTTAAGGGTGTAGTACGTTTTGAGTTTATTTGTTTTTTTTTGTTTACTTATCAATTTTAATATTTTTATCCTAATAAACTTTATTTCTTTGTTTTTATAGGCTTAACAGATAAAAGTGCTGGAACGGCCCAATTAGGTCTGGGTCATAGCTATTCTCGGTCTAAAGTAAAATTAAATGTTCATAGATCGGACAATATGATCATTCAATCGATTGCACTTCTCGATCAGTTGGACAAAGATATTAATACGTTTTCCATGCGTATTCGAGAATGGTATTCGTATCATTTTCCTGAGTTAGTTAGTATTGTTCCAGAAAATTATATGTACGCCAAGGCCGCCAAATTTATCAAAGATCGAAAATCTCTTTCAGAAGAGAAACTTGAAGGCCTCGAAGAAATCGTTATGGATTCTTCAAAAGCTCAGGCGATAATTGATGCATCGAAAATGTCTATGGGAATGGATATTTCACCTGTTGATTTAATTAATATTGAATTATTTGCAACTCGAGTTGTCAATTTATCTGAATACCGAAAAAAATTAAGTGTGTATTTGCACAACAAAATGAATAGTGTAGCTCCAAATTTACAAGCATTGATTGGTGATCAAGTCGGAGCTCGTTTAATTTCACATGCTGGGAGCTTGACCAATCTTGCTAAATATCCAGCTTCAACAGTTCAAATATTAGGTGCAGAAAAGGCACTGTTTCGGGCATTAAAACAACGATCAAATACCCCAAAATATGGACTAATATATCACTCAACATATATAGGTCGAGCAGGCTTAAAAAATAAGGGTAGAGTTTCAAGATTTTTAGCTAACAAATGTTCAATTGCCTCACGAATTGATTGTTTTTTGGAACAGCCGACAAATGTTTTCGGTAATTCTTTAAAACAACAAGTCGAAGACCGACTTAAATTTTATGAATCTGGTGAAGTACCTCGTAAAAATATTGAAGTAATGGAAGAAGCTATTGAAATAGCTTCAAATGAGCAAAACGTTAATGGTGACAAAAAGAAAAAAAAGAAGAAGAAGAGAACATCTTCCGAAATGATCGCTTCGGACAAAAAATCTGAGGAGCTTGACCAAACGCAAGAAAGCATTGAAAATGGTAATAATGAGCCTAAAAAGAAAAAGAAGAAGAAGAAGAATAAAACCGAAAATTAATGGTATGAAGATGTAATTTTTTATATGATGACCTTCATTTATTATAATTATCTAAAAATAATAAAATTGAATAAACATAATAATGTGGTTTAATTATTGTTTGTATTTAAAAAATAATTTTAAAAAAAGCAGCAGAAAAATTTATGGATGTTAGTAATTTTATGTTCATTACTACTTTTAACTCATTATACTATGAAAAGTGTGTTTTGATTAGGATTCAAGAAAAAAATAGTTTTTGATTTATTCAAATATTTCTTACAAAAATTTTTGATACTTTAAAAAGCAAATGATTAAAATATATTTACTTTATAGTTCATTAAAAGAACGCTAAAAATATCAATTTGAATAAAATATTTTTTTGTATCATTATGTACCACTTCTGTAGTAGTCTTTGAACGAAACGATTATGAAAGAAATGTTTTGGCTTTTCATTACTTATTACTATTTTATCAATTAAAACTGAATATTTTATATTATAATTTCCAGTTTTTTCAATATAACATAATAAAAAAGCATCAAAGAAAATATAGAAGCACCAAAACTTTTGATATTATTTGTAGATAGTAATGAAACCTGAAAACCATAATTTCATTACTATACAAAAAAATCAATTCTGAGGGCGTTACTAACCTCGCTAAAATCCTTCCAATAAAAATTCAATGCTATTATGTTTCCAATTTTTAATATATAGTCATTAAAGTTACTGTGTATCTGTATAATTAAAGCCCTGAGGTTTATTATTAACGATCTCAAGAAAATATTACAATTCATTCCATTACTCACAAGATGGGTGTCAATTGCACCACCAAAATGATTCTAGCTAAATAAATTCATTGAATATAATAAGTTGTATTTTTGTATGTACGTAAGAAAATAAAAATACTTTTAGCATATTTTAATATTTTTTTTTATTGGAATAAAAATATTTTCTATATTAAAAATTCTTTTATCACGTAAAACAATATTATTTTTATTTTATTATTTTTTTTTCGTTTCATAAAATTTTTAAACAAATTAAAGAGAAAACAGAAAATAACTATTTTAATATTAAAATAATGAATAAAATGTATATATTATATAATTAATTAATTCATTTCACAGTTTTCCATTACATTTAAAATCTTTGTACAAACTTAATATTGTTGATTTTTCTAAAATTTCTCTAAATAAATGAAATGTTAAATTGGATTTTTGAAAAGATATCAATTATATATAATCAATTCAAAAATTAAAGAATGAAGTAAAAATTGTAAAATTTTATTTTATTTTCAAGCTTTTATTTTAGTAAAATTATTTAATTTTAATTTTTTTTAACTTATTACAATCATATATATGTTTACCCTTCTTTAGAAATGTTTATAAACTCGTGTAATTAAGGTTTTTTTTGTATAACACAAAACATGGAAGTTATTGAGAATTCAATTGTTTAAACAAAGTAATTATTAAGTAGTTTTATTCTTAAAACACTGCATTTTTATTTTTTTGAAGATTAGAGAAAAAAAAAACTTTTTAGGTAAGAATTAACTATTAAAAATTTTTATAATTCATCCAGCTTTAATATTAACTTTGAAATATTATTATTTTCTTTTTTTTTTTTTATATTATATAATTTAAATTTTCGATCTTTTACCTTAAAATAATACTAGGAGATAAAAATTATTTAAATGCTTTAGAAGAGTTAAGTTAAGATTATAGATTATACTGTTAAGAATGTCGGGTATTTAATTTTATAAAAAATAAGATTTGTTTTAAAAAATTGTTACATACTACATATTGAGACTTTTAAAGTTTTATACAAATAAAGTATGTATTTGAAAGTAAATTCACAATTTTGCTTCCGCAACAAAACTGGTGACGAAATAAGAAATTTTACAGTGTTAAAAATGAAAAGGAAATTCTCTGATGTTATTGCCATCAGTGTAATATGTATATCAAAATGTGTGGATAATTAAATTTATTACCGTTCTCCTTAAAAAATTTTAATTAGTGAAAATTTGACAATAGTTAATACTGAGCTTAAGAAATTTAATGTTTACCTTGAAAGGAAATTGATTTCGATAAGTCAGTTTATTTGTAAAACCAATTCAAAAAGGAGGAAAATAATTTCTAAATTTTTTTATTTGAAAACGACGTAAAAAATATTATTAAAAAATATTAAAATGAGGTAGTTTATATAGGCAGGTAAAGATTAAAGCCTCTTCCAAATCAAGGCGATTTATTCGCGTCATTTATTTACAATGCGGCTTGTGAATGTGCCGAAACAAATGCGAAAAAATCGTTGCCGCAACGAAAAATTCGCATTGATTTTTAGGAGACTTAAACCAAAAATATTAATTTTAAAACTACGTATCTAGTATCAGTATTACACCATGTACATAAACAAGTAATTGTAAGCAGTAGATAGTCAGGAAAAAGAAAATGTAAAATTTAATTCTATAGAAATTTTAAGGAATTTTTCATTTTCAAATTGATTGAATTACAAATTTATATTGATTTGATTTGTTGATTACAATAATGCCGTTTTAATTAGGAAGCTAATTGTTATATTCACGTTTTTGGAGTTCAACTGCTTATTTAGGAATGTTTGAAAAATTAGGCCGGAATTTTTTGGATTAGTTTTAAAAAGAAAATTTACATAATAACAAAACATTTTAATTAATTTTCAAAATATATTAATTAGAATTATTTGGAGATAATATAATTAAAACAAAGGATTAGATAAGTTTATGACAACGTCAAGTTGGCTATTTGATATATTTTGTTGGAAAACATTAATAAATATTTATCGTCATAAATAAGAACATTACAAAAAAAAAATCATTCTAAGTTTTCGACTGATAAACCAATGTCATAATTTGGTCCAGATGTTTAATTTTAGAAACTGCATTTGTATAATTATCAGACTATGTATTTTTGCATATTATTTAACTATTCAATATTACCCAACACCAAACTATAAAAATGAACTGGAGACTTAAGCCTAAGTACTATCTTCACAAAAAATGTAAAAAATCTAAAAATTGCATAACAGTTGTCTTATCAACATTCGGTATTTGTTATAGTTATCAGAAAAAAATTCTTATTATGAATTAACTAATGAATTAACAGCTTTCTTATTTCCATACCGATATTAAAGGTAAGTAGTTATTATTTAATTTAATGACTCTGTTTGATGTTCTGTTTAAAATTTATTACCTATAGATTTAGTTTTTTTAATTAAATTGTTGATATTCTTATAAGCTCGCATTACAATGTCAAAATGTTTAAAAAAAATAATATTAATGACTGTTCAAAAAGATACATTGTAGGTTTCAATAGATACAATTATGCTATTTATATGAATAACGTTTTTTTAAATATTTGCTACAGATATCTATAAGTACGCTTCAACTCACATCTTATATAGAATTATGTCATCATATTAAAAATGAAAAATTTTATAATAAAAAACATAAAATAATAATTTTTTGACAGATTTAATTCATATTCATGTTATGAAGTTTCAAGTTTATTTTTTGGAAAAATAAATACAAAAAAAATACGTATATAAGAAATATATCCGCGCAATGCATAATAATAATAATATTTACACACTATAAAAAAATCGAATGCCATTTTAAAAATAGAGCCAGTTGAAAATTGTTTCAAAAAATTATTTTTTTTTTTTAAATCTGTTGTTTTAACAGGATTAATTCTACTTGAAGTTCGCATCAAAAACAAAATACCGCTAAAAATATTGCAATGATGTTATGCAAATTTTTAGTTGTGTACTTACAAATTTAACATTATTATGCATTTTAATTATATATAATATTAAGTTTACTAAATTTAATATATAACACAAATTTTAAATTTATTGCTTGATACCAATTATTGATTGGATCAATAATATCAATTAAAATATACATGAACATTAAAAAATTGCTATTTTGTTAATTTTAATATTAATTTAGAAAAAAAAAAAAAACAAAATAAATTAATTTCTATTTAATATTTTAGTTAATATTAAATTATATAATGTACATAATAATTAGAACTAATTGGAGTTATCTTCTTATTTATTTGTTAAGTTATAATTTTTCAAGAATATTATGCATAATTTATTTTATGTTAAGAATTCAAATTTGAAGTTTTAGAGTCCGTTGCAAAAACTAACAACTATTTTAGAGCCTTATTTTTAAGAAACCAAAAAATTAAAAATTTAAACAGACGTTGCAGATGAATCAGATTTAATGCCAAGACTATCTCAATTTCTAAAAACAAGGAATTTTCTTTAGCAAAAAAAGGGATGATAATGTTTTAAGATAGTCTCAGTTTGGGAACGCATTCTTAGTCAAATCCTTTAAATTCCATATTAAGAAAAATAATTTGATACAATGTATATGTTTATATTATTTCTTTTTGAGGTAAAATTTCTGTTCATTAGTCTATAAAACCTTTTAGCTGATTAAACAAGTATTAACTTAATAAATAAGAAGGTGAAAACTCCAAATAAATTTATAATTTTACACGATGAATTGCTGAAACCTTAAGATCCTACGGGCGTTATTAAATTTGTATATTAAACGTTAACATTATTCCAAAATAGATTTGTTTGTTATAGTGCTGATAAGTTACTAAACAGCTGTTTCCTTGATTGGACTAATTCAAGAAAAAAAATAATTTTTGATTTACTCAAATATGTTTTGTAAGTATTTCGCTACTTAAAGGAAGAGCAAATAATTCAAATATATTTACTTTATAGTTCATTAATAGAATGCTAAAAATATGAATCGAAATTACAGGTAAACATCATTATTGAGATCATAAATGAGATAGATAATGTAGTATGAATAATAACGCAGCATTATCTTGTAGGAAAAATTCGTAATATTTTAACGAAATTGTAACAGAGAAGGTTTAGCTCTTCATTACGTCTGTCTTTACGAAAAAAATTACCATTTATTTACATTCGGTATTGTATTATACATTTTTTTCATTTTTTTTATTTTTGTTTTTGAAATTTGCTTGTAATTAGAAAAAATTATTAACGTCATATTCAATTTGATTTGCGTAGTTTATAAAACGATTTCAATTTGCAACTAGATATTACAAAATTTCAGCTTCTAGTTTCAAAATAATGTACAAATATATATTTTTTTTTTCTTAGCTATTTGTTATGTATCATTGAAACACATTATTAAATGCTTGGAAATTATTGAAGTTATTATTACTTTGTGATGTAACATTAATATTCGCAAATATATCTGCTTGTGTTTGCATTAAATTGTTTGGAATATTGGATTGCTGCTGTTGTGGTTGCTGGGTTCCGGCCACATAGTTGGGTGTCGTATGTATTGGACTTGCAATAGGTGATATGCCACCATAATTCATTGTTTGTCCCATTACTGATTGCTCTTGTTTAACAGGACTTTGGTTTTTTAATTGATTCATTGTTGGAGCTTGAGTTTTCTCACTTTTATTAGTTAACAAATTATCTAAATCAAGTATATTCTTAGCTTGGGACCATGTTGAACCAATTTCAATTTTTGTAGATTCTGATAATTTGGAATTGTCATTACTTACATTATTATTAATTGATGAAATTGGTTGCAAAATTGAATTGTTTGTTGGTAGTAACATATTTTCTGAAATATAAAATTTATAAAAAAAATTATGAAAGTTCATAACACTTTTTATATTAATTTATATATTGATTTCTAACGGTAGCTTTATGTTGAAACTGCGACTAAAATTATCAGTGACAAAAGTATCTCTGTTTTCATGTAATGTTCGCATTGGAGCTGAGATAATAAAGCGTTTTTTGTGTATTCAAAAGTGGAAGAACAAAAAGGTTAAATATTTTTTTATTGGATGTAATCATTAATAAAAACAAAATTATGTTTTGATATTTAATTTAGTTTTAAAATAATTTATGTGAATATAATTAAATGGTCTTTGTCGTTAATGAATTGATCAATCTTTATTATTGACTCTACTGAGCGTACTTATTTTTTACCACCATCAATATTTATGCTCGAATAATAATAATATGCATGTATGTTTAAAATAGATTAGAGATAAAGAAAAAAATTTGGTTAAATTAAAATTAAACACAAAATTTTAGTTTATGTATTTATTTATTTATGTTTATGTTATTAAATTATAATAATATAAGCGTCAATTTTCTTCAATTAAAACATTAACAGCAAAAAATAAAATTTTTCCAGCTAATTCACGACATTCTTCATTTTTGTCACCTCCGATAACTGCAGGAAGCAAAATACACTCTTCTAACCATTTTTTGATTTCGCAACATTCATTATAAAATTGTTGACGTAAAATCGCCTTAGGTGAAGTTATAAATACTGCACCAAGTAATTGTAATACTGCTAATCTTATTGGAGAGTTGGAATTAAAACGGAGAAACTGACATACATCAAATATTTCTTTTGTTATATGAGGTAATATTAAACAATTTTCAGCTGATATCGTTATGATAGCTAGGGTATTCAAAAAATGTTGTAACAAACCCAAATCTATTTTATTTGCAAATTTGTTGGAAGTTTTCAATAAGAAAATTTGATTTTTTCTTTCACCTCTCAACAAGGGGAAAAAAAAGAAGCCGGCAACTGATGCAAACCGATTCAATTGCCCAGGTTCGCTTTTTCTTTCTTTCCCAATAAATCGTTTGGTTTTTTCTATAATACGTTGTTGAATAATTTTTTTATTTATTTCATTTGTAGTTAGATAATTTTTATTTGTGTAATACTTTCTGGGATAAGTTTCAGTTTTATTATTTTTTTTTAAATTGTTCTCCTTTTTTTTATCTGGTACACTTGATAATTTTTTAGCTGCATTTTCTAGGACATTTAAAATTAAATGACGTGACGCCAAAGAATAATTTGTGTCATCAGAATGGAATTCTTTGCACAAATATTCTGCACAATCTTCTGGATAAATTGTACAAATTAGAGTTAAAACTTCCAATTTTTTTTCTTCAAAATTCTCATAGAAAAATTTTTTCTCTAAATTTAAAAATATTTTAATTAATTCGATAGCACTTTTCGTATCATTCATATCTTTTAATTGACTTTTAATTAAGTCTAATGCAGAATCTAGGCAAACTTGAAAAATATCTGGATCCTCTATAGTATGACACAAAATGTCTTTAAGATCTAATAAAAACTTAGGTCTTTTTTCATTCATTACTTCAACATCGTTTGACATATCATATGCTGGTAAATCATCATCTGAATCTAATTCGGATTTCTCTTTATTTACAATTGTTGTTTGTTTTTCAGTATTAGTATAAAAATTAACTTTGCTATCTAATAAATTTATATTATTAGATTCTTGATATTTTTGGAAGGGTGTTAAAGTTTCAACAAGAATTTCGAAATCAGATTCATTGCGAAATTTTTTGTTTGAGAAAAAATTTTCTTCTGAAAATTTTCTAATTGAATCAATTATTTTTTTTTGATTTAAATTTAACTCTGCATAATCAAATTCCAAACGATTTTCAGAATGTTTCTCAATTATGTTTAAAGATAGTTCAGCTGTTACCATACCCAAGTAACGAAACAAAATGTCAGCCGATTCCAAACTATTTTTCAAACCATTATAAATTAGAGTTTTAATTTTATTTTCTTGATGATTCAATTGTATGTCATCTGTTTTTATGCATTTAATTGCGCCAATTAAAAATTTCGTTATATAAATATGTTGATCCGTACTATGTTGAACAGTGGAATTTTTATTAGACCAAACATTTAGTATATTTAATGTTAAGTTCACTAAGTTTTCTGAATCTGATTTTAAAAAATTTAACACATTTAATATGGCATTATCTTTAATGTGATAAATAAAAAATGGAATTTTGGTTGATAAAATATAATTCCAAGAAGTCGCAGCAGAAAACTTTGAGAAATTCGGATTTAATATTTCTTCTAATGGAACATCTGAATAAAGTAGTAGCAATAAAGTTTGTTCAATAGAATCATAATCTAAATTTAAAAATAACTCATTGATTCCTTTCCGATAAACATCGTTTTGCGAAAATATCAAAATAATCTCAAAAAAATTTCCCAATAAAAATTTTTCCTCATAAAAATTGTTAATTATTTTACTTAAAAATTTTGAAAGCATTTTCATAGAATAAAAATTTGGATATTTAACAATAAAATCCAATGCTTTCAGGAATTTATATAATATATTCTTTGTATAAAATTCAGTTGAATATTCAATTGGTATTTTTGTTTTATATATATTTCCAATTTTATTGGGCATTGAAATGATTTGCCATATAAACGATTGCTCGTCCTCAATAATCATTGATTGGAAACCAGAGTTATCATCAGATTTTAATTCTGTGCAATGATCAGAATATTTATGACTTAAATGTATGATTCCAATTGATAAGTATGTTTCATCAGTAAATAATATCAATTTTAGAAGAGGTGCAAATAGATCTAAATTTGTTGACAAGTTTTTCAATAAAATTTCTAATGAATTTTGCATTAGTTTCAAGTTGTGATCAATTAGAAAAATGCTTGGAATTTTTGTTGATAACAATCTTTCCGTTCCACAAATAGGCTTCTGGGATAGAGTTATAATTTTTTCACATATAATTTGCAAAATATTTTCATGTTCCGTTCGTGCAAATAAATCCCAATCTAAGTAATCAACATCTATATGAAGAAGCTTTTGTGGCGTCATTGGACCTGGCAACAAATTCAGTAAATACTGAATTAATTCATTAAAACGTTGAACATCTGATTCTGTTGAAATATTTAGGTTTCGAATTTGTTGAGCTGTTTTAACAATTTCTTCGAAAGGTGATAAAGTTTCAGCTAGAAAATTAAAAAGAAAAAAACTTTTTCCGAAATTCAATTTTTTTTACTTAAAAAGCATGCAATAAATCTTTTTATTAGAGCACTTCAAAAACTCGTAAGTAAAACATACCGGAAACAGTGTCAATTTTTAAAATATTTTGATTATTTAAAAATTATTTATCAGTTAGTAAAAAAAATATAGAAATTGAAAATAAGTTCCACTACAAGCTTTAAAATATTTTTTCAAACATTTTTTGTTCAAAACTCTTATCATGTGATTGGTATATTTATAATTCAAAGACTGAATGGATTTCAAATCAGATTTCCTGGTTATATTTAACATATTAAAAGTATTACGACTATGATTTTGTTGCTTTTGTTTATATTTTAGTTTTTGTTCACAAAAATCAGTTTTATTTAATTCATTGTATAAAAAAATATTTATTATTGTAAGTAAATTATAAAAATCAAGTTTACCTCCTTGGATTGCTGTGGGATTTATATTTAAGGCACCGAATCCGGATAGTAGATCAGCATTGGATGTATTATTAGTGGTAATAGATGAATTATCACCTATATTACTTTCAAATAAGCACAATTCATTAGAATTCTGATTGTTTGATCCTTGATTTGTTGATATTTCTGGTGATACAAATGCCGATTTAAAGTCAGCAAATTCATCTGGCTTATTAACGCCCTTAGAAACAGAATGAGACATTGGCGTCGCTGCACTAGTTGGAATAGTGGATGAACCAAAAGCACTTTCGAAGTCACCGAATTCCTCATTGGATCTAGGATTGAAATCATCTCCTTCATCGGTTTTAATAACTTCTTTTTGTGGCATTTTTGTGCTATGGAATACGTCACTCAAAAAATCATTATTTTCAGTTTCCAAATCTGTATTTCTAGTGTTATCTATTGAAGAGAAGAAATCATCATGTTGTTTTGGAGGAGTATCACGATGAGTTGGAGAATGAATACCCATCTCTTTCGATTTTCCAAAATTAGCGGCTGCACCTAAATCAATTTTTTTAGCCGCAACAGTGGATTTTGTAGTTTGGGTGGATAATTTATTGCTTGTTACAGTAGAAGTTTTGTTAACGTTAATAGTGTTAAAATTGACTGGTTTAAATTCGTTTGCAATTTCAACTGGACTTGATCTTTCTTTATCACGATACCGCCTGAAAAAAAAGAAACAAAAATTATCCAATCTAGAGAAAGATTCTGAGTATGTTTTTTTTATTTACAAAGCTCAACCTGAGGAACTTTTCTATGTAATTTTTGTTCAAATATCGGCGTACAAATTTACTTAGTCGTTCGACTAAAGTGATAATTATCAAAAAATTATTGTTTAATCTTAATTTTTTTAAAAGTATATGTAACAAACAATACCTGGGACTAGGAGAATCTGTGTCGGAATCTTCACGTTCACCTTCGTATTGATAATCTTCATCTTCATATCGATTTTTGGAATCAGAATCTAAAAAAATATTTCAGTATGTAACATAAAAAACAAAAAAAATAAATTAGTTTGTATTTTACATTGATCAAATCCTCCGGTTTTCCAATTATCATTATAGGCTGATGACTGATTATTGTTAAATCTAGAACCCATTCCCATTGCATCTGAACTCATTCCCACATATTTATCTTTATTTCTTTTAGCTTTTTTTCTTTCTTCACGTAACCTTTCATTATCTTGAATAAAATCGATTATTTCTTTAGCCTGCAAAAGTAAATTAATATCAAATTTGCTTTGAAGATTTCTTCAGTTGATATAGTACTGCTGTTTAACAAATATGTATATAATAACTTACTTTATGTCTCACATTAATTCCTTGATCTTTACCACTTTCATCAACAAAAGTATATTTTTGTAATGGCGTTAAATCGTAAATATGTTCTCGAGAAGAAGTTACTACTCTTTCTGATCCATTTCGAACTAAGTAGTTTAACAGGAGTAAGCTCTGAAATAATAATTTTAGAATCAGATTGATATTAATTCAGCTGAAATGTTTGTTTACTTTTTATGTTAATTTTTTAATTAAGCGGTCTGTAAATATAAATTATCACTGAAATGAAAAAGTTGAGTATTAACCCTTCAATTGGAATTTCATTTTACATTAGGTAGCCCCGAGTCATAATATATAATGATGATTTAAAATCATAAAGCTTTGGCCTATATTATATTAATCACAAAAATATTATATCTACTCCGGCAGGGAAAAACCCCTTAATTCATTTTTCAGGAGAGTGTTTTTTTGTTAATATCTTTTTAACGGTGATAATTAAAGTTATGGTTAATTCATGTCAACTGATGTATTTTGTTCTGGAGTTTTCGACAAATTTTGTATTTTTTTTTTTACCTGACGGAGTAGATATATTCAATTTTAAAATAAAGGCAGTAATTAAATAATTAAATTGAATGAGTCACAAATTAATGATATGTAGGAATTATTTGATTCTAATAATAAGGCTTTTCTATTAAGCTTTAAAATGGGGATGTGAAAACTTTCTATGTTCGTTCTCAAATATTTCAAATAAAAATTTTTATGAGATTGCAAGTGAGATTTGCAAGTACGAGACAAATTTCTTCGATGAATTCAAATTATTTTTAAAAAAGAACACAGCATCGAATATTTCAGTGGCCACAAGGCATAATCGCCTAACTCGATTTTGCTACTTTTCAGGAGTGCAGTTTAAAGTTTAAAATCCTTTCCTGAAATCGAAGAATGAAGATAAATGGAACCTAATTTGAGAAGATTGTAAAATTTTAAAACCATTTTAAGTTTTTAAAAGCCAAATATGAGGCGCAGAATCATATGACCAACAGTTGAAAATAATAAAATCATAACCGCCTAACTCGACTTAAGCGTTTATGCCCTGTGGCCACATATTTAATTTAATTGGGGACAAAATAAGAGAAGTAATCTGGGTTTATGAAAATTTAGAAAAGTATATGAAACAATTTTATACATCCTTTCAACAAGAAAAATGTTTTATTATGCCGGGATTATATTTATTATGCAGATATTTTATTGTTTTTTTTATTTTTGCAAACAAACAAAAAAATATTATTTTATTTTTTCAAACTATAAACTAATTCTACATTCCTAATGAAAATGTCTGTTTTAAATCGTAGGATATTTATTTTTTAGCTTCCACATTTTATATATCACATTTTACATATACATACATATATTTATGTATATGTATATAAAATGTATAATAGAATTTATTATTAATATGCATATAAACTTAAAAATAATTAAAACTCTAAGATATGTACCATTTTCCGCTCGTGATTTGCGGGATAAAAGGGTGATTGTTTTGAAATGGAAACGCGTTATAACCAAGATTATAACTGATTAATAATTTTTATATCTCAGTTAAAAGGTTGAATCTCAACTTTATACGCTTTAAAATAGTTGTTACCTTGTAAGTTCGCCTCCAATTTGATTTATTATCTTGCAATAATCGTTTCCATAACATTGACATAACTTCTGGATAATGCTCATACGAGAATGTTGAATGAGCCAATTCCTGCATTAATGGACCAGTAGGCCCCCAAGGATCATCGTTAGTGGCTTCACGAACTTTACCTTCTAGTTCGGTATAATTCATAACAACATTTGTTCTGTAACCATTAATCACATGAAAAAATTAATTATTTATACAATGTACCTACTACTTTTTAAAAGTGAATTAAATTTTTTATCACTATTATCTGTATCAGCAATTATAAACGCTTGACATTGAATTTTTATATGTATTTTATTTGTTATTATTTAAAACCATTATTTGAAAAATAAATTAAATTACATACATAAGAATAACATCCAAAAAATTAAAAAAAAGCTAAAAAATTTGGATGCATTGAAAATTAAAAAAAAAAATAGAATTACGTAAATACTGATTCTTTAGGATTATTGGGTATTACGATCGATTGTAAAAATCTTACAAAAATCAAATAATGAAAAAAAAAAAATTAAATAATTATAATAACCATGTTTTCTTTATCTATAATAAGTAATAATATAAATGTTTATGTAGATATATATAATATATATTAAAAATCCACTTTAAAACCAAAATTAAATAAAACACTCTATCCAACTAATTATTTAATAATGTTTTTGATTTTTGAGTCAAATTGCTTTTGAGCAATGTAATTAAAATATTTGGATAGTTACAAGATTTTATTATTTTTAGACATTATATGGACAGTATATAAATGATTGACAGTATTATAGAACATTTTTAAATTTTCTTTTTTTTTTTTGGAGCGTGTTTGATAAAATAAATTTCTAAAAAGTTATCATTACGTATGTCATTTTCTACGACTAATGATGCAAAGAAATAATTATTAAATTTCTTCTTATCAACATTATAGGATTTGAGATTTGATAAAAATTGTTTTTTTTTTTCTTAACACATTTAAATTTCCTAACTCTTATAAGATACAAACATCAATCTTGTTTAAAAAAAAATAGAACTTTAATGTCAATAATGTATTTAATTTATGTTATTAAACTATTAAAAATAAATTTTAACAGAAATATTAATAAATATTTTGTTTTTGTGGGGGTGGAATTGTTTTTAACTGTGATAAAATGTTTATATAAATTCGCAAATAAAATCATATATGTTAATATATGAAATCATACCTATTTTAAAAATTAATAACTTGTTGATTTAAAAATAGTTAGATTGCAATTGATAAAAAATTATTTTTTTTTTGTTTCAAAATGTTACGAACTTATTTCTTTTTAATTGTTTTTATACAATTTCAAATTATTTTTTTGATTTATAGCGAGCAGAAACTGTATGTAAGTAAACCTATGTAGGTTATTCTTTAGTAACATTTAAGAAGTAAATTGGTTTCAAAACTGCATCTTTGCTGACCGTTATCACGACAAAGTGGTACTGTTCTTATAGATAATATCTTTATCATACAACTTGCCGACGTGTAGTTAGACAGAAAATGATTTCCCTCATGAACTTATCTACCTTTATATACATAGTTTAAAATCAAGATTTCCAAACTTTTTCAAAGGTCAAAGGAATTGAAGTTTTTAAAGGTAGGTAAGTAAATACACCTACCCAAAACCTTCAATTAACATCATTTCCCTAACCCTTACATTTATAACAAATGTATCAATAATTAGTTTTTTAATTTGCGCACGTGACAAAACTATCATTCTGACCCCATTTAAAAAGAAATTAAATTCATTTTTGTTTGCAAAAACTAAAATTTATTATTTTCACTTCAATTATTTTCTTATCAAAAAAAAAAAAAAGAACATTGCTTCGCATATTGTTTTTTTTTTCTCTTTTATAATTGGCTTTAAAAAAAAAAAATTATTATTTATCTGCTAATTTTTTATCAAAGAAATGCTATTAAAATTTGATTTTAATAGTTGAAATATATAATATAAAAATATACATATAGGCTATATTAAATATAAATAATAAAATTAAGTAACATTATTATTTTTTTCTAATTCTCAAGGTCTTTTTCCAGTTTCAAATCAGAGAGCTTTAAAATACCACTTTTGAATTTTTTTTTTTTTAATGGAAAACCCCAAAGAGATTGGCTTTACTGACTTTTTAATTTGGATCGGGTCGCAATCGGAAACTTGGGACAGGAGAGAACAGAAAACATGAAATTCACATTTTTATTTTTTAATATGTTTTTGTAATGTAATTTTTACAATTACAATTTTAAAATAAAATTTATAGGAAACAAAAAACATAGGTTTTTTTTTGTACTTGAGCTCCACCTCTGGACCTCTGGTTTTTTTTTTTTTTTTACTTACACTTTATCCGCCAATTCTCGTACTTTCCACATACTTATAAATTTATCAACCATTTCGCATTAATTTTTTATTTAAAAAAAGGTTTCTAAAATAGTTTTGAACAATTTTTATTTATTTCTCTATTTAAAAAAAAAAAAATAACACAAAATTTTAAGGAAATCAAAGTTTTTATTTAATAAACCACTTTTCTTTTTTTGGAATTTTTTTCGATGATTTGGCTTTTACATACGCAACAATATTTTTTGACATTAATTATGATCATAACGTTCTATGCATCGCCGTTAATAAGAAAGCAAAGTCAACTTAAAATAGTTATACTTCAAAATTACATATAAATATTTCAAGTGGAAGCTCAGTTTTATATCCCCGAGGTAAAGTGAAATAAAAAAAAATTTGTTTACAGAATTTTGTCTTCAAATTAAATGCAAACAAAACAAAAAAACAGATTTTATGTAAAAGTGGTGAATAGATAAGTTTTTTAATAAATGAATTTGAACGAATAATAGTGCTTCACCCTTAAAAAAATTTAAAAATTTCAAATTTTGAATTTCAAATTCCTAATGTATTTTGTTAGTGTAATTTAATGTCAAAAAAAAGTTTTCGGGTGAACACTTTTTTTCATAAATTTCAAATATTAATAACAAAGCTGCCAGAGTAGGATTTTCTTTTTCAAAATTTAGAAGATTTTATTATATCGGGGAAAAATTATGAACAAAATATTATTGTATGAGGCGTGTATTTGAAATTCACAACAACAAAAAAAAATTTGAAATTTTACACAAACAAAATACATTAGGAATTTGAAATTCAGAATTTGAAATTTTTAAATTTTTTTAAGGGTGAAGCACTAATATATGTAATTTATTTTTAAGATTAAGAATCCGTTCCCAAACTGAGACTATTTTAAATCATGTAATATCTCTTTTTTGCTAAAGAAAATTTCTCTTTTTTAGAAATTGAAATAGTCTTGACATTTAATCTGTATCATTTGCAACGTCTGCATAAATTTTCGATTGTCACGTCAAAAAATCTTCATTTGTAAAATAATTGTAAAATAACAGCTGTGAAATCGTGTCGTTCCAAAACTAGAAATTCTAGGAATTAAAATAATTTTTCAGTTTTTAAAATAGTCTCAGTTTGGGAACGCACTCTACAAGCGAACAAAGTATGATTTTTTCTGCAAATTTCCTGCATATTGGCAGGTTATACCTTTTTTGTTTTTAATTGCAATAAAACTATGTAGTGAAATTTCTAGGTTTTCGTTGAACCTACTTTCAAACCATGAAAAAACATAGAACGAACCTATTTTTTTCCGAAACCATCAAATTCATGGTTGGTAACCTGAAGTCAAAAACTAAATTGTCGGTGTCCAAAACAAGGAACAATTCAAAATTAAAAAGAAAAAAAATCACAAACCAAACCAACTTTTATATTCGCCAACCTTTTTTGCAATTGCAACATTAAAATATATGATTAGTAACCTGAATCCTGAACTCTGTCGAAGCTATTAATTGTAAATAGGCCTTTGTTATGTAAACAAATTAGACCACGGCCTCAAGCTCACATCACAGGCAATGAAACAAAAATCTGAAATGCTGTCTCTGAAAACATATGATTTTGACATATGATATAATTTTTTAAGTTTTAATGGAAAATTGGAATTGGAACAACTCATTTATCCATCAATTTTCTCATTAGTTTTTTTTATTTTAAATTTTATATAAATAATAATAATTCTTAACTATATTTTATGAATTAATTAGAAAATTAATTTATTGAAAAAAAAAAGTGTGCCTACATCGTAAGGCTTCAAAAAAATAAAACAAAAGTAATTAAATGAAGTCTGTGAATATAATTTGTTTTTTTTTCGACCGGTACTGAGGCGAGCCCTGCCCGAGCCCGATTCGTCCAGTTAAAATATTATATAAAAATTCAGTCATCAAATTCTTTATTTATTATGATAAAATCACCAAATTCTAGTTTTAAAGATACTTTAGTGTAAATACCTGATTTCATCCACAAAAATTCAGTATCTACCAGAGAAAATTCTAAGAGCCTTAGTTAAAAAGGCAATTTGTGAAATAAATATTTATTTTTTGAGTACTTATCTGTTGAATCAAATCTTAAATTTATAGAAAGGTTATTTTGCATTTGAAAATATTTATCTACGATTTAGTCATCATAGTTTTAACTTAAAATCACTGTTCATATTCTATCTAGGTATCTACTTTCTAGGGGTGAATTCATAATAGTAGATATAGGTGTATACCTACTTACCTACGTTTGAATTTTCATTTTAAGATTATGGTTTCTATTTTTTATTTATATTATTTGTATATTTTATGCATTTTTAGAAATGTTTGTTTTACAAAGATTTACCAGAAACTTAAGAACGTTGGGAATAATTCGAAGAACTAATTCATCGGTAACAGCTGAAGCGAGAACTTCACATACACTTGATCAACAAGAACCATTAAAGAAACAAAAAAAGAACAGTAAGATTATAAATGTTTATACATACATATATAACTTTTTAAATTATTGTAATATAAACTTTCAAATAGAAATAGATATTAATTTAATTTTCTTGTTTTAGAATCGATTGTCGCTGCTGCTTTTGAGTCACTGAAAAATGATAATAATCAAAATATTATTGGGGAAGACCAAAACAAAGATTCAATAGACGAGAGAATAATAAATTCGAAAACAGTGAATGGCCTTTTATCTGTTGCTGATACGAATGGTTCAATCTCAAGAAAGCATGCTTTAAAAGTAGTTTCAATATTGGCAGAATGGAGCACACTAAATCGCGTAAAACTTTCAGATTTCGAAAATGATTCTAGGTTTTTGAAATTGTGCAGAGTACTAGGAAGAACGGTTCCAAAAAATGAAAATGTAAATCAAAAACTTAATAGTACCGGAAGAAAGGGAGAGGGCTATCGGACAGATGATTTAAATACTGTATTAGGTGTTGCTGGAGATGACGAAGCCGCTAAATTAATTGCTAGCATAAGCTTACCTCAAATGGTTAAGGTAATGACAACACTAGCATTACGTAAGAGAAGAAGTACTCCACTATTACGATCTCTGGGTATTTCAAATTAATTTTTCGCCATTTGCTGTTTTTCTGTAAAAATATTTTATTATATTATAGGTTACAATATAAGCGCTAGTTCTGAGCAGTTGGATCTCAAACAATGCGCTGATGTACTGTTTGCAATGTCAACATTAAGTTTCCCTGATTCTGTATTGACAGCGAAAATTTGTGGAGATGTCCAGGCTGGTCTTCATAAAAACACGAATAAATCGTCAGTAGTAGGATCAATATTAACCAGCTTAGGTATTTTAAAGTATCGCGACTTAGGTAAGAATTACTTCAAAGTTTTACTATTTAAAAAGTTTTTCGAATGAAAAATAAACCTCCTTTTTTTTTTAGATATCCTTGAGGTATTGAGCAATTGGATGATAAAATATCACGATGTAGCACGATCGCAAGATTTGAGTGCGTTATTTTTAACTTTGGCGTCATTAAATTTTAAATCATTAAATTTGGACGAAATCAATTCGAAACTAGGACATTTGCTAGTTAAGGAGGATTTTCCCAAGTCTACTGATTGGCTTAATCACGTTTGGGCTTTAACAATGCTTCGACTTGTAAATGAGCAACAGATAAATTCAGTTCTAAGGTACAAATTTATTTTCTAATAATATTGAAAACTTATTCCTTATTTTTTTATAGTGCTGAATTTATTAATTCTTTGGAAAAGGATAGAAATGGCTTAACACCAAATGCTAAAATGAAGTTGCTGAACATAAACGCTTTTGCTAAATCAATTATGACAAATTATAAACAAACTTTTCTAGACGAAAATTCAATTGTGTTTTCAGTACCAATCGCACACACCAAAACAAAACAAATTTTATTGAATGGAATGATAGATGCATTAAAAAGTCTATTATCATCTCAACAAAACTTTGTGAAAAGCTTAACAGATTCAAAGATGGGATTTTTGATTGGTATGAGTAAAAAAGTGTGAAATAAAATATTTTTTCGTAACTGAAACGTAAAGAAATTTTGATAATTAGTGGCCACTTTACAAAATACTTTATAATTCAACGCGCTTTGAAGCACAACAACGTTTTCGTCAAATTCTTAAAACTTGCCTCATAATCTCCAAAATTCATTCAAAGTATCAAAGTTTAGTGATTTTATTTGTCAGAATAAATTTTAAATAAAACCATAAAACATATAATTATACTTTTAAAATTTCGAATTCTCACACGTTCTTTTCTTTTGATAGATGCTGAATGTGCGTTCGATCCAAAAAGGAATCCAATCGAGTTGAGCAAAGTTAAGTCAGATAATAAAAGGTACATACATAATCATAAGAACAATACAATTTATATCTTATGTACAAAGTTCTTTTTTAAAAAAAAATTTAATCAAGCATTCAATAACCGAAAGAATTATGAATTGTAATGAATTTTTTTAATAATGGAATATATTTATATTCAAACATTATAAAAATCATGTTCGTATATAAATAAAATTTGCTTATTTTTAGGATTGCTCTAATGATTGTTGATTTTCATGATATGTGTCACGGTCCATCTCGATCACTAACGGGCTCAGCAATATTATCATTTGATCTTTTAGAAAAAAATGGTTATCATGTTCTAGCCATCCCTTACACAGAATTTAGTACAAGTGATAAATTATTGAAACGTGTCCAATATTTGGATGCTAAATTTAAAGAAATTAACACAAGTCCCAAAAGTAAATAAATTTGTAAAACAACTTATTGTGTAAAATTGTTAATTGAATAAATATTATAATAATTAATTTAAAGAAGACTTATTATTTACTTTAGATCATAGTAAGAGCCATTCATAACTCTGTTAAAATAAAATACAAACCTCCTTAATTCTATTAAAAAAATCTTAGAATTTCATCCACGGAAGAAATTTCCGGATGACTGTGACTGTTGTAGCATGTTAGTCTTTAGTGAATAATTCGACCTATTGTTCACGATTTTACCTACCAGTTTAAAAAAATTATTTAATACAGTTTTACATGTCACAAAATTAAAATCTACATAATTATGTATTCTATATTTGATTATTGTTTACATAACACATTCTTAATTACATAACACATTCTTAATTGTTAAAATATGATAAAAATAATATAATAATAAATAACATCAAATTTCTAGAAATAATAAATGTTGTATATATCAGGAGTATAGTATATAAATATAGTCTTTCAATTCGAAGGCTTGGCATTCATAGTCTTTTTTTTTAGAACAAAATGGGAAGGACGCATTGATTTGATACTAACTCACAATGATTTAGAATTTAGATTTACATTGGTAATAAATAATTAAATATAATGTTTTTTTTATAAATATACATAAAACTTTCATGCGAAAATTTGAATTGAATCAAAAAATGTCCTCAGGTGAGTTCTGTTGAATTATTATCCTTTCAGGCCTGCCATTGAATATTAAAGGATGTCTCAAATGTTTAATTGCTGTATCTGGTTGAAAATAATTCGGTTTATTGTAATTATTAAATCTGTTATGATAGTTATTAGAATTTTGATGATTGTTGAATTGACTTGTTTGATGCGGATTAGGATGAAGTTTCATTGAATTTATTGGGTTAGTATTTTCTATTTGAAGAATATTATTAGGACGACCGTTTGATAGAAATTCGATTGGAAGATTTAATAGATTGCTAGCTGGTTCTGTTAATGGATCGTTTACAAAACGATGTGAATAGGGTAATGGAACATTGTAAGGTAAATGCAATGGTGCCAATGGAAATGGTACTAAATTTAAAGGTGTTTGAGATACATATCCGTATCCTGGAACAAAATTATAAGGTGCTGGTGGCAGTTTTATGTAATAAACCGGCGAATCTTCGAAATATTTGTGAGGCACATGAATAGGAGTTTCTTCAGTAATTACTCTTGGTTGTTGATGCAGTAATTCTAACTGACTTATGTCCGAATGTCGAATGATGTCAAGTGGAATATTGTAATTATTAAAATCAAAACTTTCAGGGTTCAAATAACTTCTTTTGGTTCTATTTGTAGAATTAGTGATGCCTTCTGTTGCAGCAATAAAAGAAGCTAATATAAGTAGAAACTGTTTTGTGGAAAATTTTACGTCTTTCTTTGCTTCCATAATCTAAAAGAAAAACATACATTTACATATGTGAATCATTTTCATATAAGATTCAAGTAAATTCGTTCTCATTGTGAAACTTTGTTCTGATCTCAAGCTATATAGACACGAAAAGTCTATCCTCATTTCAATATCATGTTTCTCAGTCTAATACAGAGGTCTTTGTTTCAAATGATAGATTTCGAAAAAACTCAAGTCGACGATGAATTAATTTCGCTTTATATATATGTACATTCTTTATACATTTTTTTTGTACAATTTTACACATGTTACAAATTTATTACAAATTAATTATGAAATTTTATGTTTTAACAATAACTTGATTAATTTAATATTAAGTTCAGATTGTTATCAAAATTTCACTACCCAATAATTAGCTTATCTTTTATTGATTTTTAAAGAATATTGAAATCCAGGTTTATGCTGCAAATAGATCACGTTATGGGCCGTTTTCTAATCAATAATTGGACAATAATTATAGACTTTTGAAATATAAAATAAGTAGGTACTCTGAATCCAACACATTTCCGATGTTCTAAAATCTAAATATTAACAACTAAATATTGAGAACTAAATATTTCGGCACCCCGTTTGAGACCGAGTAATCTCAAATAGTAAACTATAAAACTGAAAAAATAATTTAACAATTTTTATATAACAACTGTTATAAAAGTATTCATATTCTAAAAATCTAAAAAGATATCAGTAAATACGTTAATGCATCAGGAATATAGAAAATGAGAAATAAGAAGAACATAATACAATAAAGAAATAGTTTGAACGAATAATTTCGATTTTGTAACAATATCTTCTATCTTCTATATCTATATAATTAAAAATGTTAATGTCTGTTTGTTCTTAATATAGGATCTCTGAAAGTGTTCTTCACTGATTGCTTTCAAATTTTGGCACAACGTTTTTTTATATACAGGTTGAACATACTACATATTCAAACTTGTTGCGCAGCAAGGCACCGGAAAGATGTGGCCGGGTGCGGCTAGTTATTAATATATAATTTATATTTTCTTCTCAAAGGTAATGAAACATGTCAAAAAACCATTATTATTTTATAAATATCTTATATATAATAGGGCTTCACAATATAAAAGAATTTTAAATACTGAATTTCAAATTCCTAATGTATTTTGTTGTTGTGAATTTCAAATACAAGTCCCAAAGCATGTACATATTTGAAATATCATTACTGAAAATTTACACTAGGATTTTGAAATTCAGAATTTCGAATTCTTTAATGTTGATGCCATAATATGGAAAATTTTAAATCAGAAAAATTTGGTAAAACTCTTGAAATAATTGGCACTTTCAAATATACTTATATATTGAATGAAGTACATTCTTCTATCCAAAATGTTTATTTTTAATAATACCATCCATTTTTAAAAATTTCAACAGATTTTTTATTTCAATTCCGGTCCTAAAATATTCGAAAAAAAAATATTTTTGGTTTTTTTATTTTTAAGTACATGTGTAACACAAATTTTTGTTATTTAATTTCTGCGATTAAATTTAGAACAAGATTATTGCATCATATTTATATTAATAAGAATTTTTCTTTTTTCTTTAATAATTTCTTTTATTTAATTCTTTTTTATGGATCTTGATATATTTACTGATTACTTATTCACTTCACATAAAGGTAAATTCTTGAACATTTTGTAGCGATTATGTTAAATTTATTTTTATTTTTTTTTACCAATAAAGAGAAAGATCTTGGCACCTGTATTTGTTATGTTAATTTCTTAAACATTATTATTGGATTTATTTAAACTGTTTTTTTTAGAAGATAATATTTAAAAAAAAAAAAAATTTACAATAAAAAACTGTAAAAAAAAAAAAGAACTTACGTTATTTTTTATTTTTATTTTTTTTTTAATTTTTAGCAAAAATTCAAGTAGATCATTCAGCAAAAGACAAAAAAAGATTGACAATTTTTATTAACAGGTTAAATACTTTTATGAACCAAAAAAAAGTACATACATATAATTGTAAATAAATGGAAATGTTTAAAGAAATTCAATCAAACAGTAGTGGGTGATAAATAATAACATTGACAGTGGTAATGGTATAATAATTTAATTTGGAATAAAAAATCTATTTTAAAAACAACCATCTTAAAGAGCTATACAATTGAAAATCATTTTTGGTCTAATGATAATGTTGAATAATGTATGATTATAAGATGACGCCGACGTCATGAACATTTTTTTAATTCTGTGTGTTTAAGTGTTTTCTTCATTAAAAGAAAATTGAAGCTTAATTGAAGGTTTCTGTCTTAAATCTTTTGTTTTTTCTTGAAGTAAAAAAAATAATTTCGGTAGTATTAAAAATAAAACCAAAGTTAGCACAGCACAGGATACACAAAAAGTTTCAGTATTAAAGTTTTAAGTATTAAAATAAGTATCTACAAGAGAAATTTAGATTATTCCTAAATCCTATGCTATTTGAATCTGTAATTGAGTATTTGAATATTAGTAATATTTCAATTTTAAATATTTCAGATAATAACTCCGTTCATATTATTGACCGTCCATAATTTACCTGCTGAGGGCAAGTCACCAATAATATTAAATCTAATGTTGAAAGATTATATATAAATATCTTCATAATCAACAGGCGTTTGCATCAAGAATTAAAGACAGGTTCAAAATCTCTTTTTTTTTATAAAACTCTCGTAAAGAAATATTTTCCGTTGATCCGAATTTTTTTCCTTTAATAATAAATTTTAAATATAAATTATTGCCCTTTTTGTTAAACACGAAAGGTTGAACACAATACTTTGAAGTATATAGCTTTCATATTAAAAGTGCACACTTTTTTAGAACAATTTTATAATTTCTTGATAGCATATTTTTCTAGAATTTAAAGTTTTTTGGAGTGTGCTAAAATCATGTATAAATATAAGCACTCCATATACAAATTTATATATGATAAAGATATCATTTGTTAAAGAATAAATAATGAATAGTCAATTCACAATATTTTATTTGACAAATATAGGTTTATGTTTATTTATTGAATTTTTTTTCATTATTTTTTTAATAATATACGTTAAGTACTAATTTACATTCTTTTAATATGTTAAATAGAGATCATGCTCACAATTTTTTTTTTTCATAAATGATTTATCTATAATATCTATTTAATACCAAAAGAAGAAAATTGAATTACATATTTTTATGTTAAATAATTTTCACATCTTAATTATATGCAAGAATATAAAAAAAAGAAGTACTTTTGATATAAAATTTAAGTAATAGAGATAAAAAATGAAATCTAAGTAATTTTTCAATCATGAATAACTCTTTTAAACGAGCAGAGCAAAGATCTGGATGTTCTTTTTCGATATATAACTTAATTCGGCAATAATTAGAGTAGTGGTCTTCTGCGGAACAATACGCGTCGTTGTGTTAAAGAACTTTTGTCTTATCAGTCTCTTTTTTCAAATTATTTATTTTTTTAATCAATTATAATAAAGTAAATAATGAAAATAAAAATAAGTAAGCATAGGTCCAATTTTTCATATTCAAAAAGCAACCACAAAATTAACAACAGCATCTTTGAACGTAGGCGACCGTATCTTGAATAATAAGAATAATTTTGCTCAAAATAATTTTTTAATATTATAAATTTATTATCCTGGATTATCATACTTATAAATAACTATATTTTAAAAGTTCCTTAAAAATCTTTAAAGAATTTTTATGATATTTTAGTTTAATTGGTTTAATATAAAAACTTAATTCTGTTACAAAAAAAGAATACAAATTAATCACAGAAATATGACATGCTGTCATTAGTAAAAAATCTTAATCTAGAAAACCTCTTCCCATATTAAAAGTTAAAATAATAAGCTATTAATGAAGTTTGATTATACCTAGGTATTAATAAAGTCTTACTACTATTATACTATGAAAATGAAGTTCTTGAATCTTTACTTTAGTGAGTTTAAATCGAGTAAACGAAGTTAATAAATTATAATACGCAATAAATTATAATCATTTATAGTAACATGCATAAATATATTATGTAAAGGTGGGTTTACAATGCCTGTAAGAGCCAGGGTCAGGTAAAATTACATACATTTTTTAAACGTTTTGTATAGTTTGGGAAATTTTGCTTGCTGTATTTTGAACCAACTTTCCTGATGTGGCTTAATTAAGACGATTAAATTACAAAGTCAATATGTTTGATAAATTAATGAATGAAACTCATGTATACTAATGATGCAAACATTTCCGTTTTTTAAATGTTACACATACACATATAGAGTTTTATTATATAGAGTTTTAATTGACTCACTTCGAAATTGCAATCATCAAATATTAAAAAGTTAAATCTAATAATAATCGTTTGAAATAGAATTACTGTACAGTGCATCATAGGTGTTAGTTTGTGGTAATAAATAAATATGATCACTAGGTTTTCCATTAAAAAGATATTGCCTTTTAAGATTTGTAATTTTAGAGTCACTTAAATGCTTAATATTATAATTAGGGCGAATATATGATGGACGCGATCCTATTGTACCAAATTGTTGAGGATACATTTGCTGTTGTACTTCACTATTATCTAACTGGTATATATTGGTAGGTTTTCCATTAGCCAAAAAATTTACAGGTAAATTTAATATGGAACTTAATGTCGGTTGATAATTTGATGTAGGAGAAGTAGCTAATGTTGGTAGTGCTTGAAAAGATATATATGATGATGCAGGAGATTGATAGTTTCGACTAGTCCCAATCACACTATTTAAACCTGTTGGAAAGCTTGGTAAAAAAGAATATGGTGTTGGCGGTAATCGTACATAATATATTGGGGAATTAGTCGGAATTGGTGAATGTCGTTCGTTGTTATTACCACGTCTTATGTTGTTACGTGACATTGTATCATCATAATCATCATTTTGATTATTTCCAAGAACTTGTTGTGTGTTTAATATAAATGGTATTGGGATCAAAATTGGTTGCAAAACAGCTACTATGGGTACGTTCAAATTATTTAGATGTTGAAGATCTTCCTGTTGTCCTATGGCCGAGATTAAGTCATTCTGAGGAGCTGAGGTCAGGCTAGCTGTTGGAGTAGTTTGAAAAGCATGAAAATTTGTTATTGGTGAAGTATTTTGGGAAAATAAGCTTTGCGTTGAAAGTGTTGGTGGTGAAATTGTTGATGATTGTAATTGAGATGGCATTGAATTCGAACTGATTAGTGTTGAAAGCAAATGGGAATTTTTTAAACTTTGCATCAGACGATTGATTATTTCATTTTCAGTTTGTTGATTATTTTTTCCATTGTTCAAACCATTTCCTACTGATCCTAATTGATCAGTAAGCAACGCAGGATCTGCTTGAATTAGTTTCACAATAATAATGAAGCTTATTGATATTTGATAGAAAATTTTTTTCAACATTCTAGAAATAAATAAATTTACATTTGTTGTTAGATTGTTACTTGTATGGTTGTTATTTTTATTACTAATTTTACTTTTTATAAGCAAACAATTTATAAGTATTGTATATGAAAGTATAAGTACCACAAAAGTTTTGCTGCGTCTAAAATGGCTTGAATTGTTTATACAAAAATATTATTTTTAAAGGGCCTAAACAATTTTTTCATATTTTTATCAATAAAAGTTTTTATATAGTTTATTATTTGATTTCTTTGGCCACAGTTACTTTTTCATGATAAATAAAACTATAAGGTTAGAAATAAGCCAAAAAAAAGTTACTAAATTTCAACATAATTTATTATTATTATAGTTTATGAGCAATTTCAAGATCTTGTTTCATATAGAATCCAATACTTCAATTGGGCTATATTGATAAGAAAAATTACAAATATTTTACTTTTATAATATTATATGTAAATACTTTTAAATTATAAAAACTAAACAGTGAAATATTTGGAAAAAAAAGAAGAAAATAATATCCAATTAAAATTTAATTTGTAAATAAAAGATTATGTTAGAATCATTGATGCTAAATATAGGTCAGGAGTTGCGAGTGCAAATAATTTTTTTTTTTCAATACCGTTAAAACGAAACCAAAGAAATAAAAACACTTGTGCTCTCTTTGAAATTATGTAATTAGATATCTATATAATATGTTATTTTTGCATTTATGCTCTTTTTTTATTCTGAATCAAAAGTTTTTTATTTTATTTCTTTATAAAATAATTTTACAAAAACATTCTTGTTACAAAAATAGACCAAGATAACCAAGGAAATAAAATATATATATTCATTTGAGTATATGTAATATAAGTACAATAAATCCGAATAAAGCACAAAATAAAGGTTTAATAGAAAACTAAAATTCTGGTACTAAAGATAAACTTTTTTTTAAACATTTGAACAAACATGACATTTTTAAACCCAACGTTTTAACCCAACATCCTTAACCCAACAAGAATTAGGTACATCCATAAATGTTTATGTACTTTATATGAAATTATCTCTCTGTATTTAGCAAAATTAACATCATCCAGTTATTTCTATTAAGTTTGATAAAGGGAACTTAAGTAAACTGTAGACAGAAAATGTTATTATTTTGTTAATCGAAAGAAATTTGCATTATCTTATTCAAGAAAATATGGAAGATAAAAAATCTAAATATAAAAAATTATGTACTTGAGTAATTTATTTTTTTATTACTTAAAATTTATTTCTAACATTATGATAATAAGACCTTACATTAAGACACCAAGAAGATGTGAAAGTTTTTATTTCGCTGAGCTTTACTTGAATTAAAATTTTTTTTTCCAAAACTAAATTTAATAATAAACGATTTATAAGAAGTTAGGTTTTGTAAAAATAATGTATTGGTTACCTTTTAAGAAAAAGCAAGGATTTAAATACAATTGAATTGAATCAAGAATGACAAAATAAAAATTGTGAATTTTATTTGGTTATGAATATCAAGAGTGTAAATTTTATAATTAAACGACACATATATCAAATTAAGTGCTAAATCGCTGGTATAATGGCAATTTTTTCATTTAGATAAAATAATGAGGATTGGAGATTGATATTGATACTATCTTAACTTGGATCAGTTTATTTTGAAATATGCAATTGGAAGAATTGCTTCGAATCAATGGACCGTAAACCAAAATTGCATAAAACATTTAATATACACACATCAAGTTTTTCATTCATTACTACGTGTTTACGTTATAAACTTTTTTTTTACTATTTTCTTTTAGTATTTAAGAAAATAATAACTTGGCTAATAAATCTTAACGTGAATGGTTTTTGATGCCAATTTCCTAATGCGTTATAAATAATTTATTTATCATTTCTATTAAAAAAATAGGAAATTTATTAATTAAATAATAAACGAACCTACTATTATATGTATTATAAAAAATTTTTTTAATTTTTTACCATCATTAACAAAAAAAAAAATATTTTACCCTTGTTATTTGCAAATACGTAAAAGTCAATAAAGTTTATGGACATAATCAAATCAGATCGACATTTTCAACACGTACAATGTATACATTATGGTATTTCCATGTTGGTTGCAACTATTGGCATTCATTTTTGTAGATGATTAGAGCCGTTCGTTGTACAAAAATATAATATGGGAATAATAAATATATAATATAAAACAAAATTTAAAACAACAATTCATTGTTTTTCCATCGACTGTATAGATTTCTTACTTATTAGCGATGATTTATGTTAAATTATATAAATTACGTTAAAATAGACGTTAAAAATACAAGATAGAAATTTAATAACTTTTTCCATATAATTAATTTATTTATTTTTGGTCGACCTTTTAAAAATCATTAATTTGTTAAGAGCCCTCATTGTGAAAAATTGCTAAAAATTGGTCTTAGTTTGACTTTGATTGTAGGATTACTCCAATCTAGACTGAAGTGATTTTTTGATATGTTAGATAGTATATAACTGGCTCCAGGGTAGGTGAGGCGGATTTTTTAAATTTTGAGTTTGTTGGCCCAAACGAGCCTTTAAAAAACTTGAACACATTTGCTTGGATTCTGAAGTAAAGGAAAAAGATAATAAAAAATCTCAAACGCAGAAATAAAGCTAAAACACCACTCTCCAGGGCTGGTGACGTGAAATTTTGAATTTCTTTAATTTCCTAAACAATTTTTAATTAATTTCATTTATTTGTAAGAATTTTTTAATTTTTTTGATAAATTACAGTTTCTGCACAGAAATCAAATTCAAATATAGTTTTGTGATTTTCTAGTAGAGGTGTTTTTCGTACTATTTTTGTCGCATTTTTCACGGCCGTTTATTTTCTGTAAAATAAAACAAAAAAAAAACTGAAAAATAGAAAACAGAAATAGAAAACAGAATTTCAAGTGGAGGGCTCTTAACTATATTGATATTTCGATCTTAATGACTTTTCGAAAATGGACAATTTATCGAGAATTATTATTTGGTGATTTTTAAGTATACCGCGTGCAATCATTCGTATACGTTCACCACTATATACATATAAACAGTATCATATATTTTTGATTAAAAAATTGCCAATTCAACAGAATGATAACATAATTTTTTTATTTTACAGTTCGATGATCGGTTGATATCTTCATCAATCGTTAATTAAACATTAATTAAACTTACTCAGACATTAAATTAAACAAATATGTATTAAATATTCGAAAGAATTTCTTTTTAAACTATATTGAACCAAGAATTTGCGTGCGAATATCTCAAAAGCTTTCGATAATAATAAAATAAAATTATATCAAATTTGTATGTGCATATGTTTATTATAATAATTATTTGAATGCATAATTTATGTTTAGTAAATAAAAAATGTTTGTTATCACAATAAAAACACACCTTTTTTGTTGTTGTAAAAATAAATAAGAATTTAAAATTAAAATTTATATTCCAAAAAAAATAATTCGCGAAGCTTTAGTTTTATTTTTTTATTTTTTTGTATTTTAAATTTAAAGCTAACGTTTTCAGATCAACTGTTTAAACAGAAATGAGTTAAAAAATCTAAAGCATAAGAAGTTTTATAAGATTTTTTTTTAAAGTAAAGAATGGACCTAACAACCGAATAAATTCTTTAAGAAGAAAAATATTATATGTGGAAAATATATAGGAATAAAAGAAAGAAAAACAACAGTTTTTTAGTTTTTCTCTGCATAATGTTCATAGTATGTTGATTTTTCTGAAATTTTTTTTATTTTTCTGGAAACAAAATTAGAAAATTGAATAATGTAAGCTACCGTGAATTCTTTTCATATTATATTATATGGGCATGTAAAAAATTATCCAAAAAAAAGTTAATTCTTAGACGATATATACAGTTTAAGAAGTGATCATAATAATTGTAGTAGCAGAAATGTTTTTCTTTTTTAATTTGCACCTATACTTTTAAATAACACTTCAAATAGAGCTTTGGTTGTAATTAAATAATTCTATAGTTTTTGCATAATATAACTTCATGTTATTATAATCATATAAATTCAATTATTTGCATAAAATTTCTTATAATTTCATGACAAAATTATGCTACTTATATACAGACAATATTCAAGTTGAAAAAGTTGTTGTTTGAAATAGCGAACCCTTATAACACAAAATATGCAGATAAATGATGGATGCTGTCTAAAATTTGATAGCATTTAACGAGATTTTTTTAAAGAATCATACAAGAAGTTACAAAATTTTGAAATTACTAATTAAAGCTGGGATGTCATTAAAACAGAATTTTGCAACGACACCCGGGCTTAAGTATTATTTTTTAACATTTTTATTATCCTGCACTGCAACGAGATTTTTTAAAAATTCTTAACAATTAATGATACGAAAACTTATCTAATATATAAAAATGAAAATTCTCTGTTTCTCTGTCCTAAATCAACCAATAACCACTGGACCGATTTGGCTGAAATTTTGAACTTAAGTAGCATTGGTATTCGAGATGGTTATATAGGATCAGGGTTGGACTGGCTATAAAAATTAAACCGGGAAGTTTTGGACTACCGGCCCATTTCTATATTTAAAAAAATACATTGCTTATCCACTTATCTATATAAAAAAATGCAATACTTATTTAGAATATAGGCCCAAATAAATACGCATTTCTATAAACACTAGGTTCCCTAATTTTTTTAATTCAATACTATATCAAAAAAAGTATAGGAACTGAACGAAAAATTTTAAGAATTATTGTTAAGTAAATTGGAATATTGGGAAAGAATTAAATTAAGTAGTATTTATAAACCATGAACCAATCCATCTATTTTCACTCTAACGATCCAATCAAGTTACAATAACTCCTTAACAAATTTCTAAATTTTCTGATATAATAAATGTTGCCTTTTAATTTTAAAGTTTCTGGGGACACAACTAACACTATTCAAATATTAACTTTTATGAAATCTTTTTTAATTGATTTCCAATATGGGTTTTGAGCTTTAAATTTTAATAACACTTTTTGAATAAATAATCTATAGGTATTCGATTTTCTTTCTAAACATGACGATTATAAACTAAAATTTTGGAATTGAAAACAATATTTAAATTATTTAAATCTAAGTCAAATGAGTTGAAGGCCACGGAAATCTCATAAATTTCATATATTTTAGCACAAAAGAGTACTTGAGAGTTGGAATCTCATCGAATCAATTAACAAATATTTTTTTTACCCTGGTTTCTTTTTTAATTAATATATTTTACAGCATTTTCGAAGTTTAATTGTTTAGCACTAAGTACCGTACTTTCGAAGCTATTATACTTCGATTCTTTCCCAAAATTTTTCCAATCAAAATATATTTAAATAAGATTGCATTGTATCTTTAAAATAATTAGTAATAAAAAGTTTTAATTTATCGGCCCAAATATTACCGGCCCACCGGGAAATGTCCCGGTGTCCCGGTGGGCCAGTCCAACCCTGTATAGGGTACTAGAAATGTTGATCAGACAAAAAACAATTAAACTCCTGGACAAATATGCATTCATCTATTCTATATATAAACAAGAAAGTGAGAATCTTAATAACTCACTGCAGTATGTATATGCATATTATATACTTGTCTTTACAATTTTAATCACACCCAAATTTTTACATATATATTTTTTTTTGTTCTTTTCAGTTGCACTTATTAAAAAAGTTACAAAATAGGAATGCGGATATTGCCAAAATATTATTTGATGCTAACGTGAACTTTTTGCTCGTTTTGCATGTGTAACTGTTACAAATTAACCAATGTTACATTATTTAATATTACCTATTAATTTTCAAATAAACAAAACCTAATAAAAATTAATTGCATTTTGATTTTAACTATATTCAGCTCTTGTAAAAATAGAAATTTTACATAGAAAAAAAAAACCGTAATTACTATTATAAAATGTGCTAATATTTGGTCCTTATATTTTTGCTAACTACTCTATATTTTCTGTAGTTAATAAGAAGATCATTTGATGATATGACAAAATATTTTCATATGTTATAATAAAAATTTTAATTTTATATAAATGGTTTCCTCATGATTCCATTAAAACTATTATAGATCAGTATTTCCCAAACTAGGAGACGCGGCTGCTTTTGGAACCATGAAGATCTTGAAGGGGGCCATGAAAATGTTCCCAAAATGTAATGTGCATTGAAAATATAGGTACAGATAAGAATGATATTTGCATAAACGTTAAAATATATTCATATTCATATTGGTTGGATATCTTAAACGAGGAATTAAAGATATTACATCGGATTTAGGGCTTCCAATATCCGATATTTTGATATTGAAATTTTTCAATTCCGACATTCCGATATTAATATATATTTAATATCTACAATTAAAAAAATTTAAAATCAATTTTTTAATGAAAAAATCCTCAGATATGAATAAACAAAAATAAAAAATAAAAATGTAAGTAAGGAACATTTATTTCATTAAAAGAAAAATTGGCAAAAGTTAAAATTAAGAAAACATTTATTTAGTTTTTAAATATTCTTCTTTTGACTCTCTTTCTGGAAGTGGGCTCGCAGAAAACATAGGGTATTTTAAGTTTTATCTTCTAAATATGAACGCAGTTTTGTTACAAAGTTACCACTGGCGGAAAATGCCCTTTCAGTATGAGCAATGAGTGAGGATTGCCATATGATTATAACTCTTAATTTAAAAGCAAAAGTTAAAAAAGAGAATTTGTTTAAATATTTTCAATATCAAAATATCGATATTGAGCCAAACCAATTCCGATAATTCGATACCATGAAAATGACCGATATTTCCGAGATCTCGGAATCGATACTATCGATATTGGATGCCCTAATCAGATTTCGCTAATATTGAAAAAGCCTTTCAGAACTTTGGATAAGACGACGATTAATTATCGGAAAAGAAATATTTTTGAGTTTTATTAACTTTGCGACAACATATCTTGTGATACAAAATTAACTATATATTAAAAAAAAAAACATCAACAGCTTTAGAGCAATATTTTTTAAATAAAGCTTCGGATCATTTATGTTTTAAAACTTAATAAAAATACTATATTTACGTGGATCCGTATAATTTTAATTCCAAATATTGGGGGTCACAACATAAAAATGTTTGAAAAACACTGTTATATACGATATTTAATTTTTTATAGTATGCAAAATAAACAGTAGCAATCTACTTAGTTGTTATGTTTTGTAAACAATTAAATAGTTTAGTATATTTAAAAGACTTTCGGTTATCTTTGGAAGCGGTTATCTTTGTGAAAATTATATTGTGTTCATCCAAAATATTAAATATTTAGTTACTTTTATTATTAAACATTTTTTAGCAATGTAAATTTAAAAAACATAAATATACTTTTCTTTTCTCTTCAGCAGTTCCTGTATTTATTTATTTATACTTCTTTTAAAATGTTTGATTTTTTTTATTCCAATTTCTTGCTTAAAATTAGATGGCACATTAGCGCTTCTAGCCTATCGTTTGCTGATGACAGACAAAATAAATTGTTAACATTTTAATTTTTTTTTTAATTTAAGATAAAATTTCATCAATATTGTATTTGGCTGGCAACTGGCAAGGCAATATATTTAGTTCTTTGTACAGCTGAACAATGCTGGAGTTGAATAAAATTGAGTTTCAACATGGTTTTCTCAGTCGCGCGTTCGATTATTACTTTAATTCCCATTGCGGGCCGAAATTTTGATGAATAATTAATTATAAGTACCTAATTCATTAAGAGTATTAAAAACAAACTTTATTATATTATTACAACATGATTATATTGACTTGAAACCATATTCGTGTATGCATTTATAAAAGTAGATAATAAAATACAAATAGAAATTTATTAAATAAATATTTTCCTCAAAAAGCGGAAAATCCGTAAAGCTAATATTATGTAATTCATAATATACAGAATAATTAAAACTAACCAAGAAAAGTATTTAATTGTTCTTTTGTTTGCTTTTCATAATCCATTATAATGTTTTATTAATGCTATTAAACGATTGCTTTTCAAAATTTATATTCCCCTTTCAAAGCAAACACCTTTCGGCTTTTATTACAGAGGTAATAATCTGATAGCATAGGAGTAGAAGTAAGATTATGATGATTAAGCTTTATGTATGTAAGTACGTAACACACAAATGATCATAATATTCAATATTCAATATAGCATTATTTTTGTGACTGCATTACAAATATGAAAATTAAAAAAAAAACTAATGATAAATGCTGTTTTGTGTACTATTTTCACTCAACGTAAGTGACCTGCACGAACACTTCAAAATATCTTTGAACGAGACGTTCTTAGATTTTCATCATTGTTTTTAGACATTTTAACATGCTTACGCTCTTTGGCGCCGTCGTCGGGCGTTGGATCAGTTGAGAGTAGAGCAATTTAGAGAGTATAAAATAAAATACTGTATTATGCTGGTACTTAATTCTTATTTCTATTTTAAACATTATTTTTCGACCTAAGTACATTAATTTTTATTTGAATGAATGTTTTAACTCAGAAAGCTATAACTGACATTTGTTGAATCAAATAATAAGTTTGATCTTAACTTATACTGAAAATTATGATATAGTGTAGTTTTATTTTTGGTTATTGCAACGTTAATTTAATATGATAAAATAATTTTAAAACTCAGTATTAATAACTTTTTAACACGCAATTTTAATTCATTCACATACTTAATGTCTGAGTCTAGATCTAATTGATGTTGTTTAAAATTTTATTTCATTTTATGATAAATAATGGTATATTTAGTTCTAATAAAAAGATGTATTTAATTTACTTAATCAAATGTATAAAATTTATGAGAATATTTTATTAACGGTTTTATGATTTTCATTTTAAATAACAATATTTCGTACATATGTTTACAGTTTATATGCTCACTAAGCACGTTTTAAATATATGTAATTTCATTTAAAGTTATATATTAAACAACTACATGCTACATATCGATTGTAAACTACTCTTATATATTTAATATTAGAGGTTTATGTTTACGTCTCCTGCACTCATTAGTGCATTTGACTTAGTCAGTAATTAATTCCTATGTTTATCCCAATATGTTGTAATTACCAACCGGTAATTTTAATTCTTTCCCCGTAAGCGATAACCACAGCAAAGATGACATATTATAAAGATAAGTAGCATAGTGTAAACTTTTTTTTAGACAAGGACAGCAATACATTTTTATGTGTATTATTTTTCTAATTTACAAGGTATATTGCATAAATTTTCCTCTCAACATATTTCAATTTTTCAGGTTGTATTGAAATTATTTTGTTTAAAAAATTTTTTAAACAACAAAAATATTTTGTAACATTTCAAAAATTGTTTTCTAAATTTATTATTAGCATAAAACCCAAAATACTTATTTTTTTATAAATTTTTAAGTAAACTTTTTAAAATTAAAGCAAGTATAGTCACTCTGTATATGAATAAGAATTTTTTTTTTTTACACGTTTTGCCTTAAACGCGTCATCAAATTGAATGTTATTGTTTTAAACGCGTCACGATTTTTGCTTTTTTTCCAAAACAAAACGATAAAGAAAAAATAAATGATTAGGGATGTAAACTTAAATTTGAAAACTTTCAACTGAAGTTAAGTTGTGTAAAAAAAAAGTTGTAAAATAATCAATTTTTTTCAAAAAAATAATTAAATCTTAAAATGTCAGGAAAAAAGTATATTTTGCCAGGTATAATGATCGAAATATAACTATTTTTGTTCCCATCATGTAAAAATCGATAAGGATATATTTCTTTAGATTTTTTGAATATCTGCACCCGCCAGTTATATCAAGATTGTTAAGAAAAATATTTTGCAATAATTAGAAAGCAAGGTGGAAATAATGTTCATTAAAATGATAATTTTATCCAGTTTAATTAATATTGATTCCTACCACTGTTACAATTATTTTAATAAAGAATTTGGCTAAACTTCCGTTTCCTTGAACCTCTCAGAATGGGCTAAAAATTGG
Organism: Hybos culiciformis; assembly: GCA_964007475.1. Classification (NCBI taxonomy): domain Eukaryota; kingdom Metazoa; phylum Arthropoda; class Insecta; order Diptera; family Hybotidae; genus Hybos; species Hybos culiciformis. The sequence goes on from OZ023273.1 coordinate 60,251,098, forward strand.
AGGGCGGTAGAGGCGGTGCCCAAACTCCCAAAACTGAAATCAGTTCTTGCGGCAAAGGCCCCGTTTCGGAGATAGGGCCTCCCAAAGTTTTGATACATTTTTGTATGGAAAATTTTTTTTTGTGCCCCATTTGCCCTATTTTTGGGTAGGTAATAGAGGCGGTCTCTAAAATGTTACATCCGAAACGGTTGTTGCGGGAAGGCCCCCATTTTGGAGTTATGGCTCTTCAAAATTTTCAACCGGCAGTATCGCCAAGAATTTTTAGTAAATCCTTTTATTCGCTGTCGAATTTTTATATTTTAAAGTGCTTTAATTAAAATTAAGAAAAATAGAAATAAAATTTTATCCATGTTACACGTTTAAATTTAAGAATTTTTATTTAAAAAATATTTCATCGGGTCCATCCCTGATTTTGTCTATTGAACACCTATAATAAAATCATATAAAAACTAAGTGTAAATGAAAAAAAAAACAACCAATACAAAGAGAAGTTTTGGCGGGAGAAAACTACACTTATTCCTGTGCTTCTTATCTTTATAATATGTCATCTTTGACCACAGTTAGAACTGAAATTTTTTTTGTGAATTTTTGTTTCGTGGATAACTATTGTCATCAAACAAAGAAATATTGATTATCAAATAAAGAAATATTGATTGGGCTCTTAACAATTGCCTGTTGCTTGCGGTTGCTGGCCGAACAATGCTTCGAACTTGGAGTAAAAATATTTACTGCCATTAAAAAGCGACATAGTTTATTTGATAGAAAGAGGCAGGTGAAGAATTTTATGGCTAGATAGCAATCCATTGCAATTATTTATTTTAAGTATTTAACTAATAAAATATTTTATTAATTAATCGTTTGGAATTCAAGTAGCAAATTATATTTTTTGACATTAAAAAAACTGTTATCATTTCATTCAGCTTTGATTCAGCTTTGAGTTTGCACAAAAATTACCATTACCAATATTACTAATATTTTTATAGGCTAGCCCAGCGTTTCTCAACCTTAGGGTCGCGACCCGAATTTGGGTCGCGAAAGATTTTCAATGGGTCGTTTAAATGGAACAATTCTTTTACAAATGCTACATATATTAAATCAAAAATAATATAATATTTTGATTATGTGAGAAGAATTTATCTATACATCTATTTTCCAATAGATTGCTCTGTTCATTCGCTTTAAATAAACAAATCGTACAGAAAACTGCTCTTTTTTGGTTCTAACTTATGTCAGCTTGGGTCCAAAATCCATTTTTAAAATGTGAAACCAATGTTTTATCTTCATTGAAGGGAGAAAAAATAATTGAACTGTCTTGCGATAAAGCACTTGAAATGGTATTTAATAATCAAAAACACTTGAACAAATTTTGGATCCAAATACGATGTGATTTGTGAATACCAAATATTATATGAAAAGGCAATTAAAATGCTTCTTCCTTTTTCAACTACATACTGATTTAACAGAAATTAGATTTTCAGCTCTAGCGGGTGCTAAAACTAAATACAGAAATGGACTTGACGATGTGGGTAATAATACCATTGAGTAAATCAATTGAGCCAAGACTTAATAAATTACCAAATAAATGTCAACAACAAATAAGTCATTAAAATAATAAATAAAAAAACATTTTAAAAGTGTCTTTCATTTCTTCTACTTGTCAATGCATATACCATTTCAGATTGAGGGTCACGTTATTTTGTACTCATATTTTATAGGTCGCAATAGTAAAAAGGTTGAGAAACGCTGGGCTAGCCCCAGTATTATAGCAACATTATGGCAGTATTTTTATTTATTATTAATTATTAGTATTCTTTTTTTTCATCATTCATATAATTCTTAACAATTCATAAAATAGTTCAAGAGATAAAAATACAAATATCTTAGACAGCTAGTCAATATTTTTACGTATACTATGAAAAAGTTATAATTAAAGATAATGTCTGAGCTAACGGAAGAAAAACCTTTATTTGACCTTGGATTTTTTTATATATAGGCAGTATTTTTATTTTATGAAACAGTTTTCTTCTTCTGACATTAACAATTTTCATACAAAATATAGCTTATTCTAATTTGTCACAGTAAATAATTTATAATATAAGATAATTTTTTTTTTTCAATTTTCTTAAAATCACCGATTGGATGAACCTTTTGGTTGTAGTTTTAATCTAAAATGTTTACTATTTGAATTGCTGGTTTTTTACGGATTATTAAATGATGTATTTACGCTTTCTAGTATAGCGTCAAAAGTTGCAGACCAAAATATCCTAAAAATTTAAATAAAAGTAAAATTTTTTATGTACATACATAAGATATAAATTGAATAAAAATTCAATGCAATTTTATTACCGATTCCAAATCCAGTATTTGGCTCATTACAAAACAAGGTACCAAATCCTTAAATATAATATAAAATATTAAATATTATATTTAATTATATGAAAATTATTTATATACTTGTTCATATTGATGATGAAGATGACTAACCATAAAATATCGATTCTAAAAATAATTTTGAAGCAGTTGAAAAATAATGAATATATTATAAAATATTTAAGATTCATTCTTTGTGTATCGAAATATTTATCCGAAATACAAGTTTTTTTTTGATCATATAGTATCATGATCATCAGACTAGTGATCATAAACAGAATTATAAAAAATAGTCTCGAAAGTAATGTTCCCATGATTATGATATTAAATGTCCTTAGAATTACTAATTTTTTATTTTTGTGTTGCCTTGTGGAATCATTAAGTTTACTTAATGTAAATTAACCTTTGACTTCTTATTCTAAATAAATATCTATTTTCTATATACACTTATCGTTCAAATAAAGTAGTCCTACCTTTCTACATATTGACCGTAAAACACAGTCAAGGTTGAGCATGGTATATAAGAGGTTTTTGGTATTTTTTTTTTGTTAAAAAAAACGATGTACCGTTTTGCAAACTTACAAGTGATTAAATTGATTTTTTGAGGACACAATTCTTATTAACTTGTAAAGTAATTTGTCTGTATATTTCTTTACTATTTTCGACACTCTCGCAGACCCACTTTTCGTCATCACAGCGAGCTGAAATTTGTCACACAGGTTCATGTCGCGTGACAATTGAAGCTATCAAAATTTGAGGCGGAAATTTCCATGGAAAACCCGGAAAATCGGGAAAAATCATTTGAAAATTTGGTACAAATTTGAGTAGTGATAAATCCGTTTTAGGAAAAATGCAAAGTGTTCTGATTTTTCCGAAAAAATTTTGCGGCATTTTCCGACTTTTCCGGAAAATTTTCCGGTAAAAAAGTTTTCTAAATTATGCAGGATCAAGTTCCCTATCAACTGGCATCATTACTTTCTCTCCGACAATGGTGAAAACTTGCAGAAAAAATCGAAGAAAATTCATGTAAAACGTTTTTCCGGAGTTTTTCCGACCAAGGAAGCGTTTGACCGTTTTGCAACCTGATACAAAGTTGTAGAGCGAAATGAGTTGCATAAAGTTGCTTTTGCAGACAACTCAATGTAAAACCCGAAAAAGCGGAAAAATCATCGGAAAAATTTTCATCGATATGATTAGTCATAAAATTGTTTTCAAACATCCATGCAGCACATAATAACGTGAAAAAGGCAGAAAATAAAAATAAGTTAAAAACGAGTTTTCCAAAAAACTGAGGCCAGGCCGCATGAAAAAGTAGAAAATAACTTTTTCTTCACACACAGAGGTGGACTCAGATTTTTTGATTGGGACATTTCTCTTGAATATTCTTTCTCTTCATGAATCAAATCACTTACGTCCCAATCAAAAAATCTGAGTCCACCTCTGTGTGTGAAGAAAAAGTTATTTTCTACTTTTTCATGCGGCCTGGCCTCAGTTTTTTGGAAAACTCGTTTTTAACTTATTTTTTTTAAATTGATTCTTATATTTTAAAAATAAAATAATAAAATAATTTGGTGTTCAAACTCAAAAGCGTGTTTATCCAATTATCGTTATTGTTTGCCATTCTATAATTATTGATGGTAAAATTCGAAATTTGACATAAAAAGTATGATAATTTCTTCAAAGTAATTTTTTCTGTGTTAAGAAGTTGTTAATTTAACTGTTTTTTTTTTCATTTAAATTAGGAAAAGATATCAATTCAAGTATAAAATCAATTAATTCAATAACTAATAAGTTTCTAGATAATAAAAATAAAATATACATATGTTTTGAAATATGTAGTTTTAAGCTTTAACTTTTTAATTTTACTTTCACTCTTCATAATATTTGTAGCATTAAAAAAAAAGTTTAAAAGCAAGGCAAACAAGTTTAACAGAAATAAAAAATTTCTTTAATTTTTTTAAACCCTAAAGTTGTGCCTGAAAGTATGCAATGCTTGTTTTTTCTTCAAATTTAAAATTATAAATTGATAACAAACGAAGCACAAAGAGCCATCTCTAATAAAAATAAATACCAATAATACTTTTTGCTTTGTTTACATCCTATTCCTATATAAATTATAATATACATCTGATAAAATTTTTAATCCTTGTACCCTATGTAAGCTATTTTTCTTTGATGGGCGCGAAAAAATAAACAGCATTTTCTCATAATTTAGGAAAAATGAAGCATCTGTATGGCTCGCAGATGCTTTTAAATAATTTAGAAAATACCTATACATAATATTACAATTTTAAATATTAACTTAGATAGGGAGATGCAATGTCAAGAGTGTGGTAAATCAAATCAAATTGCGTAAGAGATGCTGGATTAAAAAAATGTCTCAAAAATAAAACTAGATAGAGAAATAAAGCCTTGCGTTAAACATTGCAAAAAATCGGGAGTTAAGATTATTTTTAAATATTGTCTTCAATTGCAGATTAAGCTTCAAAAAATAATCAGTTGAATTTTCGTTTTTAATTTTCTTACCCAAAAGTTTCTTTAACAATTCAAGAATTCCATGGTGAATAATTCTTGATTCAATTAAGCTCAAATTTAATTAATATTATAGGACTTTATTAGTTGTACAGGCACCTTTTTATCTTTAATAGATTCTTTATTTTGTTTAGTAAATACATCTGAAAAGATATTTTAGATATTATTATCTTAAATACCAAGCACATGAATTTCTATACACATAACTACCTAATAAATTTTATTCCCTTTATGGCCTTTAAGTAAGTACATGATAATCACTGGACCACATTTTCCCATATTTAGAAAACCAAATTGCATAAAAACATAAAAATGTCAATATTTTTATTGTATAGAAAAGTGAAAAGTGAAATATTAAATTAATTAAATATGTATGATAAATATAAAGGTGTTAACCACCCAGATTGAATAACCATAATGGTTGTTGTTGTATATCATTATTGCACATAACGACAATTTTTAACAGTAACCAAACAATTTTTAACATTAACAAGAAGTGGAGTAAACTATTGCTAAGCTCGAATTTTAAGTTTTCTTTTTTGTTTATTTAAGAATAAAATAATGTTTTTTTGAAACAAATAATTATTATAGACGGAATAAAAAATAAAGTTTTTAATGCTAATTTTGCAGATCATATTTAGCAGGATTGGAAATAAATTTGCTTGAAATAAAACATATATGTACAAGAAAGATCTTACTTATAGTAAAAAAAATTTCACATCTATTTCGAATTTCTGATTCATAAATATATTGACACAAGTTTACTCATTTGCTATTTTTTCAACATTATTCATTTCAAGGATGAAATAAGAAACTATTATAAACATAAAGTAACTATAATTAAAATTTTGTTGAGATTTTTTATTAAAATAAAATAATACTTTTTTATTATGATTATTTTATAATTTTTTTTTATGATGGAATGTCCTTGAAATGTCATCTTACTTGATATTGTTTTTTAGTTATATCTTTAAAGTTTCAATCAACCTGATATTAACGTTTTCTCTTTATAAATTAAAAAAAAAATTATAGTACATTCAGTAGTTAGATAACTTTTTGTTTCTTATTTATATAGGGTAAAGATTTAATTGTTTGGTAAATTTAAACTAGATAAGGATTTTCGAAAAATTACAATTGTTTTGTGGATTTATAATTATAATTATGTACAATTATAACCTTATGAGTTAAAACGCTACCGTTTCGCTTAGTTCTCTTGAAGTTTGTGCAATTTTTATCATTGTTTCCCAAAATCGAGTATTCAAGTATAAATAATTGCTATAAATACTTAATATAAAAATATCCGAAAGCTATAATAAGTTAATTGAATTTTGGATTTTTCAACACTTAAGGTCAGAAAAATATTATAAGTAATAATTCTCATCTCTAATATTCAAATAATTAAAATCTTCAAAATTTTAACATGTACATACTTTAATACGCCATATTAACTTTTATAAATCGATCTATACTTACCGAAACCTATGAAGGGACGCAATTATTATAATTTTTTTTAATTAATCACAAGTGTAGAAGTCCATAGAATTTTTTTTTTGAACTAATAATTCAAAGCACGAGCTCAATGTTGTTATAATCTGAATGATATTTCTTTTGACATAAAAAATAGGATTTACCATAAATAGCGAAATATGCCATGTGTTCAATTTTGTCAAGATAGTAATATTTTTTTTTTCACTTTGTGAATTTAAAAATCAATAAATAATATGCCTCCTTGGAGTGGTCGTCGGCATTAATAAGATGTAAACATTTTATATACATAAATTTAATATACAGCTGATGAACACATAAGTTAATAAATTAAATGAAGAAAAATATTATAACTTTTACGTTGCATTTATTATGTATTATATTAATATTTATTTGTACATCGCAATTCTCATAATATATATTCACTTATTTATTTCAAGATCCCCGATTTTCGTTTACCTAACTTATAAGAAGTAATACTTTAACCATAAAAGCGCATGCATATATATGAACTTTCTATGGTTATAAAGAACAAAAATATTTTCAATCTGAAAAAATATATACAAGAAATAAGTTAATAACCAAATTCAAAAAGGGCTAATATCACAAAAAACTGAATTTCTGCCTAACTGTTTGGAATTTAACAGTGAAATTTTATTGAGAGTGCTAACCATTGGTTTTTTGAGGATGAGTCCTTTTCGAAATTGATCCAAGAAGTCAGGTGTTTTTATTATAATAAAATAGAATAAATAGATACCATAAAAAAAGTTTTTGATTATTAAAAGCATTTAAATGATAATAAATTAATAAATATTTCAAAAGAAAGAAAACGAGAACTGGTTCGTTTAGAAAAAAAAAAAAACTGACATGAGCCCTTTTCGAATTTGGTTATTCAAGTATAAAGGAAGTAAGTACGAGTTCATAAAAATTCTAAAATAAATTGAATTAAAAAAATTGTAATATCTACATGCGTTGTAGACATAGTGCATATATTCTAGTACCTACATTATTATGCTCAGTTGATCATTATATGACGACGGCTTTTTTATATCATTTGAATAAATTAATTTATGCTATATGAAAACAATTTCGAATAAAAAATTTGCTTCATTGTTTTTTATTTTTTTATTTTAATAAAATCTATAATTTACATAATGTATAAAAACTATTAATGTTAATAAGTCGCATACAAACATAGAATATGCAATATGTATTTATATTATTATATAGCTATACTTAAATTTATTAAATGCAAATAAAGGATTTTTAACATGTGTAATAACTCAGTCATACATACTAAGTTTGATATACATATTATAGATAAATGCACCCAGAATAATTGAATATACTTTTTTTTTTTAAGTATAGGTATAAAATGTTTTATAAAAAGTTGTAAACAGTATTTCGGACATATAATGTATAAGTATTATTCTGTTCAATGATATTAATAAAACAATTAGTTTTTTTTTAGAAATTAATTAAAAAGAAATTTAATGTTTTTTATTCCTCTTCGACAAATCATAATATTATATATTGCAAAGTGTCGTATAACATTTATCTTTTGATTGGAAAAACCCGTCAAAACAAACCATACAACGTTTCTCGTTCAGGATTATTGTCTTTTTTTATGCAGCTATCTATGTATGTACAAAGGAAAAGTATAAAAAATAAAATAATTAAATAAAACTTCGCTGCCAAGATATTCAATTGGACAGTGAGAAGCGTTATTACAACTGTGCGATCAGAATCTTCTAAAAAAATTTAATTTTTTTACAAAAAAGTAGAGCAGTAGTACGGGGTTCGTTTGACAGATTTAGATTTAGTGAAGTTTCTCACAGTCGACCTGTACTCATAAAGTAATTTTCATCGAAATACGTTTTTAAGTTTTAGCCTTTGGACTAGGTTTAAAATATAAAATCTTTTTTCAAAAAAAAAATAGATTGCAGCGGTTGAGAGCTCTGGAATCCTGAATCGGAATTGGTGATTTAAAATAGATTTTTAAATTAAATTTTTTTCTAAAGATTATAGCATTTTATGAAATTTAAATTTTTTTAAAAAATATTCCAAACAAAATAAATTGCCTTCTACAATATTTTTAGAATATTATAATTCTTAGTTATACTTTGATCGATTCGTTATAAAAAATTTTACTCACTTATATTTTTAAGTAATTAATTAATTGATATTTTTGTAATATAAGTATAATTTTGAATTATTTCTCATAAAATAAAATTCATGAGAGCAAATTTTTATAATATGCCGGCTTATTACTATTTTTTTTAAGAACGTAAAAGCTTTTCAATTTTCCATTGCCAGGAAAATGTTTTTTAATTTTAGTCTGCTGATAGTGAATATTGTGATTATAATCCTTTGGTGCATAATAACTTGGAATCGATTTTTTTGCAGATTTTTTTGAATCAACAGATCTAAATTTACCATATGATGATTTTTCAAGCGTTTCATTCTCCCATTGATTATTTGTCCAAGTAGGTATTCTCTTTATGTCAATTACGTCAGAATTGTAAATTTTATTTTGAGTATTTTTATTTGTAAAAATTTTTTTTATTACTGGCAAATTCCAATGGTAAATTGGTCCTAATTTACCATTAGACTGAATATCAAATGATAACTGCAAAAAAATATAAAAATTTATTATTTTTTTATTTAACTTATAAAATAAAGTTATGTTTATTTAGATAAGCACGAACATTATCTAAGAAGTATATAATAAATAGGAGAGATTAAATAAATTAACACGGCTACAGTTGTACATGAAAATTGTACCATTCTCTTTCAAACATCGACATTCGAATTCTTAAGACTTAAATAATGTTGACGAAATATCAAATGTTTTGGATTTATACACAGCAGGACAGGAAATTATATAATAAGAAGCTAAGCGTATAAATCACTATTGTATGTATAGGTTTTTCAATAAAATTTTATCAGAATTTTATTTAAATTTATTTTTTTACCTTCTTTCCATCATGATGTAAGGAATTTTGTGACTCTTTTTGTTTTGTATGTGTATAATAATTAGGCTTGGGCGGCAATTTCACTATAAAAACTTTTGAATCATCAGGATGAGAATGATGTCGAGATTCAACGGCCAAACGCTTACGACTATGACTGGGTGGTATAAAAACTTCAGCTAATCCAAGTTTGCTATAAAATGAATGTTTTGTTAGCACCAATTTTATGATATTTATTTCTAGTAAAGTTTTTTATTCAATTTATTTTTACTTACTTTAAAACTTCTTTATTGTTGATTTTCGATCTTTTAGCTGGGCTGCGCTGTCTTTCTTTCAATTTAGGAGAAGGTATGATATGACCAATTCCGTTGTTTTCCTGCTGTGAATGCAGATATGAATTCGGACGAAAATTTATGTTTAAAATTTTAGAATCCCTTTGTAGGGATGGAACTAATTTTTCAGCTTGGATGGCCTCAATAGAAAAAATGTAAAAAATACTGAAATAAATTAAAAAATATGAACATATGTATTATTTATAGATTGAACCATTGGAATGTAAAATTTATATTATAAAATAATTACTAAATTAAGTTTTGCATTGTAGTCTCAATTTATTTCGAATTGAAATCATTGTTCAAACAATTTTTTTTTTTTCATAATGTAATGTACATTTTTAGAGGAAAAATTTGCATCAAAAAAGTTTCTGGGCATTTTCGGCACTTATATTAGAATTATCTCTAACTCTTTATTCTTTATCGAATGGAGGTCTTAATTTTTACTATGCTATATAATACCTACCCTTCAGTATCTAGTCTAAAGGACCTTGAAGATAAACAGATATTATTCTTCCATTCAAAAGATAAATTAGTTTATAGAAATTTTTTCTACAGTAATTGTGCTTAATATATTTACTTATTTGTATATTCAAACAACAAAATTTGAAATAATAGAAATATGTATAAGTATATAAGATAATGATTTCGTTCCCACTTATTATTATAAGGTACTACTCGTACAGATGTAATTTTTTCGTACATATTTAAAATCTCAAAAAAACAGAAATTTTTCCCTATTTTTTAAACATTCAAAGAATTGATCTTTCCTTCATCACGACAACAAAATTCCTTAGAAATACCAAATTTCTGGGTTGTGAAAGAAAGTTCAACATAAAATCTATATATAAAAATATAAATATATTAAAATTTTTTCGAGGTTATATATTAACTTCTTCTAGTTTAAAATAATTTCCAAATTTAGAATATTATAATTTATAAAAAAAAAAATTTTCAGTTGTTCAGATGTTGCCTATTAAAAATTAAAATGCAAAGAAAACAAAAATTTTGTACTTATAAAACTGAAAACATTTTTTTTTTTTTTTTTTTATATAAATTTCTCGATAAAAAATGCAAAATTAGATCGTTTTCATAAAAAATTTCCCACCTATAAATTATGTGTATCTTATTTATAGCATTCGCAGTTGAAAACAATAATTTAAAAATATTTTTTTTTTAAACCATTATTAATTTTTTTTTTCTTCTTAAAACTACTTTCTATGAATTAAATGTTCAAAGGAGAAGAAAAAAAAAAAAAGAAAAAAACTTATCACAACATTTAATAAAATGAACTAGTTTCATCGTATACGAAGTTAAAATTTAATGTTGCAATAAAATGCATACTATTTACGCATTCTATATGCACTTTCATTTGGAAAGAAAATTAAATCATAAAAACATTATAAAAAAAAAAAAAGAAGATATTTATGTATCTATATACAACATATAAAAAGATACCATAAATATGCACTAGAACTGACCGATGATAAGCACGTTTCTCCAATTTTCTTCTATTAAAGTTTTATTTTTAATTCAAGAAAAAAAAAATTATAATAATAATAAAAATTAAAGAGAAAAAGGTCAAGTGAAAATAAGCAGAGTTTTAACTTAGTCATGATTTAGATTTTTTTTTTTTAATAAATTCTAGACGTTCCCAAATGATATAAAAGGAGAGTATTAAATTTTATTTTCAAATAATAAAAGAAAAATAAGAATTAAATTTATACAGTTTCCTATTTTTTTTTTTAATTCTTTGTATTTTAGAAATTCAGCAGATAACTGAATATACCCTGGAGGAAAACATTATAATTAAAAAAAAAAATTTTTGATAAAGTGTTAATTTGAGTATTGAATTGAATAAATGTCAACCAAAAAAAAATAAAGCAATGCAAAAGAAAAAAAAATTGACCGTCATGGTGTAGTAGTGTTGTCGTTATCCTGAAGTAAGTTGTGCTCATTCCACCTGTAGCCTGAATTATTTTTTAGTTTTCCAGTATCCTGATAGTAATGTATATAATATAATATTTAAACTGAAAACCTGTACAAAATTTCGTATAAAAGTCAATCCAGTAACACAGTCTAAATATAAAGTAATTAGAAAATTTCTCTCAATTGTAGACTGTATTCCCTTATTTAAAAACAAAACTCAAACCAACTCATAATGATTACAAAGCTATAAAGAAAAATATAAAACTATTCTTTGCAACTCTTCAACAATCTACATTTTGCAATATATGTTTAATGTATTCGTATGTAATTCCGTATTATTAGAACAAAATATATATAAAAAGTTTTTTTTTTTTTAATAATCAAGAAAAATAAAACAAATTTAATAATATTTGTATTAATTTCTTTTAAATTTTATATTTTTTTTTATAGGTTTATGTTTGTTTGCATACGTTTTTATTGATTTACTAATTCGAACAACCAAAGAAAATAGTTAATAGATTATCAATTTAAGTATTTTTTGGCCACACACTATTATTAGATATTCATAAGTATTTTTGTTAAAGAATACTAGCGATCTTCTGAAAGAGAATTTCGCAATTGATCATTATCAGATCTGTTAATACTGCAAGTTTTCTACGGTTTTTCTACAAACACTGCGCCTTTGATATCGTCTGCTCAGAAATGAAACGATGTATAATGAAAAGTATAGTTTCGAGTTATTTGAGTTTAAAGATTTGAAAATTTAATAAAACGTATGGAAAAATATTAAGTAACGTAAAATTTTCATCTAAAAAACACATTTTAATCAACATTAAGAATAATGCAAAATAGTTGTACTTATAAAATCGAGTACGAGGAATCGAATGGTGCTATTATCTAATAATGACGTATAAATATCATACGTTGTTTCATTTCTCAGCAGACGATATAATATTTTAATATTTTTCTCAATTTCGGTCATCGAGCGCCTGACAATCTGTGATCAAAAAATTACCGTGACCAATAATCAGTTGGGATTAGAATAAGAGTTCATGATATTATAAATTTTCTTATATATTATTTATTATGATTGAATTATCTTAAGATTATAAGATTTTAGGTAGTTTTTTTTATTTATAGCTTCTCATTGTTCTGAATTAAGAACAAAGAATTACTGTCATGCCTTTGTATATTAAAATCACTTATTTATAATAAAAAAAAAACATTAAATTTTTATGCTTATATATAAAATTAAATAGAAATATTTATTTGATTATTTGTTACATTTTAATAATAAGTGCAACGTAAATTAAATGTTATTTTTTTAATGTTAATTATTAATTATAAGTAATTGTTTGAAAAATCTAGGAAAACCACAATATTTAAAAAAGAAACTAAAAATTAATCACCCTAAAGGTAAAATCTTATTAATTTTTATGTCCATTTTTTTTTTTTTTTGTAAAGAAAATGATGTTCATAATACACAAGATAGTTAATAAAAAATTTTGTATAGCTTTATTTCCTTATATATATACATAACATTATGTATATAGTAAATGCATAATGTGCATATATATATATATATATATTCTTTATTTAGAATTTTATTATCGTGAAAAGATCATCATAAAAAATGGTCATGAAATCTTAACTTGAAACGATATTAATGAAACTTCACAGTTATATTCTAAAGATGATCTGAGTTCAATTTTGTTCTAAAGGAATTAAAATACATTAAATATAGGTATACATTATATTTAATTTTATTTAAGTGAAAAATTATTCAAAAGTTTAATTTTAATGGCACTCTTTTAACAACACTATCAATATCCGCTTTTTAAATACCTACCTATTAGATAAATTCAAAAAATAAATTATGTACCTATATATTTTTAATTTTTGATCAAATGTCATTAAAAAATATTATTTTGACATTTAGAATTATTTTATATTATTATTTTTTTAAGGAAACAGAAAAAGGTCCAAATATTATTTTTATTAATTTGGAACTTTTTTCTTTTTTTCCATTTAGACTAAAACTTTGCGATGGACATCATTATCTTTCTTAAATATAATTTTGAATCCAAATCATTTGAGATGGCAAAATATGTACCGATAGGACATGTGCATGTATTTGTTTGCCGAAAATTTAAATATGCGAAAAGTCAATCGATTTCTATCTACAAAACTAATATATCAATGGTACAAACAATACAAAATTATTTGGTTTTGTTTTTGGATTAATATAATATTCTTTAATGTTATACGGACTTTGTTCAAAAGCGGAAAGTAAGCTTTGACTGTTTAGTGTTAATCAACTTTTGTTTATCATTAAATTGTATATTATCTACATCAATTTATTATCAGTCAAATTGATTACAAATGTGTACCCTTTAACATTTAAAGTTCAATAAATAATTCAAGTCAAAATGATATCAGTATTCAGCTTTAGAAGAAGGAGTTTGAACTTTTTCTGCCAATAAGTGAAAACTCATTTAATGATGGCGTTAAAAAACAGTAATAATTATAATTAAATTATATACAACTGTATATATAAAAGGGATCTTAAATTATAGACTATGTACAATTGTTCGTTTTCAGGTCAAAAATAATAAGAACTGAACTTTTCTTTTGACAATAATATATTATGTAAATATTCTAAATTTTAATGTAAAGGCGGAAATATTTAGTAACAACTTAAAAAGAAATAATAAAAATATATGATAATTATACAAATGATCTCAAAAATTTAAATAAGAAAAAAGTTTAATCATATTATAAAATTCTAGAAATTTAAAACAATTGTATTGTGAATAGAAACTTATATTTAAATAAAATTAGAGATGCGAAAAATAAGTGCAAATTCAAATAAAATTAATAATATGCAAATGATCAAAAAGAGATGGATTCACTGAAACTCATGTTCTCAATAATACAAAAAAGTGAAATTTAAGAAAAAATTTTAAAACAGAAAAAAGTGTAATAATTGCTTGAAAATCTAATGAACATTTAAATTAATAGTAAAATAGTATAGTATATTATTAAACAAATTGTTAATAATAATAACATAAAAATTCTTTATAGAAATTTAATTATTAGTTTTTTCTTCCAACAGTTATAATTTTCAATTCAAATGATAAATATGTACACGAATAATGCAGAATTGTAAATGATATTTATCTAAAAAAAATTTCAAATCAATTAATTTAATAATAATAAAAATTATATAAAGTTAATTAATAAATATGAAAAATTATTTTGTTTTAATCGATGAAAACTTTGTGCCACTCACTAATTAATAATTCTCTGTCTCACTGTTCCGAAAATATGTAAAGAATCAAACCAACCAAAGATTGAAAATAGAAACCATATGCAATGATAATATAATGTGAAGAAATGTAAAAAGACTGGTTAAAATATTGGAGAAAGCTGTGTATATTAAAGCTGTTTGATTGCACTAATACAATTGGGATTTCGACAGAAGTGTAGCCGTGAAACACTCATTAATTTAACTATTACAAACTTGGCTTATATTTTGATGTTCACAGAAAGAGATAAGAGAAATATATTTCAATAAATGTACTGTTTATAGTTTCCAAACAAAATGATTTAGTTTAACCTTGAACTCGAATAGACTTTGTGCTTCAAATTATCAAAAAGTTCGAAAAACGTAGGTTTAAGTTTTTATTCTAAACTAATTTAAAATTCGCACATTACGCATACTTTTCAATAAAGCTAGACTTCTCGCATTAATAACTTCGCTACACTTCAGGTTAGCAACCATGAATTTCTTGGTTTGAAAGTAGGTTGGCGAATGGGGTGACACACTTATAAAAGATGGTTTGGTTTGAAATTAAAAAAAAAATTCTTTGTAAAATTAAAAAAAAATTCTTTGTAAAATAAAATTTTATTTTTTCGTAATTTAAAAAAAAAAAATGAATTTTTTTAATTTAAAAAAAAAATGGAAAATAAAAATAATATTCAATTTTTTTTTTTAAATATTTTAATTTATTTTCTTTTTTGACAACCTACAATTTATTATTATTTTTTTTATATCGAAGCACTTTAAAGTATGATTTTTTCTGTAAATTTTCTGCAAATTGACAGGTTATACCTTTTTTTTTTTGAAATGCAATAAAACTATGTAGTAAAATTTCTAGGTTTGTGTCGAACCTACTTTCAAACCATGAAAAAAAAAATAAAAAATTTATATGGCAAACCAAGTAACAAACACAGAACGAACCCATTTTTTTCTGCAAAACATGGAATTCTGTGTTTGTACTTCAGGTTATAACTTCGCTACACTTCAGGTTAGCAACCATGAATTTCTTGGTTTGAAAGTAGGTTGGCGAATGGGGTGACACACTTATAAAAGATGGTTTGGTTTGAAATTAAAAAAAAATTCTTTGTAAAATTAAAAAAAAATTCTTTGTAAAATAAAATTTTAATTTTTCGTAATTAAAAAAAAAAAAATGAATTTTTTTAATTTAAAGAAATAATGTAAAATAAAAATAATATTCAATTTTTTTTTAAAAATATTTTAATTTATTTTCTTTTTTGATAATCTACAATTTATTATTATTTTTTTATATCGAAGCATTTTAAAGTATGATTTTTTCTGTAAATTTTCTGCAAATTGACAGGTTATACCTTTTTTTTTTTGAAATGCAATAAAACTATGTAGTAAAATTTCTAGGTTTGTGTCGAACCGACTTTCAAACCATGAAAAAAAAAAAAAAAATTTTATATGGCAAACCAAGTATCAAACACAGAACGAACCCATTTTTTTCTGCAAAACATGGAATTCTGTGTTTGTAACCTGAAGTGTAGCGAAGTTATTACGAAGTTATTATAAAAGTTATTATAAAAGAAAAGTTCCAACTTGGTTTTATGCTTATAGTATAATATTCCGGTTAATAATGAATGAATTAAAAACTTTGAAAATTGTAAACTTTTTTATGGAGTAATTTAATTTGTTTTTTCATGCTGAACCATTCAGTTCATTTGATAAATTAGAATTACTATCTTTTTATTCATATCCAACTAACAGTTACTACATAAATCAATTTATTACATTTCCTAAATGGATTTTTTATGAATTTTAGTAACCCGGGAGCTAAAAATAAAATTGATTTATACTACGAGATCTTCACTTGATTTAGGTACTGTTGACAAACCGTTCATGAATTACGAAGGGAATCTTATGACTGGTTGGAAATAAATTGATCGACACGGTGTAGTTTAATAATTAGTAAAATTACAAACAAGGTTCAGACCGAAATTTTATTGATGAGCACGATAAAGATGTAAATATAATGCTGACATAATGATTATCTATGTGCAATGATAAATTCGTATACTACGAGTACAAATGTTTCAAAATAAGTTGTTAGGAATAATACTACGGATGCAAGGAAGTAGATATATTACAGACAACTATACATAACCAAAAAGAAACAATTAAAGTGGTTGTGTATTAAAGAAGGAATTACAAAGAATGTTTTAAAAAAGTATTATATTTAAAAAAAAAAAACAAAAAATGACTTACTAAAAAAAATTAACATTATTATGTAAATAAAGTTTATAATTACACGTTAAGAAATAATTTGAATTTTATTTATATCAATGTTAGAATGTAAAAACTAAAATTATATTATTTTACCTTACCAACAATCATTGTATACATATTAATTTTTAATGATTTTCCAGATGGACTAGTTAAAATAGGATAATGATTTTGCTAATTTTAAGAGAATAATAATCAAATGCATATATAGGTATTGTATAAACAATTTTTATTGCAAATCAATTTAGAAATTATAATTATATTTTATTATATAAATATAAAAATAAATGTAAATAGTTGATTTGGATCAATAATTAAGTAAATAAATAAAATAATAATAAAAATTTTATGTTTTTAAAGCTTCAATAGAATTAAAAAAGAATAGAATTAAAAAATACTTCACTGTGTAGTTAATTTAAATATTAATAAAATTGTTCAATATTATCAACATTGTATTAATTTGTCTATTGTACAAGTACAATATATTAAATACTTTAACTGAGATTTTGTTCTAAAATATTCGATAATATTATAATTTATTATTTCCTTTGCACTTAATTAAAAAATAAAAGTTAAATTTAATGTATTTTTTAGTAAAATGATATTCTTCTAATTTATAATCTACTTTAATATTTTTTTTTGATAATATTAATAAAGTTAGTTATTAACGGATATAGAAGAATAAACAGTTAAATCTTTCATTATTTCAACCTCTTTTTTCCATATTTATATTTTATAGTCAGCAAATCGTATAAATTTTACATTAAAAGTTCAAAATAGTCCGAATGAAAAATAGAAGAGTGAAATCTGAATTATTTTAGTTTTTTGATGCGAAGTAGAATATGTTTTATATTTTTATTTTGTAAGGAATATACTTATTAATATAAGAAAGGTACTTATAATATAAATTATATTTTTTTATAACTAGCAATAGCTACGCGACACATAAAACTAGATATCTAAGATATTATATTTTAAAATCTTTTTACTTGTATGAATTCTGCCCCTCTTAGAAATATTATTACTCAATGCTTTAAGTGATGTGGATTGTCATTATTTATAAATTGTAGTATTTTAGTTTCATAAGAACCTTCCTGACTTATCCACTGACTACCCTCACATAAGCGTACTATACTTATATAAAATATATTTTGGATAAAGCACAGTACCTACATTTATGAATAATTGACACAGAGATAAACGTGATTGAAATCTTTAATTAATTAATTTAAACATTATATAAGAAATAATATAAGATTGTTTTGAATTAACCGAATTATAGAATCAATTTAATAATTATAATCTCTTAATTTTTATTGTTTTCTAATTATATTGAAAAATTTTCTCTTGTATACAAATTTATGGTTACCAGAAATTCAAAAAATAATATAAAATCATATTTCAAAGATTTACGAACCTTTTAAAAAAAAAAAAGGGTAAATCTTAAGTACCTGAATGGTTGACCTGAACAAACTTTAGATATTTATATGGTGGTTAAACTCAAAAATTATTATATAAACATTTATGTCTAAAATCAATTAATATAAAGGCTCATTTAAAATAGAATCCCAAGTAAATAGATATGTAAATTAAAAATAAATAATAAGCTTAAATGCTCTTGATTTTAATGTTTTCTACATAAGTACATAACATATATTTTATTTATAAATTTTAAATTTCATCCTCTTATATTTATTTTTTTTTTTTTGTAACAACAAAGAATTTCATATTTTATACGTATTCATATCACTTGTAACCTGTGCGTACCATAAATATCTACCACTTAGTA
The DNA here is from genome assembly GCA_964007475.1 of Hybos culiciformis. Classification (NCBI taxonomy): domain Eukaryota; kingdom Metazoa; phylum Arthropoda; class Insecta; order Diptera; family Hybotidae; genus Hybos; species Hybos culiciformis. Next base: position 60,270,073 of record OZ023273.1, read on the forward strand.
AATTTTCTTTATTAATTATCACTATTAGGGAGCATATGTAATTTATGAACAAATAGCAAGGATTAGTTTCATTTAATTATAAATTCCATATGTATATATTTTTTGTATTACTTTTTGTTATTTATATTTAAGCATTATGTATTGAATTTATTTATTTTATCATAATTATTTTAAAATTTTATTTTCACTTTAGTTGGACAACATAATAAAAATTAAGAATACATATATGTAGTGTAAAATTCAACCGGAATCATATACTCAAAATATAATTTGTATCCTGATATAAGAGATATGTGTTCTATTCTGTTTAAATCTTACGGCCTCGGATGGCTACACATATTTTCACTTATAATGCACATAATTATTATTGCTTATCCATTACTTGTTCTGGTTATTCCGAATTTGAAATATTCGGATTGCCATTCAGCTTAGTTCGTATTTGCTTTATATCATTATCTTAAAAACCAATTCAAAAAACTGCCGTGAATAATATATTTACTATTATATACTTAAACGTTGAATCGTTGTTCATAGGACTTTCGATAATCGAGCTATTTAAATATATTTTTTATAATTTAACAGCAAAACATTTAATTTTTTAAATAATTTTTTTAGTAAAAAAAATCATAATGAAAATGAATACATATGAAACGGAAAATTTGTTATTTTATTCAAAAAATGATTAACAATTTAAAGAAAAAATTAAAATACACAATATAGGTATATTAATATGGATATCTTTGAAAATCTTAACAACCGCTTGAATGTAACTTTAATATATAATATTGTCGGGCGACAAAATATTATGTTGAGTTGAGATCTAAAACAATTTCACAGCTTCATAACTGTCGAGCCGTTGCATATTATATGACTGTATATATCTTTGGCTGTAATGACACATTTAACTGTTACAATTATTTATAGTATAAAAATAAAGTTTTTGAGTTTTTATTAGTTTCGATTTTACAGTCATAAACTTTGATTTCGCATTATAAAATTTATTTAATAAGCATTTATCGATTCCACAAACAAATTATCATTCATTTATGTTAGAACTAATTGGAACTATGTGGTATATAATAACTTAAAAACAAAAGGTTTTATACTCAATTTTAGTTTACGTATATGAGCTGTTATGGTAAACTTAAATTAACTGGAAATTCAATTCATCTTTCACTCATGTACATGTAAACATTTCTTATTTTCCGATAATTATGTCAAAATGACTCCGGAAAATTTAGTTTATTTTTTTTCAATGGGAGATAATTGCAATAATTGTGTATTCTTTTATTTAATGTTGAACACCGTATTTTTCTAGTTCAAATTTATTTCCGTGAAAGTTACATTACTAATGGATCTCTGACATTTTGCGAATAAAATAAATAAATGATTATTTTTATTTTTTTTTATTTGTGATTTTTTTTTTAAGGTATAATGACATTTCATTGCTTTATTTAATGATACAAAAAAGGTGACTGCTTTCCACTATTAAATCAGATTCTAACTAAAACTGTATTACATTGAAAGCATAGAATCCCAGAATAAATGTAATAAACGATGTGCATTTTTATTATAACAACAACGGCACAAATTTCGAACGTGACACAATATTTCACATAATCAAATTAGTTACTGCATAAACTATACATATTAAATGGAATTTAATTTTCTTCTACTTTCTCGTAATAAAAGAGTGTGTGGAGAAATATTTTACTAAATAACTCATAAAAACTTTTATTGTTTTGAAATTCAAAGATACAACTGTTTTAATACTGTAATACTGTACTTCTATAACGTAAGTTGTCAAACACTGACTCAGCCTTCACCATCTGGAATGCAATTGCCACAATTCAATCATATACCTTTTGGGATAAGTTAGGAAATCAATTTCATATTTTCACTTTTATTTTTAAAATGAATTGTTGATACTTAAACCTAGAATTATTTCGGTTAAACGAAAAAACTTATAAAATCTTACTTTGCAGTCCGTTTTTCAGAACATAAACTATCGGGATGTTAAAAAATATTTTTTAAGTTTAAATTGCATTTTTCTTTCAATACAGGATTAGATTACATTTGAAAAATAATTTAATTAAAATTGAAAAATGGAATCAACGAGGTTTGATAAACACATCTTTAAGAATACCGCTAAATTTAATTTCTATTAGTAAATTAGATTTAGAATAAATTTTAAATTTTAAATTTACCTATTTTTCTTTTTTAAACTTATCTATAGTTCCCTTCTTGACATTTCTTATGTTCAATGGCACCATAGTAAATAATAAATTTCTGCCAATGCTTATAATTGCAAAAAAATATTTATTCATGGGAACCCTACTATGTATATTTCTTTTGAAAAGCAAACAAAATATCTTTTATGCATACTAAATACTTAATTCATAAAAAAAAAAAAAGTTTTCTACACATGAAATGCAAACAGACGTATTATACATACATTATAATATGTTTGTTTATAACTTTATCAAACATCAAATTGACACTGGAGTGGACAGAAGGGCAATTTTTTTTCAATCATTCATACTAACTACTATTCCATTAACTTGTAGACGCTACAACGTTATTAACTAATTTGATATTAGTACTTTTTTCAGTATACTGAAATATGGGTCAGTTTTCATCTCTAATCAAATTATATATTTTCCATAGGCAAAATAACTTAATAATAAATGGTATGTAAATAAGGCTTTTCACTTTTTCATCTGCAAATATTATTTTGTATATGAAATATAAATATATAGTATTATTAAATGTATAGCTTTTTTCCCCATCATATATAATTAAACCAAATTTTTCTTTCTGTGGTTTTAAAACAAGAATTTGTTAAACTTGTTAACACATTGCATTTTATATATATGATTTTTTTAAATGAAAATTATTTAAAAAAAATCTGACCATAAATTGCATTTGAATATAACAATCCATCCTAGTAACAATATTATTTATGTATATATTTAACATTAAGTACATATCCATATGTCCGTTGAACACATTTTTAAAATTTCCGCAAATTTATTTGTACAAAATACTCCAAGTAATACATATATGAATATTCTGAGCATATTTTATAAAAAAAAATATGAATAGCTTGTTGTTAATTTTTTTACACAAAAAAAATTCCAAAAATATTTTGTTGTTGCCACATATGATGCAGCACGAGATGGAAATTACCAAAAAAAAAAAAAATATGACTAAAATAAAAATAAACATAAATAAAAGCACGATATCATAAAAATGCCGACTAAATAAAATTTCATATACTAAAATATGTGTATACAAGTACAAGTACAAACCATAATGGCTGGGAAAACTAAAATTCTTTAAATTATATAAAAAATATTGATTTTGTCTTCACGAAAATAAATATTTAATTTTTTTTTTTTTTTGTAAATTTCTTAGTATTGTTCTTAGCTGAATAAGTTAATTTTATAACATTTAGAAAGAATATTCAGAATTTTCGTGTGCCCTTAGGAAATCTCAAGTTAATTTGTGTATGTGGCTTAAAAAAACGAATATTAAATTTTGTTACCACAACGTGATCTTAACTCTTTTTAAAATGTCTCATGTGTAATCAATAAGTTGATTTTAACGAAAATAGGCTTTAAGTTTGAATGCTTGAAGTATATTTTGCATACTGGGATTTGATGTGTAAACGGAATGTAAATTCATATGGCAGATGAATTATTCTTCTTTGGGGAAATTTAGAAACATTATATTTATTTTTAGTTGTGATATAATTTTAAAATTCTAGTTTTAAGGAAAAAACATAAAACTGAATCTCATAAATGAAGTAATGGGATCGGTTTGCAACATTTCGACTTAAGATACTTTACTTCTTAAATATCTTGATCACAACCAGAGGGTATAACAATATTTTTTAACCCTTTTTTCGTTCTATAATGAAATCTATGTACCTAACACACTACTTGTAATCAGAATCCATAGAAATCGTCATTTAATCTCATCCTACAGTTTGGCATTTAAAGAATTGAAATCATAACTTATAATCATTTTATTACCGGACGAACGGAAAATTTATAAAATGTATTGTCTATTTTTAAATTTTTGATGGAATACGGACTAAAACAATAATTCTACCATTTCAATTTAAAAAACAATGAAATTCAATAACATTACAACCAATAAATAATAAACTATAGACAAACTTAGGCCTCAAATATTTTACATTTTCTGAAACAAGTATGAGAAAAAGGTCCTTCATTTTATTGTTCAATTGTTATTTACCATAGAGAATAAGAACAATAATTTACAACATAACACCTATATATGAGAGAACGAATAATTTCATATAATAATAATTAATGAAATTTCCATAATTTAACAAAAATTAGACTACTTTTATGTAGTATTTTTTTTTTAAAGATAAAACAAATTAAGCACATCTTGATAAACTCTAATAAATTGTCGCAATTTTTCTTTTTTTAAATTTGTTCTTTTAGGCCAATTGCAATGCAGTCAATACATGTACGAATTATTATAACATATTTTTTGTGTACATATTTTTATGTCTATACCTAATATTCTTATTGAAATTCTATCAATAGCATTTATTATTTAAATTTTTAAGTTTTATATCAATTTAATAAATATTTTAATATTATTATGCAAAAGCAAGATAAAAATAAGAAAATATGTCTGAATAATCTGAATACCACATTTCAAAAACAAAAGTCTAAAAGAAAAAATAAAACATTGCATGTATTTGTCTATAGAAAAAGTACATTTAATTGAAGAAATATATTATCTGAGGCACCGTCCAAAGAGTTTTAACAATAATAAGATCCAGGCACACTTCTAATGCAAAAATTATAATAATGAAAATTATTAAAATAATCATAATTTTCCTAGTTGTATTTTTCGTCAACAGAAAATTTTAATTACGCCATTTCATCGCACAGGTTATGGTCACAGGTTTGGGATCACAGGTTATGAGTTTATATCTCATTCTGTAAGGAATATTAACCTATGTTTTGAGGTCATAGATTTCAGTCTATCTATCTAGACTTATATATAAAAATAATATTTAATGTGATATTATGTCTAATAAATCATAAAATATTAATTCACTGTATTTATAGTTTAAGTCTTATTACTTAATTAATTTTTATAATTATGTTATGTAAGGTTTTATTCCTGGTAGATGATATGGAAAAACAAAAAAAGCTGATAATATTGTTATAAAATAATTGACTACAGTTTTTCTGCACGTGCACTAAAAATCCACATAATTTTTATTTTTCTTGACGGATCTCCGCAATTTATAGGAAGAACTTAGTCATCTAATATAATTGAAGAAAAAACTTTCTTTCCCTGAAATTTTAGACTTGTTATTCGTCATCATTCTGTGAAAACTCATAACTCCAGAAATACGGTTTGCGTTTTAAAATTACCGTAGGATATAAAGGATTAATTAGTTATATATAACTTAATTTGACCAAAAATGGAACTTCCAAAGGTCGGCGATGATAATGCACAGGATGGAATTGGACCATTTCGTTACATATTCATTATGCTTTTATATCTTAAAATAGTTAAGATAAAAAAAAAATATTTTTATAATTCTACAGAATGTACCTAAGGCTTAGAATTAACATTTTTTTTTCTACTGTACAAAAGTAAGATGAAGTTTAAAAAAAATATTTTTTGTACGTATTTGTTATAAAAGATCTTCGATTACAATTATATTAAGCTTACTTAATTTAAGTACAATTTCTAATAGCGTTGTTTTAGCATAAATATAATGGATTTAATGTTTTGTATACGTACAAGTACATCATAAGACAACCTAACAAAATACAACATATTAACTTTGTGGTTACAGTAAAATTTTATTAGAATGTGAAATTCTAATGTACACTACATGGTTTTAAAATTTCTATAATATCTGTGTATCCGCAGGCCTAATTATTTTGTATAGTAGGTAAAAAATAAAATGTTTAAAATAGTAATATTCCTATAAAATTGAAATTTAAAATAATTTTATGAACATTAGGAATTTTTAAACATGGAAATATAAAAATAAATATAAATGTTCTAGGTATTTACTGTTCATTATTTTCTTCTTAAAGAAAATAATATTAATAAATAAAAGACATTAATATCTTTAGACCAGTTCAGAAAATTATGCAAAAATATATAGGCCGACACTGATTTAAAAAAAAAAAATTTTTTTCAATTCATTAAATATATCCATTTATCAAATTTATATGAATAAGTAGGAACGATTTTATGTTGTATCTTTTGTATGTTTATAAAATATAGCAGTATGTATATTATATATATATTTTTACATAAAAAGTACTTAAGTATATTTATATCAGTATCAAATCCATAAATGAAATTATATAAAATAAATTTTAATTATCAAAGAATTATTATCATTAGAAATCATTTTTTTTTTTCATTTTAGTGAACAAGAACAAAAATACTACAGTAATTCTCTTAAGTAAGCGTTCTTGTTTAAATTTTGAATTTAATCAATTGTCGGCTTGAAAATGTTTAAAATCTATTCGAAACGTTGGAGTAAGTTGAAAAAGAATACCTTATTATTTTATCCTTATATCAAGAATAAAATATGACTTGAATTCAATTCGAAGGACGAAAAACACAGTAAACTTTTTTTTTTATAGATAAGCACGGCGGCCTAGTTGAAAGCTGTTTTTTAGATTCTAACAATAAACTAATCATTTTGATAAATAAAATATTAGAAGTTTTTCGAAACTCAGAATATGTGTACACAATAAACTTTTTCATTTTAACACAACTATATTTTATATTTGTGCAAAAACAAAAAAAAAAGTTTTAAGGTCCAGACAAAAGAAACAGCCGTCAGAAATAGGAAAATAAATATATATTTTCTTTTTTGCAGTAAATTGTACATAATTTTATATAAATATACAAACCTTATTAAATAGAAATTTATGAAAATCATAATTTTGTGTTTTTAGTTATATCGTAAAAAACAAAAAGAACAAAAAAAAATTTTTTTCTAAAGAAAATTCTATTTAACACCCAATTAAAATATTTTTATTATTTTCTTTTCAACTTATAATTGAGCATACAATTATTTATTTATTTTTTAATGAAATGTATATGTATAAATATACAATTTATATTTAATTAATCAATTAAATTAATTAAATTAATAAATTTAAATTCTTGAAATGTTTTTTTTTTTTAAATTATTTATAAACTACATTTTATATATTAATAAGTTCTATATCATCATTAATTTGTATTAATTAAATTATTATTATAAAAACGTAATAGCTCGACCAATTCTTTGTAAATTACGCAAAGAAGATTATTATTTATGTAAAATATATATGCATATAAAAGTTATTCAAGAAAATAAAATTTTCACCGTATCGTCTATAAAAATTCAATAAAAATTTTTTATTTTTTTATTTTTGGTATTTAATATAAATAACAATTATTATTATGTTTCTTTTTTTTCACAACAGAATCATTTAATCACGTTCGTTTCAGATAAAATCTTTATGCAGACTGACAAATTTATTTTTTTTTTTTTCAAATATTATTCTGATGGTATAACTTCACCTGCAAAAAATAAAAAAAAAAAAAAAACAAAAACAGCACAAAAATGAAAAAGTTATAAAATATATTATTTTCTTTTTCATAGTAAAAGAAGTTGAAAAGTGTCTTAATGGCACGAACATAATTTTGTTGTAATTTAAAAAAAAAGAAAAATTAATTTTCAAACCTTTTTCTCTGTTCCGTTGCGAGTAGAGAAGTTAGGGAGGTTCTACTCGTAATTAACTGTACAATCATCTTTTTAACTATAGGTAACTATTTAAAAAAAAAAAAAAAATCTCAATTAAAATTTATTATCAAATACATAATAACTCGTACAGAAATATATAAAGCATATTAATTGTAGCTATCCGAAAATCATAATTTTTATTCTTTTTTTTAGCGAAAATTGATTTTTTCATAAATTTTTTTTTTTTTTTTACAATAAGAGATTCTGAAATTTTTATGAAAGATATTGCTATAATCATATCAACACATTTAATGAAAAGTGAAACTATTAACTATTTTAGCTATTTTCCCTTGCTATGACAAATAGCAAATTTTGCAAAAAAAATATACAGAAAATATAGCTGCCGTGAATTGTTTTATTTTCATTTTAAAACCTAATTCCTAATATTTACAAATAACCAAATAAGTAAGATTTTGTATTGGTGGGGCTCTTATAGCCTTATTTAAAACTATTTGTTTGTTCATTTATAATACCTATGAAATTTTTATTATATCTTCCTTTCATTTTTCGTTACAAAGCGCAGTACTTTACTATGATTTCTTCTCTGTATATAATGATGTTGAAGAATATGAATGAACGCACCACAGTCTTAGTAAAAATAAAAATATATATTTATACATACATACGTGTACTATGTATTTAAATATGTTGGTACGGGGGGCAGACAGTTGCCCAAAAGACATTTGCCAATCTGACATTTGCCCACGGACATTTGACAATCTGACATTTGACAATCTGACATTTGACAATCTGACATTTGACAATCGGACATTTGACAATCTGACATTTGACAATCTGACATTTGACAATATGACATTTGACAATCTGACATTTGACAATCTGACATTTGACAATCTGACATTTGACAATCTGACATTTGACAATCTGACATTTGACAATATGACATTTGACAATCTGACATTTGACAATCTGACATTTGACAATCTGACATTTGACAATCTGACATTTGACAATCTGACATTTGACAATGTGACATTTGACAATCTTGCATTTGACAATATGACATTTGACAATCTGACATTTGACAATATGACATTTGACAATCTGACATTTGACAATCTTACATTTGACAATCTGACATTTGCCAACGGACATTTGCCACAGGACATTTGCCCATCAAAATCGGACATTTGACAATCCGACATTTGCCAACGGACATTTGCCAATTCTACATTTGCCAACGGACATTTGCCAATTCTACATTTGCCAACGGACATTTGCCAATCCTACATTTGCCAACGGACATTTGCCAATCGGACATTTGCCAACGGACATTTGACAATATGACATTTGACAACGGACATTTGACAATGTGACATTTGACAATCTGACATTTGACAATCCGACATTTGACCAGTTTTTTCGTTTTACAAAACTCACTTTTTTATGAAAAAATTTACTTTTTTTTTTGGAAAAATTTAGTAAGTTTTCGTTAGAATATTGCAGAAAAATCCTAGAATGTTGGAAATAAACCCCAGAACACGCAATTCGCAGTGTATTTATTCACTGTGATTTATAAATATACTAGCTACGACTCTGACTGTTTTACTTTTGCAAGTGGAATTTTTGTTATCAGGTTTATAGAGAATTTTAAAAGCCAGTTATTTTATAAATTTGGAGAAAACTATCTACGGGGAATTAAGATTTATCATTTTTACTTATTCATCGAATGAACAGGTTTCCAAACCAAACCAGATTTGTGTTTTTGATCATTTCCTCTTTTTATGTACAAAACTTGAATGAAATCGGACTCCAACCAGGTTTTAAAATAGCCTGTAATAACCCACGACCCGAGGTAAAGACATGTTGTAAGTTTGATCGATTGAGCGGTAACATATAAGCAGACAGACAAACATACTTTAAGTTTTATATATTTTAAGAAGAAAGAAGATATTTATAGTAAAAAAAATATGTAAATGTGTGTATATGTTACGGTGAATGTACGAATTCCAGGGAATGTGAGTTTACTTTTGGTAAATGTTAATATTACAGTACATTTACCGGCCCGATTGGCCCCATTTTTATGTAGGGCGTAGGGGGTTTACCCCTTATCCAAATAGGTAGGTGCGTGGTGGCGGGCGGGCGAACTGGTGGTCGGCCAGTGGATTTTACGGCGCGCGCCGCAAATTCAACTGACCGACCACCAGTTCGCCCGTCCGCCACCCCGCACCCCCCTATTTTGGATAACGGTAAACCCTATACGCCCTACACAAAAATGGGGCCAATCGGGCCGGTAAATGTAATGTAATATTAAAATTACTGGTTTTTAAACTCACATTCCCCGGAATTCGTACATTCACCGTAACATACATAAAACCATAAAGTTAGTAGTCTTTATAATATTTTACGAGATGAATTAATCTAAAAATGTAGGTAAATCATTGAAAATGCAGAATTACAAATTTTTTTTAAAGGTTTGTCCATGTCGTTGGAGGGAAAAGATCACCAGCATTCGGATTGCTTTCTGAAATTCTAACTTTGCCAAAAAAAAATTTTTGCTAGATGAAATAATTTAAAAAAGACCCAAATTTTGAAATGATGAGCACACTGGCAGAACATATATAATATAATATGTGTATGTATATATAATATAATATATAATGTATAATAAATATAATATATGCAATTCGGAGTCCTTCTTTTTTAACTTTGCCATATATATTTTTTGCTAGATGAAGGTAGATGAAGGTAGCGTCCATGTTCTATATGCCTTTCATTGTTGTATGGTCAAAATCGCATATTATATCTTTGAATAATGTATGTATTTCGTTCTTGTAAAAATTGTATTATACTCCTTTGATCGCCCTTCAAAGATATATGGGCTTAAGACTTGTCCTCTTTTTTCGGCTTTTTCACTTCTTCGGGTATTTCTTGCGGCTCCTTTTGTGTTATAACTATTCTATAATTTCTTCTTATAAGAGTCAAACAAGTTTCCTTTTCTGGCAGAATTAGAGCCAAATTATCTATTTCTTCTTGGCTTTTTCCTTCTTTGGAAAGAATGCTCTGATAAAATTTACTGGTGCTCCCTCTTATTGAGCTAGAAGCTGCTTCTTTCATTTTATTTGCTGCCAATCTTTTCTTGGATTTGGTCAAATCCGGAGCATGGTTATGTTCATTTCTCACTTCTATAACGACGTCATATTTTTCCTTCAAAATCAAAAAGTTTTCTAAATTAACAACACTAAACTTATATATTAACTAAATTTAATCAACAACGCCGAACATTTTAATATTAGAATTAAAGGATTTGACTCTTTAAAATATTGGAAATAGCCATATATTTATTTTTCTTTTTACGGGTTGTTTTGGATTTAGCAAATCATTTTCCGCTTTTTTTATGAGTCCTCTTGGAGCTCATCCATTAACATTAGCTGATAAAAAGGGAGCACTGAATTATGACCGCATGAATTATGAACTCGGAAAAAGTTTGTATGAGCGGGCAAAATTCATTTTTCCGAGCAACAAAATGTCTGTTGACCGCGCGGTCAAATTACATTTTTTTTATAAATTGAGGCGCGGACAAAATGTCTGTTGACCGCGCGGTCAAATTTCATTTTTGTTATAAATTGAGGCGCGGTCAAAATTCATTTTGAAAATGAATTTTGCCCGCACATTTTCCCGCGGTCAAAATTCATTTTTTTTATAAATTGAGTCGTGGCCAAAATTCATTTTGAAAATGAATTTTGTCCGCACATTTTGCCGCGGTCAAAATTCATTGTTTTTAATTGAGTTGCTGCCGGGAACGTGAGTATTATGCAGAAAAGTTATGGAGAAGATACTATTCATTTTAAATTACTTCATACCGCGTCCCATTCGTTCGCGCGAAGCCCGTCAAGAAAAAAAATAATAAAAAAATGTGTCCTAGGCGGTTCGGGGCGATTTTAGCAGAGGCGGTTTTAACGGTGTCGGGGCCCCTGGCCCCTCTCTAAATTAAAATAAAATAAAACAATATTAATTAAAATTTAATGAAAAACCTCAAACAAAATCAATTTAATTTAAATATTATTTCTATAAACTAAATTATCAAAAAATAATTAAATTACAAAATTTAAAGAATGGCTCATACATGGTTAGTAAAGCGCGTTGGACTATGTTGCTTTTTATATGCGCTTGCAGACCCTAATATTTACGCGATATTTGCAGCATTGTTGGATTGACCTCTACATTTATCAATTGGTATATTACACCAAAATCGGTAACATGATTTGAGACTATAAGATTTTCGCTTTATATTTTGATGAACGTCGAACGCAGTCATAGGGGAAAAAAACAGTATTTACATAAAAACTGAATATGAGAATAATAGGTTTAAAATTTATTAGTCGTATTATTCTTTTTTTTAATATTCTTCATTCAGTATATTTTATAGTACGGTATTTCCGTATAGTTATGTTACATTTTTTCATTATTAAAAATACATGCCGCCAAATTTTATAATTTTAACAAAATATACAAAACATTTTACAATCAAAAAACTTTTTGAAATTTTGGATCGATTTTCCAAAATAATTCAGCAAATTTTTTGTATTCAAAAATTTGTGATTTTTACTATCAAATGCCATCAATACTTAAATTTTTCAGATTTTAGTAGATACTGTGTTTTCCACTATGACTGCAGTATAGGAAACATTTTGTAAAATTCACGTTTTCATGGCATTGTGAATAGAATAGAAGCTACAATTTTCTATCGCGAGCGCCGTGTGCGACTCCCGTTAGAACCGCCTGTGGATTTTAGGCCTTTTTCAAAAGGATGTTGTTCAAATAACTTTTTTTTAAAAGTTTCGTACAACTGTCACCTCTAGAAAAATCAAAGAATTGGGTTGATTTCATTTGCCGTTTCAAAAATATAAGATAAAAAGTTCAAATGCGTGAAAAAGTTATAAATGCAATTTACTCCGAAGTTTTTGGAGATTTTTGGATTTTTTTTTTTAAAACATAAGTAATTTTATTAAATTATAATTCTAGAATGTACCGTTAAGCCCGGGTGTCGTTAAAATAGAATTTAGCAACAGAACAGAATCAGCGACAGAAAAATTTATTCTGTTACTGAAATTCTGGTCAGAATCTCATGAGATTGCTGCCTTTAAAACAGAAACAGAACGATTTACTTGTCATTACGATTTTAAAAATTATTTTATTATTATTATTTAATTGTTTTCCCCATTTTCCGACAAAATAAAACTAGAAAAAACGTAAATAAACAAATACAAAAAAAAATTAAATTAAATTCAATTGACATTCTGGCAACAGAAACAGAAAATAACCTCGTTTGAGGTTATTCAAATTCTGTGGACAGAATGAATTTTTCTGTCGCTAAATTCTGTTGTAAAATTCTGTCGCAGAATAAATTCTGTTCAAATGTATGGGATTCTGTTTCTGTTGCTAAATTCTGTTTTAACGACATCCCGGCTTTACCGAGAAAATTGCAAAAAACCGTTTTTTCAAAAACATTTCAGTTACGTTTTTCAATGACATATATATCCTGAGTCCCCATGGCCGATAGTACCTCTTGGTGATAACGTCATCGCGAAAGGACAGCCCCCTACTACGTCCCATTCGCTTCTTTAAAAAAGAAAATTGGCCGTACAAAATGTATGAAAAAGCTGTTTTTTTTTTCAATACTTGTTAAGCAATATTTTTGATGAAACTATTTCTGCATAATACAGCCGCAAATTTTGTCGCGGTCAAAATTCATTTTTTTTCTAAATAGAGTCGCGGCCAAAATTCATTTTGAAAACGAATTTTGTTCGCACATTTTGCCGTGAGTTATTAATTTTTTTTTCTAAATTGAGGCTCGGTCAAATTGTCAATTCATTTTGAAAATTAATTTTGACCGCCAGTCGTGGTCATAATTCATGCGCTCAGAATTCATGGAGTCGATAAAAAGAGCAGGAAATGGTTTGCGCAAAACAAAACAACCCGTAGAAAGAAAAATTAATACACAATTTAAAAGAGCCTAATACCGTTTCTGCACTTGTCTGCAAAGGTTTATTCCTAAGGCCACCTTAACGAAACCCGTACACTCTATTTTTTGACACTTAAAAAAAAAGATGTGTAAACAAACTCTTTCCATCTTGTTTATTTTCAAATTTATAGAAAAAAGGCAGAAAAAAGCAAGGAAAAAGCATAAAAGTTGGCAAACTGACATTTTTTGTCTGTAAACTAACTTTTTTGTCTGCAAGTGGCCTTTTACGCAAAGGTTAGTTATTTTTTTTCCTTTTTTTTGTATGAGTAAGGCCTGTTCACAGGTCAATATACAGGTCAGTTCCGCTCTAAAGTCAGTTTTAAGGTCCAAGTTCAGATAATATTGAAATGTTGAGCGTTATTAATCAAATTTAGTAATTTAGTCCTAAGCTAATTTCAGTGTTGCTAATTTCATTGAAAAATGTAAGATATTTTAAAAATAGCTTATTGTTTATAAATTATTTTCTTAATTCGAATAATATTTGTTTTAAGATGGTAATTCTTAAATATGGTAACGTAATGAATAACTTTTACGCGGCTGCTAACCAGAACGCCAATGCCTTTTATTTTTGTTTGAAGCTACAGAAGACTTGATCCAATTTAAATTTACTTAATAATTGGCTCAACCTACTGTACATTCAAACGAAAATAAAGGGCGTTGCGTTCTGGTTAGCAGCCACGTAAAGTTACTCATTATGTCGTTTAAGATTTACCATCTTAAAATAAATATTACTCTAATTAAGAATTTAATTTATATACATGTGTTAAAACTAAATCAAAAATTTGTGTAAATTCGCAACACTAAAATTATAAATTTACTAAATTTCAACAACAACGCCGAATATTCCTAAATTTAAAGAATTTGACTCTTTAAAATCGTTGCGAAATGATATTTATTTTTTAAAAACCTTTAAAAAAATTTGTAATTCTGCATTTTCAATAATTTACCTACATTTTTAGATTAATTCATCTAGTAAAATCTTATAAAGAGTACTAACTTTATGGTTTTATATACACACATTTTACATATTTTTTTTACTATAAATATCTTCTATCTTCTTTTATATATATAAAACTTAAAGTATGTTTGTCTGTCTGCTTATATGTTACCGCTCAATCGATCAAACTTACACCATGTCTTTACCTCGGGTCGTGGGTTATTACAGGCTATTTTAAAACCTGATTGGAGTCCGATTTCATTCAAGTTTTGTACATAAAAAGAGGAAATGATCAAAAACACAAATCTGGTTTGGTTTGGAAACCTGTTCATTTTTAGTTTTATCCAAATTTATAAAATAACTGGCTTTTAAAATTCTCTATAAACCTGATAACAAAAATTCCACTTGCAAAAGTAAAACAGTCAGAGTCGTAGCTAGTATATTTATAAATCACAGTGAATAAATACACTGCGAATTGCGTGTTCTGGGGTTTATTTCCAACATTCTAGGATTTTTCTGCAATATTCTAACGAAAAGTTAGTAAATTTTTTCAAAAAAAAAAGTAAATTTTTTCATAAAAAAGTAAGTTTTGTAAAACGAAAAAACTGGTCAAATGTCGGATTGTCAAATGTCAGATTGTCAAATGTCACATTGTCAAATGTCCGTTGTCAAATGTCATATTGTCAAATGTCCGTTGGCAAATGTCCGATTGGCAAATGTCCGTTGGCAAATGTAGGATTGGCAAATGTCCGTTGGCAAATGTAGAATTGGCAAATGTCCGTTGGCAAATGTAGAATTGGCAAATGTCCGTTGGCTAATGTCGGATTGTCAAATGTCCGTTTGGCAAATGTCCGTTGGCAAATGTCCGTTGGCAAATGTCAGATTGTCAAATGTAAGATTGTCAAATGTCAGATTGTCAAATGTCATATTGTCAAATGTCAGATTGTCAAATGTCATATTGTCAAATGTAAGATTGTCAAATGTCACATTGTCAAATGTCAGATTGTCAAATGTCAGATTGTCAAATGTCAGATTGTCAAATGTCAGATTGTCAAATGTCAGATTGTCAAATGTCATATTGTCAAATGTCAGATTGTCAAATGTCAGATTGTCAAATGTCAGATTGTCAAATGTAAGATTGTCAAATGTCAGATTGTCAAATGTCATATTGTCAAATGTCAGATTGTCAAATGTCATATTGTCAAATGTCAGATTGTCAAATGTCAGATTGTCAAATGTCAGATTGTCAAATGTCAGATTGTCAAATGTAAGATTGTCAAATGTCCGTGGGCAAATGTCAGATTGGCAAATGTCATTTGGGCAACTGTCCGGGAATCGTTGGTACCTACATATGAATATTTTGTGCACAAATTTAGAGAAAAGAGCATTTATGCAATCTGCAAAATATTTTTGAATTTCAAAAAAAAGAAAAAAAAAATTAATCTGCAACAACTGTGAAAAATATGGTTTTAAAAAAAAAGTTTATGCCAAAACATCAGAATTATGTTCATCGTTCCAAAACGAAAATACTAAAAAACCTATTTAATTTATATACATAAAAAAAGTATTTTCTAAATGCATTTTTTTGAAAATACAAAAAAAAATTTATAACGTCCACAACGCACATATCACATAATATACATATTAATGTTGTGCATTTCCAATAGTAGCATTTTAATTCCTCACACATGTAAATATGTATATTTGATAAAGCTAGAATCCTATGCGTGCGTACTATATTCATAGATTTTTTTAAAAAAAAAAAGGTATATGCTTGAAAGAATTTTCGCGCGAGTTTGTGAAGTTAAATACAGGAAAAAAAAAATGAAAAGATCAAAGATAAAAAAAAACTCAATGATGTTAAAGAACAAGAAAATTTAACAAAAATATGTCTCATATAAGGAACTACTATAACAGAATTATGTTTTTTTGCTATCAAGATAAAAATTATTTCTTAAATTTGTTTGATAGGTATCGAAAAACGAGAACTACTCATATATAGTAGACTGAGGGAAATAGTTTTGACGAGAAATATTGTGAACATAATATGAATATTTCAACGACATTACGACATTTGATCACTTCACAAAATTATCAGATAAAGCTTTATAACTCGATTCTTGAATATTTAATTTGTATATATACAATATGTAATGTATATACGTTCACACAGCATACTTTTGAACTTCACTTTAAAACACATATTTATTGTTCGAAATTTTATTCTAAGTCCTGTGCCCATGAAAGAAAATTGGAATGAATGTTGGTTGAAAAGTAAATTTTAAAATTTACCATTTTAGATAACTTAATTTTTCTAATAAATTAAAAATACCTATTTGCGCACTTTTTTCAATATAAATAATACTTTAATATTAATAATGTTAGATCTTTCGATTCTAATTTACCAGCTTATTTTATAAACTTACATTTCATACAAAAACTTAGTTAGCTAGGACTGGACATTAAAGGGTGACACGAATCACACCAAGGAAGAAATTTTTGATCTAATGTGAATTTCTTTAATTTATTCAATTTCGATTTTCAGTTTCTATAAAGTTTAAATCATTTTCTGGCTTTTTCCAGGTTTCTTCAAAGTGTAAAAATACCCTTCCCGAACATGTATTATCTTTTCTCTGCAGTGACGCACTACTTGTTTGGAAGTTTCGTTTTATGAAGTAAAAGCGACATTTAACGATATTTAACGATATCTTGTAATTATTCAGCGAATAAAATTTAAAGCACTAAGAACAAAAACAACTATTTGAATTTGTTACATTTTAATGAAATTTACCGCACCACATCCAAAAGAGATTACCGACTTTCCTCCATTCTGTCTTGTTAGAAGGTACCTCTTAAGTAGTTTTATATTATAATAATAATTTATTCCTAATTTCAGTAGGCATTTCATATTTAAGCTTTCTTCCTAATTCCTTCCAATGCCTTATACTCTAATTAATGTGGGCTTAAGAGATTTCACATAATACGTCATCAAACATCAATTACCAATAAATTAATAGTAAATTTTCAGGATGTCTGGTTAACCAATAAGATTAAACAGGCCGATTGATTAGGCTCTTATGATCCATTAATAATTTAACAGCACACAGTATCTAAACTGAGTATGACTTGGTATATGAGAAATCAATATTGATTCACGTGAACTTCTTAAATCTTGAAAATTAATATTCTTTAAATAATATAACAAATAAATAAATTAATTATTAAAGTTCTATTTAAAAACAATTTTATTTATATTTCTTTCAAAGCTTTATTTGTTTTTATAAAAGATTTTTTAATTTAATTGAATTAAATTTTTTTAAATAATATAAGGTTTATGTATAAATATTAAATGAAAAAACTATATGAATAATTTGGAATTAAAATAACATACATAAATATATATACGATACACCACCAAGATGAAACAAAAATCTAAAATGATTTCATTAAAATTGGTCTTTTAAAAAAAAAAGGCTTAGAATGTTATTACAAGGTGTACTTTAGGTCACTATATTTTTCATTCACATATACAGTACTATACACACGTACATATTACATGAAATAAAATTGTGACTAACTACAGAAAAGTTAAGCTACATTTATTCAATTTTAAAATGTTTATTAAATAAAAAGTAAAAAAAAAATAAAAACAAATGAGCACAATTTACATCTTATTACATTACACTTTACTTTTTTTTTTGTTTTTGTATTTTATTACTTATTATTTTTTATTCCCGTATATGAACCTATATATATTACATTTCTTATTTTCTTTGATAACTCCATTAGCATTTTTCAAATATTATTCTGAATTCTTTAAATAGAAAATAAAAATATTTATACATGTTTTACACAAACTGTTTTGTTTGTTGTGGGAAGAGTTTTCATACAGTTAAAAAAAAATAAAGTTACTAACTTTGCTTTATTTTTCTCGTTAAAAGTTTTGTTAAAACTTAATTATGTATCTTTTTTTTATTAAAGTTAAAGTTAAATTTTTAATTTTATAATATATAATTAAGATTTAATTTTTTTGTTTAAGTATTTTGGCTTTGCTAATTCAATATAACTTTTGCCACATAACGATTGCCCTTAAAAAAATGATTAATGGGTTTAATAAAAATTTGAAAAAAGTGTAGTGTAGAAAAAAAAAAAGAGTAGTGTAGAACAATATCTCACAATTGGTGCGTGTAGAGCCAGTGATAATATAAGGGGGTACGGTGGATTTCGGACACACTACTGCTAAAATTTTCCAACCCCTAGAACGCCGCCGCCGCCCCCCCCCCCCTTTTCGTTCTGGGACACCCATTTGTCCATTTTCTGAAAATAGGGCCAATCGGGCCGGTAAATGTATGTATTATAAACATTTACCATTTACGATGTGGACATTTGCCTAATCTTCTTGTAGTTAATGTAGGTACACATATACCGGCAAATGTATACATTAACCTGGAAATGTACATTAACCGTAACATATACATTTCAGCATTTTAATCATTTAAAAATAGAAAATGTTTCGTTTAGGATATATCGACTAAAATAAATTTCTCTAGGATTTATAAATTTCTCTAGGATATATCGACTAAAATACGTATAACACAAAAGAGAATAATTGCACAAATTCGGTATTTGCATCCGAAGTGGAAATTCTATAAAACAAAACTGATAAGAAAAATATATGGCATTAAGATATTATACGGCATTGATAGTTTGAGAAAAATGCAAAAAATAAAAAAAATGGAAGAATAAAAACTAACCAAAACAACGTTTCTTCCAATTGACTCAACATTCTTATAACAGTAAAAAAATCAACATTATACGAACGTGTATGTAAAATGGAAATTCATTGTGATGGAAAAAAAATAAATTGTGCAATCTGCATTAAATTTTAGACAAATCTTCTGGTCAAAGTACTTATATAAATTGATACTGAATTATTTTCCTCCAATTATCTAAAGATATAGGTACATTTTATACCTATGGAAATGAAAATAAAACTGTTTACCAATTTTTTCAAGTCTATTCAATGTAAATATGTGTACACTGTACGTACATACATAATAATAATATAAATTAGTTCGGTTTTAATTTTCCATGAATCCAATATTATATAACTTGAGTTTTTGATTTTGAAAAATTAATAAGATTTTTTTCACGTTATCCTGCGGATTTAAAAAAAACTCTTAAACCAATGTAGATCATTTGTATATCAAAGGGTTTTCGGGTATGGTCCGTGTCATATAGACACACAGTCCATCACATCCGATTAATAGATATTTCCCATCAAAATTATAATTAAAATTAAAATTTTGAATTAAAAAAACTATATATGTATTTAATAAAGACTAGGTTCAGGCGAAAGAACATACAACAGAGCTACTAGTATAAAAAATTATATTATTAATATACTTTCTTTTATTAATTTTAACGCAGGCAATGGACGAATTAAATTAAGAATAAAAATTAAGCATTTTGTGAAATTTTTATATAAATATGTTTTAAAGAGTATAAGATTAATAAAGTTAATAATAAATTGATAACTATACAGAGGAAATGACAATATTACATAAATTTAGTTAAATATAGATCATATACATAATAATATATATCGGACACTAATAAATACAATTTTCTCTATAGTATGAATATCTTGCGAGATTATTCAACAAATGGAAAAATTTTAAATTACATAGACGTATATAAATATAAATATTACTTTTTGTTATGTAATGCTATGTATATATATTTGACCTAAATATTAAAAACCAATATTACATAAGAAAGATTTCCATTAATTGTTGGCGTCGGTCGTCGCATAATTCAAAGTGAAAAGTAACTTGTATTATTAACTTTTAAAAGACTGGCTTTATCTGTCTATGCATGCGCAATGTTAATATGAAACAAAAAAAAAACATTTCTAAAGAGAGTTCATGGTCTATGAAAAATTTATGTAAATAAAATATGAATATCAGCATCGGCATCGGAATAACTTGATTTTGGTTAACAGTCAGTCAATTTTAATTTTTTTAACAAGGTTATTTTCTGTTGAACAAGGAATTCAATAAATTGAGAATTCATTCATTTTTTTTTTATATAATATATTCTAATCTTAACTATTTATTATAAGAAGGTAGACTTTGTTCATGAATATCATAATGAATCATTAAATTTTTAAAAGAGAGATTGTATAAATTTATTGAAACTCAATTATTATGCTTACGTATGAACAACAGTGTATATACCTATTGGTTTTATAATCCATCATTTTGTATAAATATGAAGTTTGATGTACAACAAATTTTTTTTCATACTACATAACACACTGTTACTGTTATATTCCATTAATGAATGAGCAATAAGCAGACTAGAATCACTTTGAATATTTATAGAGCAAAACATTATGATAGGTTTGACATATATAACGAATTTAAGTTTTGAAATCAAAATAATTATTATACTTATCCCATAAAGCTCCCAATCGTTGTTTTCTTCAAAAAACCTTTATGTTAAAATTCATCAAATTTTATGACTTAACCTATTAGATTCTTCAAGTGTTTCAGGCCCTCAATTATTTTAAGGGAATGTGCAGCCTTACTAGTAGCCTTCAGTTATTTTTTTTATTAAATCAATTCTTTCTGGTGGAAAGCTTCATTTATTATCCTAGTTTATAAAAAATATATAAAAAGGATATTTCTCATTATAGACCAATTGTTTGCTTATCTACTATTCCAAAAATTTTCGAGGTAATAATTTCTAATAACCCTCAGTTTCACATACAATCTATTCTTTCCCCTTTTCAACATGGTTTTACTTCCAGTAGATCTACCGTCACAAATATATTAGAACTAAATACTATTGTTACAGATAGTCTAGGATTATACTAGACAGTAAAACTGTCTTGACGAAGACAGTATTTATTTGTGTTGTGAATTTTTATTACAACACAGAAGCCAGTGAAAAAGACAGTACAGTCGGAAAAAATTAAAAACAATAAAAATATGTGATTGCTAATGAAAAAACGTAAATAAATACCGTAATTTTATTTTCTTTACTGTACTTAGTAAAAAAAGTGTCAGTTATTAAAAATAAAAAATTTTCTTATAAATAAAATTTAGACAGTAAAAAAGCCACCCAACTTACTGTCCTGTTTTTTTATCTTACAAACACACCCACTGTCCGTAAAGTTTACTGTCTAATGTTATCTAATGATTCTAATGTATCTGAAGCTCTCTTTATTTTAAGTTCTTTTATTATGCCATATCTATAATACTCTCAATTTCTAGGGTTTTTGAAATTAAATTCTCTGATTTATTTTTTAATGTAATGTATATATTGTAAATATTCAAATTTTATAAGGCTTATGATTAAGGTCATCTTATAAATATAAATAAAATAGTTTTTTTTACTAAACTTCAATTTATTACTTGTAAATATACATCACTAAGCCTGGTGCGCAGTGGGAAACTACTGTAACTGCTCATATATTAAGTTACATGTATAATGTAAATATATAGTATTACTGCTAATATTTTTTAACTCTATTTCTCTCAATCATATATTTTACTGAGACATACGGATTATTCTTTAATTTCAATTAGGGCTCCAATAAAGTTTAAAATTGGTAGACTTTCTTTATCTTCTGTTTTGAAATTATAAATTTAAAAAAACATTATTATATTAAAAATTTTTAGTTTTTGACCATCATTTTACTCAAATTAAATTTTCAACAATACTCGCATGACTGGCTGTATTTTTTATTAGATTTTTTTCTAAATAGAAAAAAAAAATAGTAGAATTTGAAACTTGAAAATATATGTAATTAAGAAGTACATACTTTTTGTCTATAAATTTAATTTTATTTATTTTCTTCTAAATATAGATATAGGAAAAAAATTTAACTGAATTTCATTGCAATAAAATAAAACTTCCGCAATTTTAAAATTTCAATTGCGCGTTTGTTAGATAAATTTAAAAAAGATAAAAAACACTTAACCGTTTTAACGAATTTGGCAAATAGTCCATAATTTTTGTTTCTAAAAACATATATTTGGTCTACATTAAAAAAATTGTTTTAAATTTTTTATTGTTACGTGCAATTTTATGTATATGTACTCAATAATCAACGACCTATAAAATTTGAAACTGTAATTAATTGACGATCAAATTCTTTTCAAAAGTTAAAAAATTATACTGCAGCGACAATTAGAAAAGAATATATATCATAAAATATCATCAAGTGAAAAAATTCTCTTTAATGTTTTGATTTTATATTATTGAAGTTTAACTTCTTGATCGAGGTATTGTTAAAAATTTTATGCAACGAAAAGGGGAAATAGTTCAACAGGATCAAACTACAAATACAAAAGCGGGGAAATATGAGGTGCGCAGCATGTAGATAATAGCGTTACTATTACAAAATAATATCCAAAATAATAGGGATGTGACTTGCAAAAAAAAATGCTAAAAAGGAGATCGCGTAGAAATTCTGTGTTGCAAAATTCTTTGTTTGCAAAATTCTGTATAACAAAAAAAAATTCTGGATTCCAAAATTCTGTATTGAAAAAAAATTTATGAGTAAATTTTGTATGTACAAAATTCTGTTTGACAAAATTCTGCTATAGTGAAATTCTGCTGCATTAAAATTGTGTATGGACAAAATTCAGTTATAGTAAAATTCTGTATGGCGAAGTAGGAGTAAAATCTAAAAAAAGAGATAATTATTGTTGTTGGATAAATGTATAATCATGTTAATCATGTAGCTTGTAAACAAAAAAAAATCAAATTATTTTATTGCTAATTAAATTCATCTCCTATTAAAAAAAAAAATATTTTTTTATATATGTTACGACGAATGTACGAATTCCGGTAAATGTGAGTTTACTTTTGGTAAATGTTAATATTACAGTACATTTACCGGCCCGATTGGCCCCATTTTTATGTACGGCGTAGAGCAAGCGTCGGCAAGACTTTCATCAACTGGGCCAGATGCAGATTTTTCAATTTTTTTGTGGGATTAAATCTTTCATTTACTTAATTTACAATTCGTAATGCTACAACAATAGCAGCCCTTCACAAAATTTGGCGATCAATATTTAGCAGAAAACAATATTTTTAATGCAACATTTATTGAATAATTCAAAAAGTTGTAGTAATAGAATTTTTTTAAAAGCTGAATTATATAAATATGAGGTTCTGAATGGAATTTTTGATAGTTTTAATTTTTTTTGCTGTAAAAAAGTTAAAAAATTATAAAAAGGCCTAGAAGAATAAATCAGGCCGAATAACAAGGCGGCAATAAAAATCTTGGAGGGCCAAAAAAGAACACCGAATGGGCCGTATCTGGCTCGCGGGCCGTATGCTGCCGACCCTTGGCGTAGAGGGTTTACCCCTTATCCAAATAGGGGGTGCGGGGTGGCGGGCAGGCGAACTGGTAGTCGGTCAGAGGGATTTGCGGCACCCACGCATAAATTTTTATTTTATTTTTCCAATACAGAATTTTGCAATACAGAATTTTGAAATACAGAATTTTGCGGTACATAATTTTACAATACAGTATTTTGTCTAACAGAATTTTGTCTAACAGAATTTTGTCTATACAGAATTATGCAATAGAGAATTTTGTTAATACAGAAATTTGCTAAATAGAATTTTGGTAAACAGAATTATGCAATACAGAATTAAGACCCCAACCCATTAAATTTTGAAAAAATTAATTTAAAAATTAAATGAATTTCATGAATATACACATAAACAACCACTTGGTAAATGATGTTAATTTTTGGATTTTTATTCGAAAGTACTAATAAAATAAGCCTAAGATCTTTCTCTCTAGTTAGACTATATAGTTTCTAAGATATCAAGCAATAAAAATGTATGAAAAACGGAACATTCCATAAAATGAGCATTTTCAAAAAATTATACAGAGCGAACGACTAGTTCGATTTCAAATATTTTTATTGTTTTAGAAAGATAAAGACAGAAATTTACGGTTAAACATTTTTAAAAAAGCAGCATAATTCATAATTAAATTGTCAAAATAAATGTCAAATTTTACCACACACAAACTTAGTTGAAAAAATTATGTATTTTCTTTTATTTATGTCTTCAAAATTTAATAATTTAAAAGGAAATCATCATTTACTTTCATTTTATATAAAATTGTATAACAACTTTAAAAAAAGCTTTTCAAAATTTCAAACTTTTAAAAAAATTTAAGCTTTTTAGGGACTCACGGGAAGAAAGGAAATAAATAGTAGATTACAACACATGTTAATAAAATTTGTTATTACAACGAGTTGTGTATACATAAAAACACATGGACACGCGTCAATACTTATATCTGAGACCGTTAGGGCGAGTTATATAATATTGACAAGTGTCCATGTGTTTTTGTGTACATAGACAACGAGCTGTATAACAAATTTTATTAACATGTTTTGTACACTGTTTTAATGTGCATGTGAGAGGTAGTTGCAATCAATACATTTGCAATGCAAAAAATAAACTAAAGTTCAAAATGAAGAAAGTAAATAAAATTGAAGAGTGGTAAATAAAATTGAAGTGTGTAAATAAAATTTTCTTAAATAAATAATTGACGCATTTAATATGCCATTTACCAAGCTAAATTTACGATTGTAAATACAACTTACCGATCACATGCACATTAAAAAACATTATATATTATATTTTTATATTATAATAGTCAATCAAATTCCAAATCAAAATGACAATATATACCAATTACAAATTGATTATACACCAAAACCAAATTATCTATCTACATTTAAAATATTGTAATACGGGATTTTCAATCAACTCTAAAAGTAGGATAATGTATGAAATAGCTACTCATTGTATTAGAATTTTTAATTTTCCATAATAATATAAATACACTTAAATAAGTAAGTTGTTGTAAATTTTATTTTTCAAGTATGTTACTTTTAACAAAACTTGATGCCAGTTTATCAAACACAGTTAGCAGTTAAATTTTGTGGCATCTAAGAATAAAATATTTTTTTTATATAATGAGGATAAAAAACAAAACAAATAATAAATAAAAATAAACCTCAATTTAAAAAAATTAAAGGAATGTGCTATATTATCTTCTACATTATGTGCAAGTTTCTAAACTAAAAGACTATGTTCTAAACTAAAAAACCATAAAATAAACAAAATAATATGTACTATTATAGTCCACTAATTTTTTTATATTAACTTTTAAATCTTATAATTTGGAGGTATGTAACGCCAATTTCATTATCTTAAAAAATATATCTAACATTAAAATTTAATTCCAAAAAAGAATAAAACAATTATGTATGTATTTATATAATAATATATGGATACCATTCCTACATATATTTTATTTATGAACTGTACATATTACTTATGCCTTGGACAAACTGAACTCGAAAAACATGTTCTTGAGCACAAAAACATGTTATTAAAATCGACCGAACAGACTACCTTCATGTATTTTACAAAACAGATAAACATCTGTTTTTTTTTTCTCAAGTTTAAAAACAAAAGTAAACAATACAATCACCTACAAATTCAATTCAAATTCAAAATAAAAAACAATAACAAACTTTTTTTTCATTTGTTTACAAATAAATACGACATAAAATTGTCAAAGTCAACGTCAAAAATGGCACCCCAGTGAACATTAATGGCTTCCACATATTGCCTCACGAAATATTTGTAAAAATTACTCAACCCATCCTTTAATAACAACATGTTTTGGCAAGAACATGTTCTTGTTCTTGTTTTTATTACTATGGGAAAACTACTTCAAAAACATAAAATTAACATGTTCTTGATCAAGAACATGTTAATCGTGTCAGTTTGTCCAAGGCATACATTCATCACAGTAATATTTCTAAAGTTTGTTCTAATGCATCAACATATTCAGGGCGATTTTAACATAGTCATAGAATCTTAGTTCTTTTGGGTGAAATATTTATTTCCTCTGACATTTTTTTAACGGATTTTTTTTTACGTAGGGATATAACATTTTTACGTTATCGTAGACAGACTTAATAGTGAGATGGAATTTTCACTGTTTTCTCAAATTCTTGGTGACAGTAAAAATGTGTTTTTTTTAGAATAGATACCAAATCACTAGGTGGGGTACCTTTTATATTTAAAGAAGTATGGATTTGGTGTTAGGAACTTGTCTCAAAAATTTCAAATTTAAACTAAAATCTTTTTTTTTTTCTAAAATGGTTAGGTAGAGATGGATATAATATTAGCAATAAAATGAACATGCAGTGGTTCGCGAGTTATCTGCACACAAAGTTGAGGACAAAAATTTCATATATAAATTTAATAATCGCTTTTCCACGGTTTTAAAGCTCTAGCTTGAAAACCAAAATATCTTCAATACTCAAATTCATGTGGAGATTAAAGATCATAAAATTACGCTTCTTTTGACATTTAAAGAATTCAAATCGATGCAGTGGTTCGCGTATGAAAAAATCTACTTTTTATGGTGTAGTAGTTTTGTCATTATCCTACGGCACGTTCGGTCTTGGGTTCGTTTCCCACCTCGGACTCGAATTTGTGTTAATTTTCTCAATTTGTCCACTTGAATTAAGTGTTGTGTTGTATTGTGTTTTTTTTTTTCTTTAAAGACAAACTTCATTTCTAATGAAAACATTCAAAAAATGTGACATCCTTTTATTAATCTCGCAAAAAAAATTATTAAAGAACCTTCACTATTTTGATGGTATTAAGAACTGAAATTTCCTTATACGCGAATTGCATTATTTATTAAATGACACCGCATTTACACTGCGATTAAATTAATGAATTATATCTTGAGAACTCCCATTATTTTATTATATTTAAAAGAAACTCTGCTTTTTACAAGAACCAAATCAATAAATCTTGGAATTCTTCAGTTTGTATCTAGAAGTATGATACAAACGATTTTCTTAAATAAATGAAGGTACTGTTATATGAAAGTTATATGAAAAACAAAGCGAAACTAAAGCCCTAGAGTTCTTAGCTTTATTTCTGAAATAACTATCAACATATTGAAGTGACTTCCGATTTCTTTAATATCTTAAAAATAAAGTTCAAAATTTCATTAAACGGCTTCCCTGAGCTATTCAATACAGGTAAGATAGCTTTCCGAGCTATATAATACGGATAACCGGCTGACTACAGCCAAAACGATAGCGCGTCCCGCTCCAATAGGACAAACCGGCTGAATACAGCCTAGTCAATAGGTCATCTCCATGAACATATTATAATATAACTAATATTTTTATCTTTACATGGCAATGTCATATCCTGCCACCATCAATTAAATAAACAAACCTTTACATGGCACAAGTGATTTCTAAATAAATAGAAATCGGTTTCATTTTAAACATATTAAATTTTCTAGATGAAATACGAAATCGAATCAATTCTGTATATTATCTTTAAAATTCTTAAAATATCATTTTTTCATCTCTTGTAACAGAACTTAAGTTTCAGTTTAATAGTGAATTGAATCTACTAGCAAATGACTGAATTTATAATAGAATGCAATGTATAAATGTACAGCAAGTACCGCTGCATCAAAATAACATCGAGAAATATTTTAATAATGTTATTTCTTTAACAGCTTTTTGCCTTTTTAGGGACATATTAATATTTTAAATTTATTAATGACAATGAAATCGATATTAAAAAAGCAATCACAAGCTCAAGATACATTTATGAAAAATAGCGCAATCAATTTGTATTTTGTTTATAAAAACTATTTTACAAATTCCCTGTTTAGTTGTTGGTATTGAATTTTAAAAAGGTTAATCTTAGTATTTTCTAAGTTCAAATATTCTATTCATTTTCATTTTGTCATTGAATCATGCCATAAAAATCTTTTTAAAAATATGTATATAATAAATATGTTATAAACAATTCATATAGGTATGTTTAAAATATGAAATAAAAATTAAATACCTATAATATCAAGTATTCTACAACTTTGTTTCATTAATTTTGTACTTAAGTAATGGTATAAAAACTTTAAGTTTAACCAGTTTTTAGGATAAGTATTAGACAATTATTGCTTTGATATTTATGTGCAAGATAATTAAAAAAAAACTAAATAAATTCAGTTAAATTAAAATAACTCAATTTTTTAAATATCCTAAATACACAATTTTTAAAGTTTTTAATTTTATCATTAAACAATACAATCACAATAATATCATAAATATAAACCATTATGATTATGCCTTTACGAATCGATTCATTCAATTTTCTAATCATATTTCTGAAAAATTGCTGGCAAATACAAATGAAACTATCGTGAAAGAATCCAAATTGACCTTCAAGTTCGAGGAACATCTGATACTTAAATGGTGTTACTATAATACTTTGACTACCTATTCTTAATGTCTGTTTCTTTTCTTGACTAAGTATCACTCTATCAGTAGGTTAGAAAAATCTCAATGTCGAAGAGGAGCCATCATTAATGACTCAATTGATAATTTATCTTTTCTTTAAAATGTAATGAATAAATGGTAAGTATTTTTACTAGTTTTTCAAACCAATTTTTTTAAACTTTCACAATTGTCACAATATGTTAATTGGATTTGCTCTGTACCACCAACAAATATGTGATGTTTGTAGTCATTTTGTTTCACGATGTATACAATCGATTATTATTAAGACAAAGAGAGCAGAGAGGTAAAAACGATTCCATTTTTATTTTCGTATTCGTAAAATACCAATTTCAAAATGAAGATATATAACCTATCTCCTGAATTTTGTCTCAAATAAATTTTTTGATTATTATCAATTTAAAAAAAAAATTGTTTTTTTTTGCTTAACCTGAAATATTCCGGAAAACTGAATATCCCACAAATATTCCACTAATGGAAATACATTATTAGGATATAAATATGTAGGATATTATCATAACATACACTTTGCTCCGATAATATCTCTATGGTGCTGGAGCATGGTAGGTTCACTTCATAGGCGCCCGCAGGATTTTTTCTAGGGGGGGGCAAGAAAATTTTTTTAAAAAGCTTATAAATATGTTTTTCTTCAACGATGAAAATAAAAAAAATGTGTTGAGAATTAAGTTACATGTATCTTATACAGAGTTCCTGATTTTATCATTGAAGATAATTTATTAAATTATCTTATCTCTAATTTGTCTTTATGCGGAGAATTTATGGAGAAGAAAAAGAAAAAGAAAAAATGTACATAAAAATTCTACAGATCAAAAGAAAACGATAAACTTTTCGTTAATTTATCGTAAGAGACGAAGAACAGATTATCAATTCAGAGATTACAAATGAGAAATAGGTACTCATTTTTCAACACAACGAAAAAATAATGAGTATAAAAAATTATTTTTTCTTTATGTTCTTTATTTGTGTGTGTTTGTTTATGTTTGTGTGAACAAAAAAATGTTTATTTACTTTTCTCTAATTCAAAAAACCTGTGCATAAATACCAGAGAACTGCGTAATACTATTCATAAACAAAAACAAATCACTCGCAATATTTCAATACAGAATAATACCAATTACAGAAAAAAAAAATGAGCTATTCATATTCTACTTCAGTGCTGTCCAACCAACGGCCCGCGGGCCATCATCCGGCCCGCGGAGTCTTTTAACCCGGCCCGTTAACTTTGGTTTGAAATTCAAAATGTTTCTCTAATATTTTTGTAGTATGTAAAAAAAAATTGTAATGGAAATTTTCTACTTTCAAATCAAGATTTACTGCATAAAATTCAAATTATTTATTTCAAATTAAAAATTTTCTATTCTTAGATTTGATATTTGGAATCGAACGTGGTTAATTCGTTCCACATAAATTTCGGGTGACAAGAAAATTAAATTTATAGTTAAGAAATCAGATTAAGTGGATGTTGCCAGTAGTTTAACTTCTCTAAAAAAATTAATTGAAGGTCATCAAGATCATCATCATCACTGACAAAAGATCATCACAAAAAGATATCATTATAAATACAACATAATTTATATTCTTTAATTTAATTTTTTTCTTGTGTATAAACTTATTATTTACATTATTAATTTGAAGTAATTTTAATAATAAATATATTTTCATTTGTTTAAAAAAAAAAAATTTACTTTTGGCCCGCGGAACAAAATAAATTTTCGAAACGGCCCATTTTCAATTTAAGTTGGACACCCCTAATCTACTTGCACATAAGAAACACTTATATTACATTGACTTGCAAAACAACAAATATCTACTCAATACCACTTGATGTTGATTTGTTTTTGTTATGAATGCTATGAATGCAGCAAGTGCCTAATATAAAAACAATACGTATGAATGAAAAAAATATCATCTCTAATTAAGTATAGGTACATTTTTAACAATTTTTTTAGGAAATTTTTAGGAAATTTTTACGAAATATTTAATTTTTTTTTAGGAAATTAAATTTCCTTAGAAGATTACCCAATGCATTCAATATACGCAATACATATTTCACTATTCACTGTACTTGCGAATAGAAATTTGACTTGATACAAAAAACTCAATACAATTCTAATGTATTGAAAAAATATTATGAATCATATATTCACACTTGTTTCTATTTTGAGTTGAACTATTCATATATTGAATAAATCAAGTGTATTCACGAGTGATTTGTAATACAAGTGTACTCATGCATTTCTCTGATAAGTACACATTTTTTTGCTTCTTTTTCTTTATATTATCTTTAAATTATCATTTAAATTCTCCTTGGATATTTTATAGAAAACTAAGCAATTTTTTCTTATTTTTTATCCTTTGCGTTATTTCGTCTTTATATTATCTTGACTTAAAACCAAAACAAAATTATTTTTTCGTTTATTTTTTCTTTGTTTTATCCTCTCTTTTAAAAATTTGTTTATAAATTCACAATTTTTTCTCTATCCCTTGAAATTTTAACATTATTTTATCTTTATCTTTGAGAGAAAAGAAAAAATAAGCTTTAAATTATCTTTTCCTTGTCCGATCTTTTTCTTTGAAGATAAAAAATGGAACTCTGATCTTATATGAATCTTTTCTTTTTAAAAGTAAAAAATAACAAACATAAATTAACATTTTTAATAAACGAATTCACTTGCTGGATTAGATAATAAAAAACAAATAAAAAATAAATAATATGTAATACATACATAAAGAAAAAAAAACCAGATACCTTCCGTCTTCCGAATCGTTCCAAAACTTTCAGTAACTCGCCAATTAGAAGAAAAACAAAACCAACGAAGATATTTTAGACGTAGTTCATGCACGTATGCGACATAAAAAAGACACATTATATGAAACTTTATGAGGCGTATTATACTCAAACACGTAAATTGAACTTCTCCGGCGTAAAAGTTAAAAAAATAATCTTTTATATTTATACACCATAGATATTTCTACACCATAAATATTAAGAAATGCAATTGCTTAATTTTTTTGTAACTGAACAGTTATTTTTTTATTGTAACTGAACGATGATTTTCTTTTTTACGTCGCGTGGCGTAGATTCGTAAACTCCCCGTGAACTACTTCGACAATGTCTCTATCATAAAAGTAACCAGAAAAGGAATTCTTTTTTCATAAATGTGTTGCTCTTGACTAAGCGAAATATGAAAAAGGAATATCTGGAATTCCGTGCATTTAGAAATTCCAAAATTTATAAATATTTTTGTATTTTTACCCGTGACTCAAAAATCAAAAATATGAAAAAAAAATTGAATAATTTATTAAAACAATTTAAATACTGCATCTCAAAATTTCTTAGCGCATTAAAAAAGTGAAATTTAAGGGCAAGCGTTCTTATAAAAAAGTTATTGTGCGAGATAATAAGTTTTTTTTTTCGTTTGAAAAATGACAAACATTCTAATATTATTTAAATTAAAATCGGGTTTCTAATTTGTACGAGTTTAGTGTTTAGGTCTCATCGCTGATTAAGTTTTATTTTCTTCATCAAAGCCAGGGTGGGGCCAAGGCCCCCCTTGCCCCCCCTTCCGGGCGCCTATGGTTCACTTAGAACAAAATTAATTTCAGTTTTCTTAAAGCGTGATTTACACAATGGCTAAATTTGTAATCTTTTAATTTTTTCTAGTCAAACTAGAACGAGAAAGCGATAAATAAACAACAACAACAAACATGTGAAAGAAGTAGACAGAAATTTAATAATTTTTTTCCTTTTATAGCACAAAACATAAACAAATTTTATAGCAAATTTACGTGCGGGTTACACTTGCTGAAAAAAAAATCATGATTATGATTTTTTTTAATGTAGTGTGAAATTTTTATGAGTCAAAAATCATACTGGCTTGGACTTCATGTTCCAGATGCATTCGTGTTCCCTGTATAAATTTATAAATTTTAATATTTCTTCCTTATAAAATCTTTTCGACATGTTTTTTCTATTTTCTTTTTTTTTACTAAGTTCTTAGTTTTTATAAACTTCACCTTTTTCAATAAAATATTTTGTTATTTAAAGTAAGTTATTTTATTTATTTAATAAATAATTCACATAGATTTTTTTAAATTTCAACATTCAAATTCAAATCCCGTAATAACAAACCGCTTTTATTATTGTTGTTTGCGCTTTCAAGAGTTTACTTTTTTCTTTGGCAGCCAAAAATTTTCCTTTTGACAGAAAAAAATCAACACTGATTTTTTTTAAGTATGATTTTTCATCATGATTATTTCTTGATTTTTTTTCACACAAACTTTCGCACATACATTCAAAAAAAATCATGATTTTTTTTTTCAGCAAGTGTAACCCCCAGGTTAGAAATACAATAATAATTTTTCAGAAACTATAAAATTCAAATATAGAAAAAATTTTGAGGTCTGCGGAATATCATTAGCAAACAATTCTATAGGTAGAAATATTTCCATGCATTACTTTTTCATCCAAAATAATTCAAAATATAAAAACACCTAAAAAAAAAAAAAAATTAAGTACAATTTTCAGTTCATAACAAATATAAAAATGTAAAAAAAATTTATTATTGGAAATTCTCATACATTTGGAGTCTAAATAATATTGGTAAGTTTTTCAAATTTAAATTAAAAATAGTTCTTTTTTTTATACACTTTTTGATTTTGAATTATTTTGGATGAAAAAGTAATGCATGGAAATATTTCTACCTATAGAATTGTTTGCTAATGATATTCCGCAGACCTCAAAATTTTTTCTATTCATTTTTATTAATTAACTAATTAATTATAACTTAAATAAAATTTCAAATCGCATATTTTCATACAAATTTCACGAAAAAAAAAAATTTTATATGTTCTCCTACGTTCCATAAATGCCCATAGGCGGCGCTATTCGGACATTTAAACAAGTGAATTCTTAATGTTGATTAAAATGTGTTTTTTACAGGCTTTCCAAACTAAGAATTTTATTCATGAATTAAATCAGGTTATCCCTCAATTGAAAATTGCTGTTCACACCATGATTTTTTTTAACCCGGGTTAATTTTTTGGTTTTTTATTTTTATTTTTTTTTGTTAATTTTCTAAATAAAAATTAGTGAATAAAATTTAATCAAAAAAAATTATTTTATTTTTAAGTTTTTTTTTAGCCATTTTGTTTTTTCTTTTTTTAATTATTCAAACGCCCAACCGATAATTTTTTGACGTAATCATAACATATCAGGACATATTCATTTAATTTATCAGGTGAACCTGATTTAACTCACATTTAACCACAGATAAGATATAGTAATAGATGGCCCACTCAAAAGATCTACTACAGCGCCTGGTGGATTTGTGGAGGGAAGGTGAACTAAAAAAATAAAATTTTTGTAGGTGGCAATTTATTTCTAATATTTCAAATAAAATTATTAAAATTCAAATTTGCAGGAAAAAAAGAAGATTATGAATAAAAGATAAATTTATTTTTATAGCAAATTTTTTATTTTCTTAATTTTTTAGTTTTTATTTTCTGAAATATATTATTGCATTTTGTTCTATTTGCTCACTTATATACTTAATTCATATCACATTGTGTTCTAACATTTCCACTTAAAATTCTATTAATTTTATTATTAATTATTAAATAATATCTTCTATTACTTTTATAATAATTTAGTCTGTTTTCTAAAATAAGTTCAAAATTTAACTTCAATTAAAATTGTTTTTCAAAAATCAAGTTAATAATTTTTTTTAATAAAATTGAAATTAATTTTTTCACAAAATAAATCACCTACACGTCCAAACTATTTTATTTCAAAAAAAAAAATAAATAAGAAAAAAAGCTCAGCCGGCTGGGTTGACAATAAAACAAAACGTAAACAAACAAGAACGCCGCATGTGGTTGAAAGGTGAAACACATTAAGAAAACTGAAATTAATTTTGTTCTAAGTGAACCTACCATGCATTTAACTCAACTTTAAAACAACTAATTTTTTTGTATGATAAACCTCCTTTAACTCAACAACTATTTATAAACATTTGCGAAACCTTATTTAAACCCGAAGTGTGGATTAGATGAAAATTATACGCTACTTTATATTTTTTCATACGTTTTTTTTAATTTTCAAATCTTTAAATTCAAATTACTCGAAACTATAACGTTGTTTCATTTAAACATGTTTTTTTATTTTTTTTTTATTTCAAGTAAATATAGTAAGTAGGTAGTTACTTAAAATTAGAATATTTTTTTTAACTATATAGTTATTTAAACTTAAACTAATTACTATGAATTCCTATTAAGTGGTAGCTTGTTTATATAAAATGAATTAATTATATAAAATTTATAATATTAACATGAATTTGTATTATTTTGTTACTTTGAAATGTATTTATGAATTTTTTTTTTTTGAAACAATAAAAAAAAGTATAAATAAGAGAAATCATTCCATACAAAAAATACAAATTAAACAAAAAATATTAAAACGTCCGAAATCACTCGCTTTTTAATCAATTTTTATTTTCCGCACCTCAATCGATAAATTCATTACCGAACGTTTTTAAAAATATCATACTCTGCTGGTATCTTAAGAGCCCTCATTGTGAAAAATTGCAAAAAATTGGTCTTAGTTTGGCTTTGATTGTAGGGTTACTACAATCTAGACTGAAATGATTTTTTGATATGTTAGAGAGTATATAACTGGCTCCAGGGTAGGCGGATTTTTTAAATTTTGATTTTTTTGGCCCAAACGAGCCTTTAAAAAACTTGAACACATTTGCTTGGATTCTGAAGTAAAGGAAAAAGATAATAAAAAAATCTCAAACGCAGAAATAAAGCTAAAATACCACTCTCCACGGCTGGTGACGTGAAATTTTGAATTTCTTTAATTTCCTAAACAATTTTTAATTAATTTCATTTATTTCTAAGATTTTTTGAATTTTTTTGATAAATTACAGTTTCTGCACAGAAATCAAATTCAAATATACCTAGTTTTGTTATTTTCTGGTAGAGGTGTTTTTCGTACAATTTTTGTCGCATTTTTCACGGCCGTTTATTTTCTGTAAAACAAAACAAAAAAAAACTACAAAAATAGAAAACAGAAATAGAAAACAGAATTTCAAGTGGAGGGCTCTTAACTGTTGAATTATATTGAACATTCAGATTTAAAAATAACTTATGGCAACCCTGATGTTGCTATTAAACCTTGTACTTTGTTTTTGTAACTTACCTTTTTTTTTTTTATCTAAGAAAGAATTATTATCGAATTAATAAAATATTTTTTGTTAATGATTATCAACAACTGCAGTGTTTTACTTTATTTAATTGGTAAACATATCTCTGAAAAAGAAAAACAACAGGTTATGGGCCCAGAGATTTAAATTTACAAATATTTTATTAAAAAGAAAATTTGGTTTTTTGCCTATTAAAATTATAAGATGGCGGAAAGTTTTGAAATTAAAAGTGGCGTCACAAAATTGAATAATGAAAATTATTTTGTATGGAAATACAAAATAGAAATGCTTTTAAAAGAAAAAGGCTTATGGAAAAGTATTAAAGAAGAAACGCCACCCAATCCAGTTACTGAAAGTTGGACTAAAAATGATGAAAAAGCACATTCGATAATAGCTCTAAATATTGAAGATGATCAGATTCAACATATCCGTGAGTGCTCTTCGGCAAAGGCTGCATGGAAAAATTTAAAAGAATTTCATGAAAGTAACTCACCGAGTAATCGAGTGCATATTTTGCGATTAATTATGCGGCAGAAACTTGAAGAAGGTGGTGACGTTGAAAAGCATGTTAGTACGATGAATGAATTATTCCAGAAATTATTGGCTCTTGGTGCAGAAATTAAACCAGAATTCTTCAAGAGCGCTACTTTGTTAGGATCATTGCCAGAAAGCTATGATGGCTTAGTTACAGCACTAGAAGCTAGGTCTGAAAATGAATTAAATTTAAGTTTGATCAGATCAAAAGTAGTAGCAGAATACAGAAGACGTTTAGAGAGAAATAGAAAAGAAGAAGACCTTGCACTAAAAGTAAATATAACTAAAGAAAATAAATTAATTTCTTGCTATTTTTGTAAAAAAGAAGGACATATAAAGAAAAATTGCGATAAATATAAATCCTGGTTAAAGAAAAGAGAAACTGAACAAAGTGCTAATCTTACGGAAAAACAAGAACAAAATGAGTTTTTGTTTGTAACAAATAAAATAAATAAGGGTTGGATCGTAGATTCCGGCGCAACTTGTCATATTGTTAATTCTAAAGACAACTTTGTTGATTTTAACAATAAGTATAAAGATAAAGTAAGTGTTGCAAATGGAGAACATTTGTCAGTAGTTGGTAAAGGAACAATCAAGGTTAAGTTTTTAAACAATGTAAATGAAATTTCATCAGTTAAAATTCAAGAAGTTTTATTCATACCAGACATAAAAGGGAATTTACTCTCAGTCAAGAAATTAACAGAACAAGGTTATGAAGTAATTTTTAGAGGAAAAAATTGCGAAATTAAAAATGAAACCCAACAAATAGCTATCGGTGATATAAATGGTAATCTGTACGTTCTACGGGAACCAAATATAGTAAATATGGTAACAAATTATTCAACTGGCTGTGTCCATCACTGGCACGAAGTTTTAGGACATAGAGATCATCAAATCGTAAATTCTTTAGCATCAAGTAAATTAGTTAAAGGTATACAAATTAATAAATGTCATCCCAACTGCAATGCTGAATCCATATGTGAAGTATGTTGTCAAGGTAAAATTACAAGATCTCCATTTCCAAAGAAGTCCAAAAACAAATCGTCGGCGATTATGGATTTAGTTCATTCGGATGTATGTGGCCCTATGCCTACGGCCACACCATCAGGTAATAGATATATTTTAACATTCATTGACGATTTTTCAAAATATACAGTAATCTACCTATTAAAAAATAAATTTAATGTTTTAGACAAATTTAAAGAATATGTTGAAATGGTAAAGACATTGTTTGGTAAAGCACCTAATATTGTACGTACTGATAGAGGAGGAGAATATATGGGATATGATTCTATTGCATACTTAAAGAAAAATGGCGTTCAGTCTCAAAGAACAGCTCCATATTCTCCTCAACAAAACGGGGTAGCCGAACGAAAAAATAGAACGCTCGTTGAAATGGCACGCTGTATGATAATTGATGCAAAAATGGATCACATTTTTTGGGGTGAAGCAGTATTAATGGCAAACTACATGCAGAATCGTTTACCAACTAGAGGAAATGAATGTGGTGTAACTCCTTACGAAGTTTGGCATGGTAAAACACCAAACATTGGACATTTTCAAAAATTCGGATCCAAATGTTTTGTGCACATCCCCAAAGAGAAGCGTAAAAAGTTAGATGCCAAGGCGACTGAAGCTATTTTTGTTGGATACGACCAATCTTCTAAAGCATATCGATGTTATGATCCATCCGTTAATAAAGTTGTCATAAGTCGCGATGTAAAATTTTGTAAAAACTACGAATGTATTCCAAGTAATATTGTTCACGAAAATAAAAGTCCATCAACGGTAATAATTGAAAATAACTCACTGAAATCTTCAAATTCGAAAAACTGTTCTTCGGAATATATCAGTTCTCAGAATGAAAGCTTAGACTCATCAGTCATCAGTACGGAACAAAATTCAGAATTGGATCTGTCAAATAATTCTTTAGAAGAAGTCGAATTTGCAGATTGTGGGGAAAGTAGTCAAAACTATATAGAAGAAAACATTGAAAATTTTTACAAAAATAATGACATGTCATTGAAAAATCAGGTCGAAAATAATGAAGTCCTACGAAGATCAAATCGTGTTAATAAAGGTATTCCTCCAAAGAAATTTATTGAAGAAATTAATGTTACTTGTTCAGCAATTCAAGAACCAAAAAGTTATCAAGAAGCGGTAATTTGTGATCAAAACAAAGAGTGG
The DNA here is from genome assembly GCA_964007475.1 of Hybos culiciformis. NCBI lineage: Eukaryota > Metazoa > Arthropoda > Insecta > Diptera > Hybotidae > Hybos > Hybos culiciformis. The sequence goes on from OZ023273.1 coordinate 60,309,161, forward strand.
GTAAACGCTATGAACGATGAAATAAATTCATTGCAACAAAATCAAACGTGGAATTTAATTGAAGCTCCAGATAAGGTTAATATTGTAGGATGTAAGTGGATTTACAAAATCAAGTTTGATTCGAATGGTAATATCGCTCAATACAAGGCAAGACTGGTAGCGCAAGGATTTTCACAAAAATATGGAGTGGATTACGATCAGGTCTTTGCACCAGTAGTGAGACAAACAACTATTCGAATTTTACTAAGTTTGGCTGCTCATCAAAATATGAAAGTAATTCATTTAGACGCCAAGACAGCTTTCCTTAATGGAGAACTTCAAGAACAAATTTATATGAAACAACCGCCAGGTTTTAAAGAAAGAGGAAAAGAAAACTTGGTATGCTTACTAAATAAAAGTTTGTATGGTTTAAAACAATCGGCGAGAAATTGGAATCAAGCAATTCATAAAGTTCTTGTTAATGCAGGTTGCATTCAAAGTAATAATGATCACAGTATGTACAAATTTCAAAGAAATAATGCAGTATGTTATATTTTAATTTACGTGGACGATATATTGATGGCTAGCCAATCTGATAAATTAATATTAGAATGCGAAGAAATTTTAAGTTCAAAGTTTAAAATAAAAAATTTAGGAGAAGTAAAAGAATTTTTGGGATTGCAAATACAAAGACATCAAAGTGGTTGTTACAGTTTGAATCAAGGAACTTATATCACTAAAGTTGCAAAAGATTTCGGTTTACTAGATGCAAAAAATTCACAAATACCAATTTCTGTTGAATATGGAAAAAATAGTATAAATGAATTATTATTAAATAATGAGAAATATCAAATATTAATTGGTTGTCTTTTATATATATCAGTTAATACACGACCAGACATAGCAGCTGCGGTATCAATATTGGCTCAAAAGACATCAAATCCAAATGAAGAAGATTGGAATGAGCTGAAACGTATAGTTAAATATTTAAAAGGCACGGCAAATTTAAAACTTTTCTTAGGAAAACGTTCTAAATCAATTGAATTATTAGGTTATGCCGACGCTAATTGGGCAGAGAATCGTCTTAATCGAAAGTCTAATAGTGGTTATATTTTTCAGTTATTGGGTGGAACAATCAGTTGGTGTAGTAAAAAACAAACATGTGTAGCTTTGTCTTCAACTGAGGCGGAGTTTATCGCTCTTTCAGAGGCCTGCAAAGAAGCTTATTGGATCAGAAGGTTATTGGAAGATTTTGGCATAAAGTTGAACCAACCTACCACTATTTACGAAGACAATCAAAGCTGCTTAAAATTAATTAAAGAAGAAAAGTTTTCACAAAGATCAAAACATATAGATGTTCGTGCATTTTTTGTAAAAGATTATGTTGATAAAGGTATTGTAGATTGTGAATATTGTTGTACTAATGAGATGTTGGCTGATTTTCTTACCAAGCCATTACCCAGCCATCGCGTACAATTATTGCGAAAAAATTGTGGAATAAATATGAATGAGGAGGAGTGTTGAATTATATTGAACATTCAGATTTAAAAATAACTTATGGCAACCCTGATGTTGCTATTAAACCTTGTACTTTGTTTTTGTAACTTACCTTTTTTTTTTTTATCTAAGAAAGAATTATTATCGAATTAATAAAATATTTTTTGTTAATGATTATCAACAACTGCAGTGTTTTACTTTATTTAATTGGTAAACATATCTCTGAAAAAGAAAAACAACATTAACTGCTTTAAAAATTATCTGAAAAGAAAATGCTAAAATACGTTATAAACAATAATAGTAAATTATCCGTTTGGCTTCTGTTTTCCGAAATGTTGAATTATGGCAACACCGATTTGATTTTTATGATCTGTCAACAATGAATTAAAATATTAAAAATAGTTTAGTTCTTTTTGAAACCAAGAAATACTCAAATTATTATTTTTGATTATTTTATTTTAAATAAAAATTAATTTAATACAATTCTTAACAATTTTCTGCAGGACCTTTAAAACTAAGTAGCTCTCTTTCAAATATTTTGTACAAACATCTACAAGGCGCAATATAGATTATGCATGTCTCATGATATGTTTATGGTTTTGTTTTGGCTGGTTTTGGCATGTTTTTTATTTTTTATATGCGCTGCAAGTGTGACTCGGCTCGACTCGAATGCGACTAAATCAAATTCGAAGTTCGAACATGTCATCCGCAATCGCAACCAATGCATTAGGCGTTTAGCATTAGAATAGAACAAGAATACGACAAAATGAAAAATTAAAATACCTTACTTTATAAATTAAAATTATAATTTAATTGTACAGATTTAAAAACAAATTTACAAATAAAAACATAAATACCTAGACAACAAATAAAAAAAGGTAAAACGTATTGGAGGGAGGAAAAAATTGTATCCTAGACCTACTTAGATCCTACAGTATTAAATAAGAAGTCAAACTTTCGTCAAGGTGACATTCATTTCAAGGTCTTGTAGTAACCCACTTTCTCTTTAAATATAAATAAATAAAAAGGTTATTAACCTCGGTTAATTTATAAAATATTTTACTAGAAAAAATTTATTAATATTCCCTTCCCAGTCTTGTTTCTTTTTATAAAGAGAATTAAAAATCGATAAAGTCGAAGGACTTGTAGATAGTAGATACCTAGATAGGTACCTATCTACCTGTTTACCTATCAAGGTATCTACTTTTTATATTAACATTTTTTTTTTTTACTCTTTTTAGGTAGGTATGCTTATTGGACTACCAAATTAATACAATGAGAATTTCAAAATTTAAAAATACGTAACAGTGTTGGGTATATATTTTTCAATTCATCATTAATTATAATTACCTACCTTACCATATTTATTCATCATTTTCTATATTTTTACAACACAACAATGGAATTTGGAATGGCATTGAATGCTAATCGAGTTTATTTTCTAAGACACGGAGAATCAGAATGGAATAAATTAAATTTGTTTTGCGGCTGGAATGATGTTGATTTAAGTGAAAAGGGTAAAGCTCGAATCGACGTTAATATATCCATATCTAGAACTAGGTACATTCGTACGAATATACATTACGTGTTTAGTACAACAACTACCTTCTTACTTAATAAAAAGAAAATGCCTTTTTGTTCTCGGTAATGTCTGAAACTACTGAAAATTCTTCAGTATTTACTGGAATCCTGACATTCGCTTATGAGATTTACGTAAGATTTCTTTTTGCCATTTTATGTCACTTTTTCGGAGACAGACCATGCTCACTATATTATGTCACTGCGGGGCTGTTCTAACATTAAAAGCATTATGGTGGGCTCCAATTTTTCCTCTTCAGGGATTTTGGGTTCCGATATTTTGTCTTATAGGATTTCGGGTGAGGGCGATATTATTTTACCCGGTTTTGGACTCTTAGAATTAATTGAATGTATTATAACTATGCATTTATGCATTGATAATATAGGTAGATATAAACTTACCAGTCACATAGAGAATGTTTGCAAAAATTGGAGGGGAACTGAATTGGCTTGACCTCGTTGGATCCCTTCAAATAATGAAGTGAAATGTTTAAAATTTCAACCTTGGTTTTGGCTATGCATTGATAGAAAATACCAACTAGTAAGAATATAATTTTTTGACACACACATATTTATATAATGTATTTTTTCAATCTGTAGAAAGCACGGGTATTCAGCAAGTAAAGAAATAATAAACTTTCAATTAATTATTTAATTTTAGATGCTTTCATTTAAAATATTAATACACCATACCTACCTATTGCTTTTAATTATGCAAAGTATTTTTTTATAATTTTTTATTACTTTTTTTATTTAAGTTCTATAATAACCTATAGTTAAATTATCATTAAACTCAATTGATTATTTTTCAAGAATCTAATTTTTAATTTTAGGCAAAAGAGATGCAGAATTAATTTCAGTTCCAGCGTTGATCAACGAAAGCTGTCAATTTAATAAGATTTTTACTTCAGCTTTAAAAAGAGCTAACAAAACTGTAGAAATAATTTCAAACTCATTAAATTTGAAACATGTTGAAACACATTCAGCATGGCAATTAAATGAAAGACATTATGGTGCATTAACTGGTTACAACAAACGTCAAATGGCAGATAAATATGGAGAAGAAAAAGTTCAAGAATGGAGACGATCGTACAATGTGATACCACCAAACATAACACCATTAAACCCGTTCTATGAACGTATTAAAAATAATCCTAAATTTGAAAATGTACCAGAAACGGAATTTCCACTTTCGGAATCTTTAGAAACCACTTTGAAACGGGTTCTGCCGTATTGGGAGTCAACAATAGTTCCAGAAATACGTTCTAATAAAAAAATTTTAATTATTGCTCATGGAACATCTTTAAGGGCAATAATTAAACATATTGAGGGTATGCTAAATCCAGATTTTGTCGATTATTAGAAAACTATTTAAAATAAGCAATAGTTGTAATTGTAATAACCATATTATTTAAAAGAATGTATTTATTTTTAAATTTGATATTTATTTTTAGACAAAATTCGACAAGGATGATTTTTTTAAATTTATAATGAAAATATTTAAATTCAAGTGATGTTACTCGGACCATGACATCGTAGTATAATACTTTTGACATTATACCTTCCGATAAATACAGTTTTTTCGATTGTTGTTTCAAGTGGGGTTTTCGTCTCCAGCGTTTAATATTTTTTTAAAAGATTAAATTTGAATTTTTCTATGATAAATATCCGAAATAAAAAGAAAGATTAATGAAAATAATTATTAATATGAATAATGAATTCCTTTACTTTAAACCTTTAAACATTTTTATTTGTATTTGTTTCATTTTTTTTTTTCAGGCTTAGATGAAAACCAAATTATGAAATTTAATGTGCCTAATAGTATACCTTTTTATTATGAATTTGATTTGAATACAATGAAGCTTATTGGAAAAATCAAATTTCTGGCGGATGCTGAATTTGTTCAAGCTGAAATGAATAAAGTTGCCTCAATTGGTGGTAGATTTGACAAGCAATCAGAAATAAAAGATATTCTGAACATTTAAGTTTATTTATTAAATACTACTCAAACTTCGCAAAATTGTACAAATTATTACCAACGACAAAATGTAATGTGATTTACTAATTATTTATTTATTTATTTTATTTGTATTGACTCAAGATATTAAATATAAAGTCGTTATAATTTGTATGAAATATTATATATATATTATTTTTAGTTATTATAACATGTGAGCGATAGGGATTTTTGAATTAGCAAACCATATACCTACATATTGACTTCATAAACACGATAACAAATAATTTCTATTGAATATTTGTTTCTTAATCATCTTGAAAAAAAAAACCATTAAGGAAGTTAAGTCAGTGTATGATATTATCTGATGTGCCCCCAAGTTGAAGATGTGCTTAAATGATCTGTTGCATTTGCAATTACATCAGAATGCGTCACGTACCTTATACAAACATAAATTACACTAACAAAATACAATTGTGAATTCGCAATATTTATTTTTATTTCAAAAACTTTTTGACGAGAATCTCTAGCACTATTATATTTCTTTTGTTTTTCTCTGTATTCAAATTTAAGTCAAGTACTATTCATATAATGTATAGGCTTTTATGATTTTCCTCCAAATAAATATTTCTGATCGTCCAGAACAGAACCCAAAAGAGATTTGATTATTACCCGATTTAAGAAATTTCTGGACAAATTGCATCGATTAGTTCGGACATATTTTTATTCTGAGGTCGGTGAAATAAATATTTAATTAGTCTATTAATCTATTTATTTACACATTTTGTTTTTTTATTCAGTCGATTTTTTTTAATGTGTACACCACTGCACAGACAGTAAATACATTTGTACAATTGTACAATTACATATATTTTAAAATTGATTGAATGTCGACTGATATCTTTCAAAAAGTTGAAGAGGACAATATCGAACTCCAAATATTATATACAAATATTATCTTCGGAATTTGTTACGATCTGTTACTGTGGAGGGAGGGGTTAAAAAAAGGCAAAAACAGCGTTACGTAATTTGTGAACAGTCCCTTATAGGTAGGTACCAGACAACGAAATAATCATGTTTAAACTGTTTAAACCTTAGCAGTGTGCTTTACTTGACTTGTTTATAATTTTAAGATTTCATCTAGGAGCTTGTTTAATGGTTTGAAAGTTGCAAAAAGCTTTAAGCTTCTGATTTGAAATTAATTTAGCTTTCAATATTTTATTTATAAACAGTAATGCTGTTTATAAACAGTCCCGTTGTTTATAAGACATTTTAATATTATTATAAATACAATACACGCCTTTGTGCAAACGAACGTCCTTAACACTTATTGCAAGCGATAACATTGTTCATTATATTGCCATTTTCGTCCTTCACCTCTTTAATTTTTTCACATACTTCGGACCTAGACTTTCTTTTGACTCTAAATAGGAAAACATTTTTTTTTTAATTCTCACAAATAATTGAGATATTTGGCTTAGAACATTCCATTTTAAAAATTTTATTGAAATAATTGTAAGCGGTATGATTGTTTATAAACACAACCACTATTTATAAATATAGCAAATGCTTACAATCAATACGCAAAGTTTAAAAGCTTTTTCATTTCAAGTATTTTGTTTGCTTTGTGAGAATTAATTTATCAGCTTACGAGTAAATGAATTGTAACGTTTAAACATTTCAAGCTTTCATACTTCGTTTGATTTGAATTGTTTAGTTTAAAAGTATGTGTTGCTTGAATCGGTTTGATTGGTTTTTTAATGATTATTTCGTTCTCTGGTAGGTACGTACCAGAGACCCAAACAATCGTTCAATTTTCAATAAGCGGCAATCATGTTTACTTTTTTTTAAATCAAACAAACAATTAATTAGTATACAAAAATTTACTCAAAGCTTGCAACTAAATGTTTGATTTCAAAAAGACTTAAAATTTCTCTCTTGTAATCTTAACCTCTTGCAATAATTTGCTTACAAGCTATTTTGTTTGTAATTTTGATAATAAATTGCAATTTTCGTTGCACTGTTCAAACAAATTGAATGATTATAAGCGGTTACAACAAGGATTTTATTAAAAAAAATTTGATGAAAAATGAAAAAAAAAATGAAAAAAACAAAAATTTTACATTACGTGCTTTTATAAAAAAAAAACGTTTTAAAAAGCTTTTGAATTTGTGATTTGACCAAAAAATTTGCAAGAGAAACTGTCGTAAGCAACTGATTAAAATGTTTGCGCTTGCAAGCGATGTTGGTTATAATACAAAATTTATAATAAAAAAGCTTTCTCGTGTTAATCCAAAATTCCAAACAATCACAAGCACAACAAAAAAATGTTTAATTACTATTAAACACGCTTATTTTGTTCTATGGTACGTACCTAGGTACTTGCCTACCTAATTTAATAAATTATTAATTACAAATTCAAAATAAATATACATATTTGCTTTAATTTTGAATTTGTAATTATAGGTAGGTACGTACCTACCTAATTTAATTAATGTAGATAGCACTTAATTGTATTTTTCACTTGGAGTAGAACAGATATAAAAAAACGGAATTATAACACGGTACCTACTAACTTAGTTCTAAAATAAAATTATTTTAAGTCTACTATCATAATTATATAAAAGCTTGACTTATGAACTGAAAGTGAGATAAAAATTAAAAAAGTAAATATTAGAAATAAAATGTATCCAGTTATATCTAATTAAACTAAAATAATTTGCTTAAAATAGGATTGATAAATTGATTGATGAAGTAGGTAGGTATATTATATAGGAATTTTTATCTTATTTGAACAGAATGGTATTGGCGGGGCTCGAAATTTTGTAATGCACAGTTTTTGTTACTTAATTATGCATATAAAAAAATTCTGTATCGCAAAATTCTGAACAAAAATTCGGTAGGCCAAATTCTATATGTGGCAAAAATCTGTATAGTGTAGGTATTGCAACTTTGTTTTCGTACAGAATTTTGCTATAAGTCTCGGCTTTTTCGAGAAAATTCTTTTGAACGGATTAACGCAAATAAGCAAGTGCGGTGTGAAACGACGAGAATGATATAAAATTAATTGCAAGAATACAGTGGCTATAATAGAAATAGATAATTCCTTAGTGCACTAAGCGGTATCAGCTAAGTCAGCAGTCATAGAACTCTGAAAAAAACAACAAGCAGTGACGAAATTGAAGTTTCAATTCCTAGCCGAGATTTTGTTTTTCGAGATTTTTTTTTTCGACAATTTGTGCCCTTGCTGATTTTAAAAATTTTTGTTCGGTATTATGAGTTGTTTATCAGCGGGCCACAGCGACCAAAAATTTTTTTTACAAGGCACAGTTACCAAAAATTTAAAATTTCGCGATTGAGGCGCAACGACGCCGAACATGAGTGCGCCGTTTCGAAAATAAAAAAAAAAAGATAAGAAGCTAGCTATTTTAAAAAAATTAATTTAGAAAATCGGTTAAGATTAAGAATTTGAAAATATTTTAATTTTTCTTTTAGATTTATCCAGATATTTTTTACATATCGCGCGTGGCTTCCTTCGTACATGCTTCTCAGTTAAATTGAATGTACCTCCACCTCCATATGAAACTAAATTTTTTTGAAGTTAATACTTCTTTGGGGGCGTTGTATGATATTATTTTGTAGGAGGTAAAAATTCATTTTCATTCGACTCATTCGACATTCGTGTTCGAAAAAGCGACATGGTTTTTGACGTTTCAATACTCAAAAAAATGAGTGGTCCACTTAATAATCATTTGTCATTTATGAAAACGAAATAATTTCGTGCGAAAAATTTAAATTCAAATTATTTTTTAAAAATCTTTCTTTTTCAAATTATTTAAAATACATTTTTTTTTTTTTTTCAAAATAGGTAGCTCCGGTGAAATAATGATTACCTGACCAAAAATTTTAAGTAGGGAGCTACGGTTAGGTCGTGCCGGCTCAGAAAATACAAAAAAAACCCCACGAAGCAGTCATAGGAACTGCCGAAAAGTTAATACTTAAAAGCTTTAAACTATGAAATAACAGTGGCTACAAATAATGGACTGCTCAGTCAAAATGTAAATTAAATTAAAAATAATTTTTATTGAAGGCATGATTTTCTATTGTTACTTGTTTAATTTTAAATTTATCTCTTTTATGTTATTAAAGTATAAAAATAAAAAGTAACAATAAAAAATCATGCCTTCAATAAAAATGATTTTTATTTTAATTTACATTTTGTATGGAGGAGTCCATTATTTGTAGCCATTGTTATTTCATAGTTTAAAGCTTTTAAGTATTAACTTCTTTCGGCAGTTCCTATGACCAGAGCGGCGTCGAGAAGAAAAATGCCGAGCGCTGCCCATCGCAATCGATTTTTTTGTTCGCCGTCGCAAAACGTTTTTGTCGACGTCTCAGGGCGTACGCACTTCGTCGCATTTTATATTTTTTCGGCGTGCCAAAAAAATTTCTAATATTTTTTCGGTTCTTAAGTTCTTTTTTTCTCCTTTCTTTTTTTGCCTTTTTTTTACTTTTTTTTTGTTTTTTTTTACTTTTTTTTTTGTTTTTTTTTTGTTGTTTTTTTTTGTTTTTTTTTGCACGTCAATGGCGCTGCCCGTCGCTCTTTTTTTCTAAGTTCGTCGCCGCGGACAAAAACTTGTCGGCTTCGGCTCTGCCTATGACTGCTTCGTTTTTTTTCCCCAGGCCATCAGGAATAATCTTTTGTTCATTTTTGTTTTCAATTTATTGTGCAACACCAATTTTATTTATTGTGCAACACCAATTTTAACAATAACAACAATCCATAATGGTAGTTTGACAGCAACAGAACTGACAAGCATTGACAATTGAAAATGTTACTGGTTTACTGTCTTTACTATTTTTTTTTCAGTTTCTCATTTCCTTTCAACGTTGTTCGCAAAGGTGAAAATAAAAATATTTTTTTATTTGATTAAAAGCGGGAAAGAAAAAGTGAAAAAAAAAATTTATTATTTCAATTTTAAATTAAAATTTGAAAATTTATATATATATATATATAAATTGTTGAGAAATTAATTTAATTCAAAAAAAAAAAATCAGTATTATAAAAAATTTAATTTTAAGACCTTGAAATTTTTTTTTACTTAAATTTTTCACATTTTTTTTTTTACATTTTTATGCTAATTTCGATTTAAAATTTTTAAAAATTAAAATAAAAAAAATGGTAAGATTTAAGATATTAATTTTTATGAAATTAGTTTAGTTCGCTCCTATAAAATTTGGATTGAAAATTGGTATTAATTTTCTATAAAATAAAGTTTTATTTTTTCTTAAAAAAAAAAAACAAAATTATTTTCAGATTCAGGAAAAATCAATTTTGTTTTCCTTGTTTTTTTTTTGTTGTTTTTCCTTATATGACTATGACGATTAAACATTAAATAAAAATATCTAAAAGTAGATTATCGAGTGTGGTGTGGTAGACAGACAGGCAGCCGATAAAAGTCAGAAAATAAGTACGGAAAACGGTGCCTTCTTATTTTGTTTTTGATTGATATGATCGATATGATTTGATACCAACTATACAAAAACACAAGACAACCTGCCTAGTGCCTATGCCTACTAATTGAAAACAATTTTTCGCAATTTTCTGTTATTTTATTTTTTTTTGTTTAATTTGATAGAAACGGTAGCGTTAATTTTATTTAATGATGTTACCTATTATAAAAAAATATAAATTAGCTGATAATAAATTAATAATTAATGTAACTTAATACCTACTTACGTACGAACAGAATCTAAGTTATTATGTAAGAAAGTAATAGACTGACACCAGTGACACGAAAATAAAATAAAAACAAAATAATTTTTATAAAGATAAGGCTCTGAAATAACAAATCAATCTGCTGAATAAGTAAGTACCTCTTCTAGCTAAATTATTAAATAGGTAGGTAGGTGTATAAATTTTTTTTTCTTGTGGTTGAATTGAAAGTATGTTTAGTTCACCAAACTAATTTTTAAAATGTTGCTGTTGTTCTCGTATCAAATTTCATTCATAGTAGGTATCTACCTATCTACCTACATATCTAAAATAAAAATTTAAAATACCTACCAGAGATACTGCAGATGACGTGAACCACTCAGATTCGGCTGATACTTAGAAGGCGAAAGAGAGGGGGGGGGGGGGTTAGAGGCGGTGCCCAAACCTCCAAAACCGAAAACAGTTCTTGAGTCGAAGGCCCTGTTTCGTTGACTCAGATCGAAAAGAACTTGAAATCCTGAATAATGACTGTAGACCGGGCCCGAACGGATTGCACTGATATTGAAGAAATGCAGTGCAACATTATGTGGAATTATTGCTATTCTCTTTAATAATTCCGTTAAGCTTGCACAATTCCCTAAACTCTCGAATAATACATTAAAATGGAAATAAGTTCGATATTTGTATTTATAGGTCTATAGCTTAGTTCTAGGTGCAACAAACAGGTGAATAAGTGGTAACTTTACAAAAAAAATTACAATTTAGTCTTCCACACGTCGTGACTTGGAATGCCCCTCAAGAAATATTGTAAGTATTTTTAATATTTTTTTTTCACTTACATTTTTTCCAAATCGGATGTAAATAATTATTACTCGTGTTTTATCTACCAAGAACTTTTAAAATTTTATTCTTATACGAAGACTTTTTCTACCGAATAAGTGTAGACATGATTTTTTAACTTGTGGTAAACATAATTCATTTGAATTTAATTTTATGATAAATCTATATAAAAATTTTACATAAGTATTATGTTTATTTAAATAATATGAAACTATTTTTTTTTTTGTCAAAATCCTACAATATTTTTTTTTTTAGATATTTTTCTTCAGAAGTTAAAGATTATATACCTACATGCACATATATGTTCTTATAACTTGATACCTACGTACGTTAATATGTATTTTGAAAACCAATGTACTTTTAATAACGAATACACATGCATGTTCATTTTTAGATCTTTTATCTAAAATAAATCAATAAGAACATTTAATATTAATTAAGTGCTTATTAATAAGAATCAAATAGGTTATTATTGAAATATTATATTCTTAAACAATATCAATTGATAGGGGTGTTTTAAATCAAAAGAAGAAGAAGATATTTTTCGTTTTTTAAACTTTTTTTTCATTATTTGAATTTATTTGAATGCGCAAATACGAAAAATCTTGTTCAATTTCACATCGACTAAATGACTACTATTTCGGGTTTGGGAGTTTTAGGCTCTCAACCAACCAAGGATCAAATAATTATTCTTGTAAAAAGTTATATACTTAGGTATTTTACATTTTTTTTTAAAAAAATTTATTTCGATGAAAATTAATTATTATGTTGGGTAATTACGCAGATTATATTTTTTTTTAAATAAATTTATTCCAATGAAAATTAATTATTATGTTGGGTAATTAAGCAGATTATAGGAACTTAAAATAATGGTTACACCCCCAATTGTTTCTAAGGGTCTGCTTTTCGATGAAACTTTCTATATTTGTATATATACTTAGTATGTGACTAATTAAATGGTATTGTTTTAATGATATTGAAGGAACCTAAAAAATATGTTTATCCCATATTGTGATTTAGGAATCTTAAAATTAAAGGATCATAGATTATTGAAATGTTGAAAACGACGCCCACACTTCATTTATGATTTAGGTACCTAAGTACCTACTATTCTTTTTTTTTTTATTTACAAAATAAGTACTTACCTTTGGTACTGCGATATTTAGAATAAATTCTGTTTTGAATGCAAAATATCATTAATTTTTTTTATATAAAAAATAAATTGGATTGTCACAAACAACACAATGTGGAAGTTTCACGTTTGAATAGGTAGTACTTAGTTACAGACCAGTAAATTTGACTTATTTTTACCAGGAGTTCATTTTTGAATAGAGGTTAATTTTTGCCTACACAGATATATAAATATTTTGTATTTGTATTAAAAACTTCCCAATCACAATATTTTTATTTCTTGAACTAAACAAACCAAAATCTAATTCTTTAATTGTTTTACGGTAAACTGGTTAAATAATTTTGTGTTTCTAGGCATTCAATAACTAACAAAGAATTATTACAGAAAACCATGTAATCTTACCATCTCTAATGGAAAAAGAAGCTACACATTTTGAAATTTTTTAATTAAATTATTTTGAAAAAATATCTTCTTAACTTACCTAATTGTTTATTTGAATGCGATAATTAAAATTAATGCTAGTGTACTTTTTCAAGATTATTTTCATAACAAATTACATATTTTGAAAATTTTCACTTTAGGAAAATTAACTTCGTTAGCTTCAGTATATAAAAGATATAATATCAAACAAAGCATCTTTCAGACGAAAATATTGTATGTGTATCCAAGATACTGTAAATGGTTTCTTTCAGACGAGGATATTGTATGCGAAATACTGTTCTCTGTGTCATTATTTCGGATACTGAATTTATAATCCGAGATTCTATATGTCGTTGTATATTTTTATGATTAAGTTCTCATTCTAAATACAAAACAATACATCATACACAGTTAAATGGATGTAATGACATGTTTTAAAAAAGTTATTTTTTATCTTTTTTAAAACAAAAGTCAAAAAGAAGACGATCTAAATGAGTTCATTCTAAAGAAGTATTGAGTGAAACGAGACCCAAAAACTTTTTTATTATCGGATGTCTACCAATATTGTAAACTTTTCATTATCAAATATTTTATCGGAAAAATATATTTTTCTCTGTTTCTCGGTTACGTGTATCTCGGATACAGTATCTTAGTCTGAAAGTGGCCTTAGATAACTAAGTAATAAAAATGTTTAAATAAGTATGTATATTTTTTAAACATGTTATTATGGTGTTCAATTCAATTTTATATATTTTATGAAATGAATATTGTATACAAAATATGTAGATTTTGAACTGAACACATTTTTATTTAACGTTAAACAAAAATGTCTTTTTTTTTTGTATTTTAGCACTATATTATTTCATTTTGCCAAAATATACAAAAAAAAGTAGCCCCTGACCTAGTATATTTGTATAATTTTATTTTTTTTTGTATATTTTATGATTTTTTTTTATACAAACAACAAATTATATACATGTTAATAGTGTGTTAAGGATTCAGGCTAGTGACAGAAAATAGATTTCGATAAAAAAAAAATGTACTTGAGTGGTTGTGAATTGGAGGAAATTTTGTTTAAGGATTGTGGCTTGGGTCAAAAAGAAAAAGACTAATATTCGTTTTATGAGAACCCCACAATTTTAATTTTTATTGAAATACTTACTAGCTAATTTAAAGAAAACTCTAGCTTCCTGTCCGTTCTGCCGCCTTTCCCTTCTGTCCCCTTCCTTCTGCTCCCTCTCTTCTGCCCCGTCCCTTCTGCCCCTCCCTTCTGCCCATTTTTATAGGTGGTAAACCTTCCCTGGGGTTTCATCGAAATCGGTCGAACAGTTTAGGAATGCATAAAGAACAAACATTTATTTAAAAATTCTGAATATTTTTCCAACTAAGTACTGCAAGTTCCTTTGAACTTCTCGAAAAAAATTATTCGTACAACTAACTTAAGTATGAGCAATGCCAATATATTTAAACAACAGGCTGGGATTCAGATACAAAATTATATTTGCAGTACATACTAAGTTTTGGTGTGGGAATTGGAATTATTTTTTTTAATTCAAAAGAACACAAATTTTTAAATATTTTATATCCTACAATTTTTTTGTTTTTCTAATTTTCAACAAATGAAAATGTGAAGTATCATTTATTGGTTCCAATTTCCTTTATTTTCAGCATAAACGACCCGAAGTTAAGTTAAAAATTGATTGTGTGCATACATGCATTTTATATGCTATATCTAAATATATCTGCTTTGAGTAGAAAGTTTTTTAAGAAATATTTAAGTGGATCATTTTATTTATTATGATGCAAAATGTCTGGTCAAAATAAAACCATTCATTAACATAAACAAAATTTTATGTTCACAATCGCAATTTTTGAAAATTTTTTTTCAATCTAAACTCTGATATTTATAATTTTTTTTTTTAGATAAGTAAATTATATATATCTACAATATATATACATTTAAGTGTTCAGTAATTAATATCAACATTAAACTTATCAAATACAACATAAATTTAATTGACGTAGAATTGATTTTTTTTTCTTTTTTATTAAATTTTATTTTGTGGTTATTTAATTTCAGAGGCAGCGAGAATTACGTTTAATCAATAAATTCCCTCCCGAAAAATCAATGCAGTAAAACATGAAGCGAGGTAATATTTTTTCAACAATAATATACCCAGACTGTTATCCACTATTTTCTATCAACCTAATTTAGTCTTTAAATTTGTAATTGTTCTTTCAGTATGATTGCAGTTGCGTATGCTAAAGCCTTCTCGTATTTACAACCTCTTTAATTGTAAGGTCTATGCGATTTAAGTTTTTCGCATGTGCTAGCTAAAATATTTTTTGAAAATCGTGGATAAATGATAAATCTTCTCATCAGTTTTTAAAATAGCATTCAATTCTTTTTTTTTTTCATTTTTAGGAAGACGTATCCCACTTCCTTTGCCAAACACGGGATCATTAAGAAGAAAAAATTCAATTTGGTTACGAGCCTCATTAATAATATTTCTAGTCTTATTTCTTATTTTGCAGTTACATATTTTTAATTACTGTAAGTTCTATCTTCTACAAGAGACTACATGTATCTATAATACTTGTATGTTTTCAATTTATCAATAATTATTTTTCAATTTTTTAGCTGATGATCGTGACTCAAATATCCAAATTAATGACTCAAATGCAGCTATATTGTCAATGGTGCCATTAGTTTTTCATAAATTTTTGACTTCAAAAACGAGAAACCAAACACTAGGTAGCTATTCCAAAAATTTCTTCAAGAGTTAGTGCAATAATAAATACAACAAATTGAAAATTTTGAATTTATGAGAAATGAGAAAATTTTTTAACCGAATAATTAATTTTAATTGAAAAAAAAAAGATTTTAACTTGGAAACTTTAATGTTTATCACATATTTTTTTATCCTTCAATATTAATATCGAATATATTTGAATTTGAAATTATTTTGCGAAAAAAATTACTTTATTTTATTATTGACGTCAATGATTTCATACGCAACTTTGAACTTAAAATTATTATATTAATAATGTTTGTTTATATGATAAAACTTCATGGAATTTAAAAATTGATTAAAAATTAAAAAGCGAATTAAATTTTAATGAATATTATTAGCCATCTGAAATAATTAAAATCGTATTAACAAATTAAAAAAAAAACTAATAACTTATATTTTATAACTTGTTCTCCATTATTTTTATTGTTGTTAACAGTAAGTGCCAATGAATTCCATTATATTATTCAATTAAATGTTTTTCGATCTTAAATAAACATATGTATATATATTATTATTTACAATAGGCACGCAAAATGGAACTCAAAATACTATTAATTTTGATGTTTATCATCCACCAAATATAAGTGAAATTAAAAAACAAATCGAAAAATACAATGAATTACAAATAGTTTTAAATGAAGATGCTTTTGGTAATTCTAAATATATATTTATTTATTTTTATTTCAATTCATTAAATATTTATTTTAACTTTATTTTAGGTCCGTTGAACAACGATTCTGTGATAATTTTGGTGCAAGTGCACACAAGAATAACTTATTTACGTCATCTGATTGTAAGCTTAGCTCAAGCAAGAGATATTTCACGTACTTTATTAATATTTTCGCATGATTTTTATGATGAGGACATAAATGATTTGGTGCAATCAATTGATTTTTGTAAAGTTATTCAAGTGAGTAGCTTTCTTTCTTTCATAGATTAAAATTAAAATAAATAATGTGCTTAAAAGCAATGTTTTGAGTTAACTCGATACTCAAGGAAGGGTTATAAACATTTCCGACAATCAAATTACTAATTTCATCGAATGCATTATAATTCAAATAAATAAAAAAAATTAAAACACTTCAAAAAATTGTATATGGAAACATTTAAATGATTGTAGAATTTCATTCTTTAGCAGCTCAAATGAAAGTGAAAGTGAATACAGTGATTGCAAATATGGTAACTTTTTGTCCCAACCTCTACAGATCAAATTTATGAACCGATTAAAATTTTGTTTGCATAATTTTTTCCTTAAATTTTTGATTAAGGTGTTTTTTCATCAAATCATTAAAATATTTTAATGTTTACTACTTACAAGAACGGAGAAATAAGATGGAAAAGCGTTAATAAAAAATGTATTAAAAATCCTCCCTATAATCTGTTAAAAATTTGCCGTTCGAAACTTTTGAATTTTAATAATAAAATTTTCATCTCAATATTACACTAATTGAAGAATTTTCAAAAATTTATATTATATTTAAATAAATAAAAATTATATGCTGTTCCTTGGTAAGCGCATCACTTGAGAATCGGTGAACTGATTTAGCTATTTATTTTTTTAATGCGATAATATAAAATAACTCACAAAAAGTAAAAATGCGTCATTTTAATAAGTAAATTAAAAAACTTTAATATCCAACTCTCTTATACATATATGTATTCAATCATTATATGTATTACATAGTTACTAAAAATAATTTTTAGAATTTTAAATAATTACATTTATCAACTGCTTAGAGGAAAAAGCTTAGCCAATAGCATTCTACAATTTCAATTTTTCTGGTTAAAAATTCTGATGTAAACGCAACATTAAGATTTTTTTTGACAGATTTTTTAGAACGCATAAAATCTCTGCAGCTTCATGGGTTGGACTCATTCAAATGAAAATCAAATAAAACTAATATTTCCTCTTTAATTTCGAGTGCAACCGATTTCTAGTAATTTGTGAGCATTTTTTATCAATTGTTTGTCTTTTTTTTAAAAAAGATGTCGCGACTGAGTCATATGTTTTGTAAATTAACCTATTTTTTAGAACATCACTACATTCTTTATATATTTTTTTTATTTGGCCTAGGTATTTTACCCATTTTCGATACAAACACATCCTAACGAATTTCCAGGAGTTGACCCAAATGATTGCCCAAGGGATCTGAAAAAAGATCAGTAAGTAGTTCATAATTTTTTTGATAATTGAAACACATATTATTATTTTCTTTCTGTGTACAATTTTAGCATATAATATGCATAACAAAAAATATTTTCCGACATTTATTAAAATAATTTGAAAAATTTAAAAAGCTCTTGTTCATTTTCGATTTCTTTTTAATTTTGAAATTAATTCAGAAAAATAAAATATGAAAAATTAAAATATATTTGGTTTAAGCTAATCTTTCTTTATGAATCTGCATTCAAATTTTTAAAATTCAAAGACTACGAATAAAGTTGTAAGATCCTGCCGGAAATTGATCCATATGTATAATTTTATTAACAAAATAAAATATAAAAAACAAATAAAGAATTTTAATAATAAATGATAAATTTTTACATTTTTCAGAGCCATATTTAAGAATTGTAATAATGCGTTACATCCGGATTTGTACGGTCATTATAGAGAAGCCGCTTTTACACAAACAAAACATCATTGGTGGTGGAAGGCTAATCGCGTATTCAATCAATTAGAAGTAACTCGATACCATACAGGTGAGAAACAATATTTTAATATGTATTGTTAGTTCATAATGAAGAAAAATTAAAAACAGAAATTTATGTGTTTCGTCCCTTGATTAGGTACTTTAAATGGGAGCCGGTCTAATGCCCGGAGTCGAAAATCCCGGAGGTACGAAATCTCGGAATTTTTTTTTTGCCCCGTTTACAAAATCCCGGAAATCACAATCCCGGATTCTGAAATCCCGGAAGTTAGAATCACGGAAAGACGAAATCCCGGAAGTCAAAATCCCGGAAGTCAAAATCCCGAAAACACTAAATCCCGGAACTTGATATCCCGAAAAGACGTAATCCAAACCCGCTTTAAATATGATCTAATCCTCTGGCATCAACAATCCAATTTAGCGTTAATAAGTTAAATTTTGTTTATATTTTCTGTTATTCTCAATTCTCACTCAGGGAATTCAATATTTTATTTATACATTTTATTTAATATTTTCAATTCATTTTTAGGATTGGTGTTATTTTTGGAGGAAGACCATTACGTATCAGAAGATTTTTTATATTTATTGGATTTAATGCAAAAGCGATCTATTCAACTTTGCCCTGCTTGCAATATATTGAGTTTAGGAACATATTTAAAAACATTTAATTATTACACTTATAATAGCAAGGTTAGTTGACAATTCGTTATTCAAAAATAAGACAAAAATATCATTTTTTTACTCAAGAAACATAACATTTATAACATATCAACATTTTATTTAAAATATTTAGCAAAAGAAAGTTTATTAATAGCTTTTAAAAAAATCAGTCATCATTTGTTTATGTAAATTCATAGTCAAGAAATTATTTACCTAGAGTGACAGCTTTTTTTTAGTTGCCAAGAAAATTGTTGCTAATTTTAGTTATCTGTACCTATGTATTTTATGTTCATCACTAACAGGTTATACACTGATCATTAACGCGAAATTGTAGAAAATAAAACTGCGAGTGTCCGAATTTCACTATTTATTGTTAATTTCAAGTGAAATATTAATTTTCTTGAATATATTTAATGATTACTTTTAATATTAAGTTTAAAAAAAAATATATTTAAAAATGGTTGTTTTAACATTTTACACACAATTTCTGGAACCTTAGATTCAAGATCAATTCGGGCCGCCCCCGACCCTCATTACAGAATTATTACTTTCAACGCTTCAACTTAATGAAAATAAATTGAAGTACTTTAACATTTTTTGATTTATTTTTAGAACATAACAGAAAAAATTCAAATTAATAGCACATATTTATTTTTACATAATATATATAGTTTATTTTCAATGAGTTTTACTTACAAAAAAAAAACTGATCATTTATGAAAATCAGAAATCGATAAATGTTTTATAAACTGAACTTATTTTTTCATAATTTTGAAAATTTTAAAAAATTATTCTCATTTTAAAATACATGAATATACGAACCAAATACAGTATATAATTTTGGTTTTGTACTTTTTAGCCTGATTCGAAAGATATTAATATTTCTCGTTAGGTTTGTTAGTTTAGTTTTTTAGGAAACAATCGGCAGTTTTTTTTTTGTTATAAATCTGTTTTACATTCAAAACAGATTTTGTGCGAAAATTCAAATAAAAAATAATAAAGTTAAATTATAATTATAGTTACTTTAAATTTTTTTTTTTTGCTTGTTCTAAAATTTAAATTTAATACTATTAAGAATTTATTATTTTATTAAATTTATATTATAAATATTAATTTTAGAAAAAGTACAAATACAAAATAATATGTTATTAATAAACAGTGGTTATTCTATTTGAACTATTGTAATTAAATTTTAAAAATCATTTTAATTGAATTTGTATAATAATTGCTTTTATTCATATATTTATCACATGCAGAACAAAAAACTCAATAACGGTCAATATTCCTCAAGCGTTTTAGGAAATTATGGTAGTAGTCATTATAGTAACAATAAAAATAATAATAATCTTAATTATAAACATAAAACCTATCAAAATCAAAATTCTGTACATTATGAACGCAATTCAATTAAAAATGATAATGAAAAAAATAATGCACAACAAACTTGGAGTTATCACGTTTTACCATCTTTATATTCTATTTATCAAAAGGTAGATTTGGAAGATACATTCGTAGTTTTTGTTAAAAAAAAAAAAAGCGACAATTTTTTTTTTCTTAGTTCTTTTTAGTACATGATTGTAGTTTTTATTTTCTATTAATATATAGCAAGCTAAATAAAATTTTATTAATTTAGTTATACATTATATAATAATCTTAATGAAATAATTTTAATGATGCAAAACGTTTTTAATTTTATTTTAAAATACATAATTAGTAAGTTTTTTATTATTTTCTAATTCAGAGCAAATTTCTAAACGCAAATTCGGTTTAATATTTAAGGTCCATAAGTGTCGTCAATAATTTTAACAACATCATAAATTCGAAAAATAAAGTCCGTTTCCCAGTAAATTTTCTGAATGGAAATCGGCCTAAACCTGGGGTTTTTTTTTTTAATACAGTAATTAAACAAAAAAGATGAAAAAAATAAAATCAGAAATATTTGATCATAATTTTTCTTTTGTTTAGGCTAAAATAGAGGTGTCCTATCATTACATTTACGTATATTACATTTTAGGGGTTAAAGAATGGACGATATTTAAAATATTTGAAACTGTTTTTGGTTTTCAAGACTCACCTTTTTTTTATTTTTTATTTTGTTGAAAACTAAAACCAAAAAATTATAAATGCATGAGTCAATTTAAATTTATATTTTTGTTTTTACTTTAATGTAATTAAAATTTAGTGTCAGATTTTCGATTACTATAATAGACTCAGATACTATCATTTCTCAACCAAAACATTTTTGTACATTCTGCAAATTTTTCTTTTATGCAATTAACCAGTTGCAGAGGTGAATTCATAAATGCACACATTTATTAAAATCTAATTGATTCATAATAAATCGCATATTGTATGTGCTAAAGATTTTTGGATTTTTGGAACGTAGTTCCTTAACGCGGCTTGACTAAAATGAAACGATCCACATGATTCCACATCTGACGATCGTCACGATATTTTCATAATCAAAAAAAATATATTGTATTTTAATTTTTTTTGATAAAAAAAAAATTTTTATTCTCTGTTGTTCCCTGTTGTTCCTTTTATCAAATTATACAATTTTATTAACATAATTTGATTATTTTTGATAAGGTTTTCTTATTTTATAATAATAAAAAAAATAAAAAAAAATATAATAAAAAAAATAAAAAAAAAATTTAATAAAAAAAAATAAAAAAAATATAAAAAAAATTTAATAAAAAAAAATAAAAAAAATTTAATAAAATATTTTATTCGAAATATTTTATTTTTTAAAAATGTACAGAGGGAAATTTTGAATTTCCCATAACAAACTCAGTTTATAGGTGTACTTTTTAGAGCACATCATTTTTAAAAAAGCAAAAAATTGAATTGATTTAAGCAGACTGTGGAGATTACGCAGATTAATGCCTTGAGCACAGCTAATACCGCAAAGCAATTTTTGAAGGAATGTTCCGGAAACCTGTTCACAGCTAATTTTACCTGAAAGCAAAAAAATCAACTGCAAACAACTGCTTTTGTTTTTTTTATAATATGATTGTCACAGAAAAATGCAGCAAAACCAAATTTCGATGCAAAAGAAACGCTGTGAAAAAGAAACAAAAAAATTATTTTGTGACGTATTCAATTCTTTCTGGAGCAAAAAAAAAATAAATTCAGTTTTCTAATTAATAATGAAATAATTTTAAGAAATTCTTTTTACAAAAAATCAATAAAATTAATATCTTTCGTTTTTCATAATTTTTATTTAAAATAAATAAGAAATAACGCAGAAAATCGGTTTTTACGGTAGCTCAAAATTGATTTGCGGTATTAGCTGTGGTCAAGGCATAACTGTCAAGACTATTTCAATTTCTGAAAAAAGGAATTTTCTTTAGCAGAAAAGGAATATTTCACGATTTAAAATAGTCTCAGTTTGGGAACGGGCTCTTGATATAATGTCCCTCTCGCGGCAAATAGTAATAATTTTTATTGAAGTTGTACGAAAATTGATAAACTTAAATTTTATTTGAATTATTATATAAAATAGTAATAAAATATTTAGAAAATATTAATTTTTTATTATTAACTAATTAATATTTTATAGTTCAAATAAAATTTAAGTTTTCATACTAATTTCAATAAATAAATCTCTTGTATAATCTTCTCAATTTTGCATAATTTCGCCAATTATGCAAATGCAATTGGTCAATTTGGATTAATTGGAAATGAAAGTTCTATTTGAATATTGATTGAAAATGAGAATTACTTATAAATACGCAAAGGAACTACGTTCCTATCTGGTGTCCTATGACAGCTCTTGTGTTTTTTTTTTTTCAAAATCTTCTTGAAACATTCAACCCAAACGAGCAGATAATCGAAAAAGTATCATATAACATACATATAGTATACCTTTACATGCTTAATTCGAAGTGTGATCGAGTTTAAATTTGTTTGCAGTATTGCATGCTCATTTAAGTTTTGAAACTTTTCCCAGTTTCTAATAATTGTAATACATTAAGCACATAAAAGAACATAAAATAAAATAATAAAAATCATTAGTAGTTTAGAAGGAGTAATTAGGTTTAGAAGAAAATTTTCTTAAATATTCAAGAAAAACAATTTTTAGGTATCTCTAAGAACACAGAAATTTTCAAAACTTATTAAACAAGAGCCACTGTACACTGACAAGGTATATATTTTAATTAATAAACAAAGAGTGTAAAATATTTATTTTTTTTCTTCACAAAAAAATATAAAAATTAATATATAAATAATAATAGAGATAATAATATATATAGAAATAATTTAGGAAATTTTTTCCGGTTTTGTAAGTTTTAAGTAAAGTTAGTTTATAAAACCTGAAATTTAATTAAATTTCTACAGATTTCATTTAAATTATTTAGTTAACATAATTATATATTTCAGATTTCAGAAGGAAGAAACTTATCTCAAATTTAAAAAAATTTTAATCGAGATCCTATAAATAATAATAACAATTATTTAACACTTTCGATGATATTTAGTTTATAAAATGTGCTTTAAAAAAAACTATATGTATGATATAATGTGATCAAATGTTTTCTTACTTAAAAATAAACTAAAATAATGCAACGATTCGTCTCCGCTTCTATTTAAGCCAAACAACATTAAAGTTGTTTTGTTAAGCCAACAGTACGCTTAAAAAGTCAAATTTCATACACTTGAGTAAAATTTATATATTTTATTTCGATTGAATTTACTTCTTCAATTTTCCACTTTAATTTCTAATTGTTTTTTTTTCTTTAGAGAAATTAATAAATTTTTTTTGTATATATAATCAGAATATAATGTAAATGTACATTTTAATTTTTTTTTTTGCACTTTATGTCAATTATAAAAAAAATATTTCGCTTTGACCTGCACTGTAGTATTTTAAATCTTCTGTGCATTTTATTTTAAAAATATTTTTTCATTTTTCTTATTTTTTTTTTGATATTTTACAAATCATCAACTTAGTTTACGTTAATTAATATTAGGTTCAAAAAATATGTTTATGCCTAAAGATTTTTGGTTTTGGGATTGTTATTATTAAACATCGTATATGATATATGACTAAATGGCATTGGTGCTTGTGAATAAAACTTTACCCCCAATTTGCGATTTAATGCCTTCAATTTTTAGATTGTGTCCGGTAAATTTTCTATGAACTCATTTAAGTTCTCATTATATTTATCTTTGGATGTAACACGACCAAAAATATTTATAGTTCATGATTCTGAAAATTAATTAAACAAATAAAACAGATAGTTAGATTTACAATAACTTTACATTAAAGAATGTAAATAAAAATTACCATTTTTATTGTGATGTATTAATTTTATAATTTTTAAGTTTTTTTTTAATTAGTATTTACCATTGATTAAGAATTTTACTGTAAGATTAGTAATTTTCATAGAACTTTTTTTGTATTTTTATTCGAAGAAATTACTAAAACCAAACCGACGTAAACGTGTTGATGATGGCAAAAAAATACTCTTAATACATTAAAGTGTGTCTTATTCTTAATCAATGTATGTTATCGTTGTGTATTTATGACGTCTGTGTTCTGTACAGTTAAGAAAAAATATAAGAATTTATTCTGTGTTGCATTGCATGTTTTTTTAATGGCTTTAAATTATCCCTTTTTTTCAAATATGTTATTCATAAAATATAAAATAAAAAAAAAGGAATAATAATCAGATGATTTTCTTTCTATAAAGGTTGAGGTTATGCCGTGGATTAGCAGCAAACATAATATGGGATTCGCCTTTAACAGGTATTATATTAGTTTTGAACTTCTTTTTATATATGTAGTTCAAATATTCATTTCTTATACACATAAGCATAGCGGAAGAATCATATAAATTCTTCAAATTGGTCAAAGATATTGATTGTATTCGTGAATACTTACTTAAACCAAAATAAATATAAATAGAAAAAATTCATTCATTCAAAAATTAGTTTGGTAAAAACGAAAGCCAAAAAATATAAACAAGATAAAAAAAACTGTATGTGAGATTTCAATTTGTTTGAGTTTTAGTAATTATTTTACTCAAATGTCAAATTTATGTATATCTGATGTTTAATTTTTTTTCCAGAACAACTTGGAAAGAAATAAGGAGATGCGCTGAACATTTTTGTGCTTATGACGATTATAATTGGGATTGGTCCTTACAGCATCTATCACAACAATGTTTAAAACGCAAGTTGCATGCTATGATTGTAAAAGGTCCTAGAGTATTTCACATTGGGGAATGGTAAGAACAATCAAAAATAAAATAATTTATTTTTATCAATTGTAAACCTTTTGTTCATCTTGTGAAAAACATCTTTTGAAACAACGGTCCTCAAACAACACTGGCCATATTAAAACTTCCATTTTTGCATTATAACCTATGTACTTTAGGGCATGATTTTTCGAGATTTATTTTTTCGAGAATTATTTTTTCGAGATTTTAATTTTTTCTAAAAAGTTTATTAGATGAATACTTACACTATTGTTTAAATTTTTTTTTAGCGGGGTTCATCACAAAAAGAAAAATTGTGAATCTAATCAAGTAATATCAAAAGTTCAACAAGTATTGAAAATAGCAAAAAATGCTGGTCAAATGTTTCCACGAAGCTTAACTTTAACAGTAGCAAGCTTGATAAAAAGATCAAAATTACGAAAAGGAAATGGAGGTTGGGGTGACAAAAGAGATCATACATTATGTTTAAATATGACATTAGTAAATAGGTGAATGTATAAGAGAAATGTTTTTTTTTTTTTTTTGAATATTAAGATGGTACAATATTAATTTCGGTAATTTTATATCCAATATTTCAATTTACAATATTTTTTTAACATTGTTTTAGAAATTAATAAAATCGGCTAGTCAATTTGCTTTTTGTTAATTTAGAAACCAATTTCTTTGTGTTAAAAAAATTTATGATAAATCTTATTTGGTCAAAATTCAAAGATCGATAAAATTAAAAAAACTAACTTTAACGTCGCGTCGATAATTTACCTTAGCAATATAATTCAAGCCAAAAATATTTTTTAAAGATTCGAAAGCATGTACAAACAATGCAAGAACAAACAATTTTAAATTTTTTCAAAGAACGGAAGTGACTATCTTATGTTATATTAATTGTAAATTTGTAATGTATTAGAATTAATGTTTCATATGTTTCAAGGAAAGTTATAATTATACGTAATGCTTTAAAAAGTATCAGATTAAATTAAATTATACATAATTGATTTTTCTTCAGTTTTTTGCTGAAATCATAGATTTTTTTTTTATTAAAAATAAGTACTCCAATATATTATTTGTGTTTGAAGTTAGCAGTCAAAGTCTTTTCGAAACTATTTATTCAGTGTTTAGCGATTTACTTTAAAAAGCAATATTTTTTTCGAGTGGAAATAATGTCACCATCCCGGACAAAAATTAAAATAAAAAAGAAAGGTGACGGAAGGCAAAACAAACTTAATAGGGAAATAGCTCACCTATTTCGAGTTCGGGAAATGCTCGGGGTCTCTAAAGATTACAAGGTTGAGCTCAGCGAAAAAATAGAACAATTACGAAAAGAAAAAATTTAAAAAGACTTTATTGAAATAATTTTAAAATTTTTTTATTATTAATTTTTTATACCAAAGATTTTCTTTTTATTTCCAAATTTTATTCTTGGTCTAATAATTTCTAATAATATCACCCGAAAACAAAAATAAAAAATTTGACCACACGTTCCTTTTTTAAAACTTAGAAAATGTATCGCACAAAAAATTAATAACAAAAATGAAATTTTAGCCGAATTAAGCCGACTCGGCAGCACAAAAAGTGCTAAGTAGACTTGCACTTTGGTTTAATTGTACATAACATTTTATTTCTTAAGTTTTAAATTTAAAAATAATAATTATTACAAACAAAGTATTTTAGTTTTAATTCAATATATTGTTACATATTTTCTTTTCCTATTTATAATTTTATTTTATTCTAAAAGTAATAAATTTAATACGAAAAGGTATTGCGTATTAGTACATTGTAAAGATAAAATTCGGCGTTTGGAATTTTCTGCAGTCAAGTTACCCGAGTTTGGTTTAGCTATTGATTAATTAAAAAAAGTTTTTATTTTCATTGAGACTATGTACTATTCGTTCGGGCTTACACGTGTATGAGCTTAATAACCAGTGATTCGTGAATTATTTCTGGTTGTTCTTTCTTTGATAAGGTAGTCTGCCCTATTACTGGGACCTTAAGGATTTATTTTGATATAATAGAGAGTGTATAATTTGTCCAGAATTATTCAATAGATTCAAAAGATGCAATATGCCGGTAATATGACTACGCCGGTAATAGTGCAGACTACCTACCTATACATACACTTCCCCCCCCCCCCCACCAAATGTAGAATTATATATGTTATTATTTTAAAATTTGTAACCAAATCGATATTACCAAAATCTATATTAGTATAAATTCATTATGTAAAAAAATATAAAAAATGATGAAATCAAATGGTGATCAGATGCTGTCACAGTTGAACCGGTTGGTGTTTATTTTTTTTATAATTTCTCTTTTAAATTGGAATATTCGTTTTTTTTTAATTTTTTCATCTACTGGGCGTTGAAATATGTCAAATAGAAAAAACAAAATTGCCATTATAAACTGTTTTCTAAACCCAGAAATTTTGAAAAGTTTAAATCCAGGGGTGGAATCATATAACAATTGTCACCGGTCGACAATCGACAATTGTCACAAAATTTAACAATTTTCGACTTTTTGCTTTATGTAATTTTAAAAGGTGGAAAATTCATTTCTCATAATATTATTCAGAAATTAACGAAAAAAAAAATTTTTAATTGTCGACTTCGATCACAAACACGACCAATTCGACTTTTTTGCTTCATGGAAAAATATCGTGAATTTTTAAATATCGTTTTAGCAAAAAATATAGTGTAGAGAATTTGGCTAAAGTGCAGATGGGTGTTGAGCTTCGATTTCGCTGAAACTTGGTGGGGAGGTAGAGGCGGTGACCAAACCCCCAAGTCCAAGAGGGTTTTTTCAGGAAACCCTCCGTTCCGGAGATATGGCCGCCAAAGTTTTCATACACACCAAAATAAGATTGTTCCGAAAAAAATTGTTTGGATTTGACATTCGGGGCACCTCCTCTACACCCTCTCCAAAAATAGGGCAAATAGGAGCAAAAAAAATTTCCTGTATAAGAAACATATGAAAAATTTGGTGGGTCATATTTCCGAAACGGGGGCTTTCGTGGAAAAATCCTGTTGGATTTCGAGGTTTAGTCATCGCATCTACCTCCTCCCCAAATTTCAGCCAAATCGACGTTCATTTACTATAGAAACGACCAAAAAATAGCTGTCGTTTTATTTTGATAGACAATTCACGATAATTTAAGTTAAAGGAAGCAAATTTTTTTTATCGACAATTGACTACAAAATTTCAGAAGTCGGTACATAATTCTTCGCTTTTCCTCTACAAATTTTACAAATATTTTATAAATTAAGGTTTACTTTATAAACTAGTTATCCTTTCAAGATATTTATTGAGTTTTACTACCTTTTTATTTCAAAATGACGATGACAATTAGATACGTGAAGCATAATTTTCATTGTCCATAGAAATTGATCGTGTTTGAAATTGTCGATTGTCACAAAGACCACAAAGTTACATAATTCCACCCCAGATTTCTTAAAATCACATTTTTCGACATAAGTTACTCTGTTCTTTTCCTACAGTATTGATATTTGTGTTTGGCCAAATAATATTCAATTATTTATAACTATAATTGTGATTTCTAATTGAAATTGTTAGCACAAACAAACAAACACTAATAATATTTTAATAATAATTCTCAAAATATAATGCATACATAATTGCATATACTTATGCAAGTATATTAATATTGGAACCAAATAAAATTTAAGTGATTTAAAATTTTAAAATATTGTGAGTTTATTTTTGTAATAAAAATAAATATTGAAATTTTGTATAAGAATTATTTTATTGTATTATTAAATATGTATATCACTAATTTGATGATTATATCAAATAATTTAAAATATATTCTACTCATTCAGTAAAATTAAACATGCTAACATAATAGCTAACGCGTTTCCCTCTTCAATTCTTTGAAAAAAGGTCAGTGTTATTACAAAAGAAAAGGTAACTGTTATGAAATTGCATTACTTTATTGAATATATTCAGTGTTCTCAGTCTTCAAAATGTCATTTTTTCAAAATCTATATTTAGATAATTTTAATTTTAAGGACATTCCTATTATTTTATCTATTGTATCTAGAATTAATTCCTATTATTTTATCTATTGTATTTAGACTTAATTTAAGAAAAGAAAGAATAACCTGAGAGAAAACAAGTTTTTTCTTTTTTATTTTACACACAATCAGAGGTGTAAAAACAAATCAAATTAGGCTTTTAGGACCTATTCCTGAATTATTTTGTATGTACTGCTTCATTTAAGGACTTCCTATGCCTGTTAGGATTGAAAACACTGAATATGTATAGTATAATACGATTTTAGGCCCATTCCAGTGAAACTAGGCACAATTCCACCAGACACAATTTCACGGGGACTATTCCACTCGTAGTGAAATTATACTAAGTGGAATTTTACCCTTATGTTAAGTTGAATTGTCCGAGTGAAATTGTGTCCATTGGAATTGTGGCTAGTGAAATTAAAAATAATAAATGTTTTAAACGAAAATAAATTTATTTCTTGGTTTTTTTTTAAATTCTAAAAAATTAATAAATTTATGATTTTTGAAATTCACAAGGTTCAACTTGTGAGCTAATAATATATTTTCCCATTTCCAATTTTTTATGTATAATTCTTTTCCGATCAAATTTCTACGTTTTGTGAAAATCAAAATACTTTTTTTTCAGTTAGCTTTTGAGTATCACTTCCATACCAATGAGTTAAAGTCGATATAACAATTAGTAGGTAGATTGAAATTCAGAGATTCTATTCTATTCCATAATAAATGGGTCCATTCTATTAATAATCTTAAAAAAAATTGTACTTTAAAATCTCTTTCAAAAGAGACTAGTATGGCCCCAAGTGTTTTAGTTTCAAAATAATACCGTGAAAAAAGTTTTTTAAAAATTCATAAGAAAATTTATTCGAGATTTTTGTTTTTTTTTTTATTTTTTTTAATTTTTTTGGTACCAACATGATAATTAAAACAAAAAGATCAATGTCGATATACATAAAATAACTTTATCTCTAAAATATATTCAAATTCAAAGTTGTAATTGTAATATAGTAGATATTAAATTAATTTTATTTATAAGATATAATTGTGATGGTAATTTTTTAAGCTACTAGTCCAAACCAAAAAAAAAAAACTAAAATACAAAAATTAGTTTACTATTATTTTAATAATAAGCACTTAAAATAAAATTAAAATTATTTAAAAAAAAAATTTAAGAGATTAATAAAGTTAGCTTATTTTATTTGCTAATACAATTTGAGAAAAATTCTATTTATAAAAAAAGAAAAAATTTAACTATAATCTGGAATTTTGTGTTAGTATGAAATAAAAATATGAATCTGTAAAACATATTAACCGACTTAATGAGCCTATTTATTATAAAAGTCATCACAAAACAATTATTGTAGTTTTAACGAAAGATATTGCCAAACTAAATAATTGCTTACAACTACTACCTATATTATTTCTTTCATGCGAAAATAAATTGTATAATTTCAAATAATGGTATTAAAACTTAATACATAGAATTCATCATATTCAACATTATGTACGTAGTTTCCGTAACTGATATTAGAAGAAAATTAAGAAACTAATAATTGTGAGAAAACTTTAAAATATATATTTACGTACCTATCTACGTATTTACTTACTTACGTTTCATTATTTGAAATTTTATTTCTAAATTATTTTGAGCAGAACAACATTCAAAAAACCGTTGTTTAACAGCTTTTTAAAATTTTCAAACAAATTCGATCGCAAAATATATAAAAAAAATCTAGTCGGCCCAAAAGCCAGTATTGTCATTTTACATTAACAATGAATTAGTGGACTCTTTAAAGCAATCTTGGAAAGGCAATTTTTAGACACGGCCGGTTTTATTTCCTAAATTAATTTTCAAAATAATATTTTAAAAGTCTGTCGCAGATCTCAGACAGACACAACATTTTTTTTAAACTTTAGTCGATTGTGAAAATTTTCAAATTTTAATATTGACCTTAATTTAGATAAGCGCGTCATCCGCGCGAAAGTGATATCGTTATTTAGCTATTCTAAGCGCAAATGCGCATTTTTTCTTCACAAAAATTATATTTCTATCACCTAAAATTCGTAGGAGATTATTTATGTGATAAGAAAAAAAAAATCATCAAACACACACAAACTCGTTTTCTATTTATTTTTTTATTTGGTTATGTTTTCCTTGTTAAAATTATCAAAAGAAAGAAGAGGAAGCTATAAATTGATTGTGAATAAGAAGTGAGAACAAGAATATATCGTGCCGTTCTTGGGACTAGCAAAATAAGCTAATTGCAAAAATTTGATGTGATAGAAAAATTGTGATGGTGAATACGGTGCGGTGAATACGATGCACTTATCCAAATTGAGCTCAATGAAAATAACATTCAGGAAGTTAATAAGAATTTTTAAATGCTTTTCTTTAAATTTTTGATATGCAAGTCATTTTAGTTTTAACTTCAAAAGCATCTAATGTCGCATTCACTTAGTTTAAAGATAAATATTATGAAATTATGTAAATAATAAATGTTTTTCATTGATGTTAAGAATATTATACCATTAAAATGTAATTAATAAATAAATGTAATGATTTTAAAGAATTAGCATAATTAAAATTTATTTTATTTTTATTTTATACGTTAAAAGTAATAAAGATAATTATAAAAATACAAATTTTTATTTTTTTTATACAATACATGTAACGTCTAATAGTTAAAAGAAACAATCTCCTTTAATCATAAATGGCAAGAATTAGCAACAAATAAAACAATTGTTATTGTATTTCATCAAATATCAACATAGATTGTGGGAATAAGATTTCCTTCTCTTTTAAGACTGATCTTAAAATCTAATGAAAATCGTCTTCCCTTTATTTTACCATAGAATCTGTCTTGTGTATACGTTTCAATTTTTTTTTTTCGTTAAAATCTTATTTGTGAATTTTATTGCGAATCTATTTGCGAAAAAAAAATTTCACGAACAAATAAGTTTATGGTCAACTGTGCTCAGAGACAAAAAAACCCTTGAAAAAATCTTTACGGTCAAATCAGCACGAACAAATCAATCTACCAAATTATATCTTTATTTTCCATAATATTATGTTTCTGAACAATAGTTTTCTTTGAAGAAGTTGACAAAACCAAAACACAGAAGCAGTTTAACAGATATTGATCTCAAAAAATTTTTGCGATTATCTGTTACAAATATAGTACTAAATATTACAGATATAATGAGCAAGCACCAATTCCACAAATCAATAATATTAACCTAATATCAAAATAGATTCCACATTACAATAGACTAGTGTCGCAGTATAGATGTCAACTGGACGCTGCACTCAAGATTTTAATAACACAAATCAATTTTTTCAATTAAAAAATATACGAAAAAAAAGAAAAAAATTTATATTTCTAAGTTGTCGCGCTCTTTATTCTCCCCACGAATCTTAACATAACATAATACTTATATTTTTTATGTACAAAAATTTCAAATAAAACACATATGGTGGGATTTATTTATTTGTTATAGTCTGTTTATAGCATTAATTATTATTACAGTTATTTACATAATTTTTATTATAATATGTCTACTCAGAATATATGTCAAAAAAATTCGGGATTTCTAAGGTATCTCAATGTTAATAGAACATGCGCGCAATATAAGTGGGTGAAAAAAAAAACCTACCACCAAAATAATTAGTTGTTTATAAATTGTAAATCGTTTAGGTATGCACATAGTATAAGAATTAAAAAAAAAATAAATTAAAATAAACATATATACACACATATAAATATTTAACTGAATTACAGTAATATAAATAAGTTATAATTCAGACATTAAATTAGTTATATTTCCTTTTTTTTTTTTTGCTTAAATAATATAATAAATATATTAACACTATCCAAAATCAGTCTAATGAAATAAGTGTGTGTAAAAATCAAATATAAAAAATTTTCATCATATAAAAACATAAGACATAACATAGCAAAGGTAATTGGAAAATTAACTTAAAAAAGCTTTTTTTTTTTTTTGAAAACTTTTAACAAAAAAAAGAAAATACATATTTTTGGGCGAAAATGATTTTCCCTCGTTCAGTTTCCTTACCTCTTTGAAATTGAAAGTGTCGCAAAATTTAAATATTCTAAGTTTTTACCTTAAAAATTTTATTTCAGGTTAAAAATCAATACAATAAAAATTGATTTTGCACACAGAAGAAATATATATAAAATCTATTTGAATTCTTTTTTTATTATTATAAAGTACCATAATATAAAATTGAAATAAATTATGTTTTTTCTTCTTTCAATTTTAAATGAAAGAAAAATAAAAAAAATATATATATCTATACATAGATTTTACTATTTTTAAAATATATTTTGAATAATGAAGTGCAACAAATTATAAATGAAAAATTATACATGTGTATTTTTTTTTAAAAGACTGAGAATTATATATATATATAACTAGTGGAAATTTAATTTTATTCCCTTTTTTTTTTTTAACTATCTTATATTTATATGTAAAATTTTACAAATACAAAATTTGTGATTTCTTTTTTTTAAATAAAGGTGAAAATTACAAAAAAATTAATTCTATGTAAAAAATAAAAAATAAAATTTGTAGCCAAGAGTTAGATAAAAACTTCACAAAATTATAAATATTTTCAATTTTGGAATATAATGTATGTAATAAATATAAATTTTCACCATCAAATTTAATTGTACATAAATATAAATTTCTATAAGTACAAATTGAAATAAAAAAAAAAATTAAAAGGTAGTGTGAAATGACAATTTTATTATTATATTGAAGGTATGTATATTTATTACATACATTTACATTATATGTATATTAAATTATTATCTTACTATGGAATCGTAATGTACATTTATTCAATATTCTCTTTTAGAATATTTACAAAAGAACTTAAAAATACCTATGTATACCTATAAAATTCTCTTTAAAAATTAATAATAAAAAAAAAAAATTATATTAACATTGTAACACTGAAAGAAAATAGTCGCTAAAAGTAAAACTTTATAATTTCTACGATAAAAAGTTGACTTTTTTCCATTAAAAACATAATTCCTTTTATACACATGCATTATTTTTCCTGACATTAGTTGGTGATATATTTCGTATTAAGTTTTGTATGAAAGTTAGTTTAAACCATCGCGCTGCTACCACAGTAAAGTAATTTTTGGAGGAATGTTCCGGAAACCTATTCACAGCTAATTTTATCTGAAAGTAAAAAATCAACTGCAAAAAATATAAAAAAAAACAAAAAAAAATTTTTTGACAGGAAAGGTATCGTAAAAAAATATTATGATAGGTAGGAAACGTAATGAAAAAGAAACAAAAAAATAATTTTGGGAAGTAATAAAATTTTTCAGATACCAAAAAAAAATAAATTAAATTTTCTTAATTATTTGAAAATATTTAAAAAAAAATCTTTTTATGAAAAATAGATAAAATTAATATCTTCATTTTCAGTAAATTTGCTTAAATATAAATAGAATAATAACATAGAAAAACGGTTTTTACGGTACCATTTTTTCAGATAGGTCAATTAGCTATAAACAAGGCATTATTACCCATATAGCTTAAATCAAAGCTAACAGTCTAAAATCGTTGCGGTGGCTCAGAAGTTATAAGGACTTTTGTGCATTGAAAATTTGTATAAGTTTTGTATGAAAGTTAGTTTAATCCCTCGCGTTGAGCACCTATAACTTCTAAACCAGAAATCGTAGGATCTTAACTATTAGCTTAAATCAAAGCTAACAGTATTACCCACGTTGCCACGTTTATATGGTAACAGAATGAAAATCGTTGCGGTGGCTAACAAATTTTCCTATTTCTTTGTTTTCTAACCTGCTAAACTATCTTATTGAAATTTGAAATACTTCGAAAAATATGCACAATTTCATTATTTCAGCAACTTTCACTTCAGAGGATAAGATTAAAACAATTTCGGGTTGAACAGTTACAAGCTCTCATCCAGCTAATGCGTTGTTTATAGCTACCACAGTAAAGTAATTTTTAGGGGAATGTTCCGGAAACCTATTCACAGCTAATTTTATCTGAAAGTAAAAAATCAAATGCAAAAAATATAAAAAAAAAACAAAAAAAATATTTTTGACAGGAAAGGTATCGTAAAAAAATATTACGATAGGTAGGATCATTACGTTTCCATTACGGTACCATTTTTTCAGATAGGTCAATTAGCTATAAACAACGCATAAGGATCCAAATAATTTTCTAATCAAATTATTATATTTATAAACATTTGAAAATTTAAAAATTTGTATATGAGTAGATGTTGATTGAAGGAAAAAGGTTTTGAAACGAAATGTTGAAAATGGGCTCCTTACTTCTTTTGTGAGATGTTGATCAATATTTCAGTGAAGTCACAAAGAATTGCACTTATATATACATAAGATTTTATAAAGCTTGACTTTTAATTCGTGGGACAGAACGTTTATTATTTATAAATCTTATGTTTAATCAATTCTTAACTTCCAATTTAATATTTTGTATATTATGTACAGATATTTTTTGTGAAACTTAAAATTAATTCAACTAAAAAAAAATGATTAGATTGATTTGATTAGAACTTTAGTTCTTAAAATACATGCATATCGTATGCATTAAAATATTTTACTTACAAAACATTGATGCAATATTTTCTGTAGTCATGCAATCTAATATCTAAATAGCGTTTCCGTGTAAGCTTTTTTTTTTCGAAATAAACATTTTTACTCATTGACAGAAGAAGAATAAGTATTAGATGCGAACAAAATGTTTTTGTTCAGTTTTTTTTTTTCAAAGAATAGACAAAATTTT
The DNA here is from genome assembly GCA_964007475.1 of Hybos culiciformis. Taxonomy (NCBI): domain Eukaryota; kingdom Metazoa; phylum Arthropoda; class Insecta; order Diptera; family Hybotidae; genus Hybos; species Hybos culiciformis. The sequence goes on from OZ023273.1 coordinate 60,345,445, forward strand.
ATGGGAACTGGGAATGTATTATAGATAAAGTAAAATGAAAATTTTTTTTTATAATATTCTTTCAAATCTTCTTAATTAATTAAAAAATTATCCTACAAAATTGCATAAATTTTATTTTATTTTTTTTTTTTTCAAAAGAAATTAAATTAAAAATTGTTATTTATAATTGTTTGCATTGAAAAGAAAATAATCAATTTTGATGATGGAAAATACTATATTTTGTTCTCTTATAGGTTTTACACATCATATATTTATATGTACGTACATACATAAGTAATACTTATTGAAAGTACTTGGAAGGGGGACAAATTCACTCTATCTCTTACTTGTTGTTAAAAATGAGTAATGACAATAGAATAATCATAAAGCTTTGAAACAACTTTAATACACAATGACGTACAAGGTTGCAAAATAAGAAAGGATTATTATTTTCACATTTTCATTCAAATAAGGTTGATTTTTACCTTCTTTATTTTTAATATCTAGTAGGTAAGAGTGTCAGTCTTGAGAATCTTGTATATATATAGGGCTTGTGTTTGCGATACATAGCTTCATTCTCAAGTAAGTTTAAAAATCAGAAAACGATTCAATTGACCACAGCGTTCAAAAAAAGTTGAAACAAAAATTTAGCTACAACATACCGCTGCTACTATTCAGTTTTCACAAAAAAAAATATTGCTAATCCAAAGACCCCTACGTATTAACATAAACTAATATAGCATAAAAGTTACACCTTTCAAAGTAAATATTTTGTGTTTCCAATATAAGAATGATTAATGTCAATATAGATTTTGTTTTAAGAATTAATCAAAAGTTCAATTGACTTTAGGACGTTTGACTTTATGTCGTTTGACTTTATGTCGTTTGACTTTATGTCAATTGACCTATGCCATGTGACTTTAAAACACTTACTCAATCTTTTCTTAAAATTGAAAATATATTTGATTTAAGAGAAAATGCTGAAATAAAGTTATTTATTAACTTCACGGTAAAAATGAGGAACATTTCAAATGCTCTAAGTTTTCTGTGTATTGGTTAAATGGCTTTGCAAAATATTGTTTTTATACTTGAATGAAAAGTAAAATTTCAATCTTAATGTATTCTTCTAAATAATAAAAAAGCAATCGCGACGTCATGTATCTCAGAAATAAAATATCTTAGACATGTCTCCCTCGAGGAAAATTAGGTAACTATAACTATCGACAAGCAAACCCAGTGAAAAAATGGAAAATTTTCTACCATTGTTGTACATGTATACATAATGTTCTGCTCTTTGGAATTTATCTTTGAAAGACAACATAATATACGATATATGTAAATATTGAAATAAATTGTTAGGCAGGTCTAGAGAATATGACTGATAAAACTTGTAGTAACACAATTTTGCTTCTTTCATTCAAAACATTTCAGATAACAAAAACGTAAGGTCCATTTGGCGTCCCTTTTTATTTAATACTTAATATATATGAAATAAAACTTTTAAAAGGTATATTGAATATTTTGTTTTATCCAGATTAGAAGATCAATAATTTAATAAAGTTCATAAAATGAAAAAAGGTTTATTAAGTCGTTAAAATTGGCCGTCGAATGTACATAATATAAGTATTATTCTATATATAATACACATAATGGACTGATAAAGCTGATGAAATAAACTTGAAAAAATAAAGTTTTCAGTCGTAAATCGTGCATATTTCAGTTTACATATGTTTATGTAAATATTTACTAATATGTTTATGTAAATATATACTAATTTAAAACTTGGTTACAATTAAATTTACAACCAAGTAAATCTGCGTTTCGATATGTTTTTCGGATTCTATTGAATCAAGTAGTTAAATGAAAATAAAATAGAATTAATAAATTCATATTGGCGCTAACATTGGCTATAAATATATTTTTTTATATTTTTTTTAATTAATTAATGTACAATAATCATGTATTATTTTTCATTTTATTTTTTTCAGATGAAGTTGAATGAATAAAAGAATTCAGAAATACATTTTAGACTGTTAGTTTATAACAAAACATTTTGAATAACTTTTTTCAAATAATGCACCATCGTCGTCATGGATATGAAATGGCAGAATGAATTCCATAAATTTTATTAAATAAAATTAATTCTTTTAAATTTCCGTAAAGTAAGAGAAAAAAATTTACCGTACCAAGGTAAAAAACTTATCAATTAGAATAGTTATATCAAGTTCGTGTTTAATAACAACATTTAAGTATACCTAAATTATTATTATTATCATTATTTTGTAACAGTTTTTATACTAAATGTACAAAGATAAGAATTCTTCAACCAAGTGTTCTTCTTCTCCTACCCCTTCTTTTACAATAAGTGATCCTAGAATAATTATAAGTCCAACTGCATCAACATTATCGATAACAACTACATCATTAACTACAACAACCTCTGTGTCTTCCAGTCCAACAATTATTTCAAACATTTCATTAGAAGCGACTTTAAAAATTTCTCCTATTATTTCAACTGCAATACCATCTACTAGTGGTTCAAGCCCAGTTGATGAAATTAAAATAATTGCTGATATTGCTTATTTATCTGAACGCACACGAGCACTTGAGGAGAAATTTTCACATCCTATTGATTCATTTGGGCCATATGTTTACCATCAAGATGCCCTGAAAGCTAAACCGGCAGAACAAAAATCAATAAGGAAATTATTAGAAAAATTAAATGATAATAAATACAATAAAATAGAGAATAAAATCAATAATTTTATAGCTAGTCACGGAGATGACTTAATAGCATGTTATAATAATGCAAGCGAACAAATGGGAGACAGAACTTTTAATAGTGATGAGGAAACAATAACAGCTCGCAGAGAGTTTTTAGAAGATTTATTAATTAAGTTTTATAGAGGGCAGGAATTGTTGAAGAATACAGAAAATAATTATGAAAATAAAGAGCCAAAACAAGACAAACCTGTGAGAGATAATAATTATATTATGAGTTGCGGTAGCATTGAAAAACTAATAGGAATTGAAGAAAAATATTCCATTAAAAATTTGCAACATAAGCAAAATATCTCAAATACTAAAACTACATCACAAATAATGATTAGTAACAATAATAATCAAAATAAAGCTCCTGATTCTATTGGAAATGGTTGCACTAGTGGATATTATTTTCGGAAAAATTCAGTTAGTCCAGTCGATATGACAACAACAAAATCGATTATAAAGCAAACAAATAAAAATAGGAAATATAGTATCGGTACTGTGTTAAATGAAAATTCTAGAACAACTAAAGATACTGATATTATTAAGAAATATGATGATGACAATTTATTAAATTTATCAATAGGAAAAAAAGCGACCATTATCTTGAGTAAATCTAGTAGCAATGTACATTTCAATATTGATGAGGAATTATTAAAAAAAGAGAAATTTAATAAGAGTAATATTAATTTGAATAATGAAGCAAAATATTTCAATAACTCATTTTATGACAGTAATAAAAAGCGAAGTAATAGTTATACAATAGAGAGTAACGTTACCACCTTATCCAGAGATAATTCTGAAAATAGAAAAATTGATAGAAATAATAGTGATAATAATAGTAGCTATAATAATAACAATAAAGATTTTAATTTTATTCAGTTAAAAAATGCGATAATTCAGTGTCAATTCAATACTGAAGATTTAAAAGCAGTTGTAGAAGATTTAAAAAAAAAAGTTATTTATTTAGAAAATATGAACTGGATATGTAAGTAAAATTTAAGTTCGTAAAATTTAATTCTTATAAAATGTTTATATATTATATTTCTAGGCAGGTCTAGGGATTTCAGTTAAGTTCAAATTGATGAATTTCTAGAAATTATCGTAACAGAAGTTTTATATTTTTAGCACAGGAACAACACAAAAGAGATAATTTTTTGCAATCGTTTTTAGTCTCTAAAAATGCTTCTTAATTTTATTAAAATCGGTTAAGACGTATTAGGAAGAAAAAATGAACATATGTAAAAACATTTGTATTTTATTATAATTATTAATATTAGATATGAATTTTATACTATTGAATTGAACTTAAATATGACTTGAACTTCTTCTATTTCAAATTTAATAATTAAAGTATAAGTACAGTTCCTGCTTAATAATCATCATTTATTTAATAATATTTCAATTTAATAATAAATTTGAATAATTAACATTGAATTTCATTGCGTTTTAAAAATTCAATTCAACATTTTCTAATATTTTCAAAACAAAAGACTTAAGTCACCAACTTTAGATCTTTCACTTAACTTGAGACATAAACTTATTTTTCTATTTTTATCACAAATATTTTGAAAAGCCAGTAGTCCAAAATGGAAATTAAGTTCGAAAAGTCCAGACACTGTTAATCTATTTGTAATAGGACTCCTTGAAAAAACCAAATCAATTTATCAAAATATTTCCATGTTCTATTACATATAGGGTTATGATTATTCAGTTCATTAGGTGAACAGTATATATAAAAGTAAATATTATATTTTAAATTCAACACATTATATACAATTTTTAACAATGTATATTGTTGCTATAAAGTAGTATACTTCAACATGATTACGTTCTGTTTAACCAAAAAATTTAGAACATTTAAAAAATTTAGATGCCATACAAATAGGAAATTACTAAAAACTAAAAACGATGTAACAATAACAACACACATCAAAGAATACGATTTAAGCAAACAGAACTAACAATTTTCCAATTTTCAATACAAGAAAATAATAATAACAAAGAAAATTATGTATGTACTGATGGTTGGTACACAGTTTTTTAAGCGTGCATTTGCTGATAATTTTTTTTGTTGAAATATCTTAGAACGTTCTTTGATCTTTGGTTTAACTATTACTTTTATTACCAATTTAAACCTTTTGAAATTTTCAATTAGTTTAGTTTTGCAAATTGTTACATTATGTATATTGTACATATATACTTTGTAAATTTATCAAGAAGTGTAGTTAAGTAACTTTTATTCTTTACTGTATCAATCCAGACTTTTGTTAATATATATTTTAAATTCTACAAATTAAATTGAAATTCAATAAATTGAGAATAGGTGAAAAAAAAGTCTACAAAAAAAGATAAACTTAATTTAATTAACAAAATATGACACCGTGACCATTAAGATAAATAAATCTTGATCATATAGAATATATATTATTTAATTCACAAGTAGAATATGTTGAAAATGTGTTTATATGTCAAAAATTATGACATTGTGTATGTTTTTCAGGTTTATCAAAACGTCCAATGGGATCACCAAAACGCAAAACTAGTCTACCAAAACATTCAGAAGTGAAAAAACGTTTCCATGAAATATGTGATACAACATTACCAGATGATATTAAACAAGCATTACGTTTGCCAACTTTTGATTCTTATGATTGGGGTGATGCTGATATCATTAATCTAATGCAAACTATGTTTATTGAACTAGGTCTAGTAAAAAAATTTAGTATTCCAATGTACATTTTACGTGAGTGGTTATATGAAGTTTATAAACATTACAATGATGTTCCTTTTCATAATTTTCGTCATTGCTTCTGCGTTGCTCAAATGGTGAGTACTTTTAACTTAAAAAAAATTCAATAGACGAATAATATACAAAAAAAAAATACTTGATAAAGAACATCCATTCCTAAATTATTAAAAAAACTCTAGTTATAAGTTTTTTTTGGCTTGTTACTTTTTTGATAATGTAGTTTGGATAAAAGTTTCTATATTTCTAGGTAAATATTTTTAAAATTTTAAAGGGTAGCCGTAAATATTAAATAGACTAGACTTATTTGTAATTGTTACAACTGATATAAACTGTAAATTGTAATAATACTATTCATAAAAATATGTTTCAGTAATTATTTTTATGTGTGTTGTTTTGAATTACTTTTGCAAGTAGAAAATTTTCTTAGATTTATTTAATTTTCGATACAAAGATATCAACTAAGGAATAGTTTTTTTTAAAAGCGTGATGTGCTTTTGAAATAAGTTAGCTAACTTGTTGAATCTGAACTTAAATCTTGATTAGCAAAGCGAGTACATTGTACATGTCATCATAATGGATACGAATGAATAGTTATGAATTTTATGAATATGTTTATTTCTTTTTATCTATCTTTTTTTTAATTAATTTCCCTTCTTATAATTAGAATATAAATCTTCATATAACTAGAATATAAATGCCTTTTCCTTTTGTAGACAATTATGTAACTTAAATATTATATTCTCTGCTTGTTTATTACAAATTTGGAATTCCAACGAAGTATTTTCTCGAAAACTATAAAAGAATACTAACCGATATCAAAGACAGCTGCACTCTACTCTACTACATTGAGACATATTATGACAGCTATATGAATGCTAAACCCAATAATAAATATATTATTTTCATTTCTTTAGATGTATGCAATCAGTAAGAAAACAAATTTATGCCAGCGCATTGGTGACTTGGAGGTTCTGATATTAATAGTTGCAAGTATATGTCATGACCTGGATCATCCTGGCTATAATAATATTTATCAAATCAATGCCAGAACTGAATTAGCTTTAAGGTGGGTTTATAAAATATTTATATGTATGTATATACAAATTAACTGACTTTTATTTTAAACTTAATAAAAAAAGATTTGGTTGTAGAAGTATGTAGTTAAAATAAGTTGGTTTTTTATTTTTTCTATTACTTGCTTTTTGAACAAATTGAATATTTTTCCTTTTCTTAAAAATTTCTTCCAAAAATATATTAGTTACTGCGATTAATTTTTTTTGTTTCTAAATAGACTTTTAAAGCTTCATTGTTATAGATAAGTTACCTAGTCTAGTAGCATACATTTTTTTTGTAATTTAACAGAGAAAGTTGTAAATTGTATTTCTTTATAGTATGTATTATAAAAAAACTATAATATTAGAAATATATATGTGTTAAAATTCAGCTAGATGGTAGACTAAATATTATAGATTTTATAGTAAAAAACTATTTTGTTTTTGAAGAGGAATCGAAGGAAACAAGCCAATAAAAGTAGCAACAAAAGGAAATGTAGACTAACCGAACGTTTCAAAAAATAAAACTCGATAAACAGCCTTCAAAGTAAAATAAATAAATAAATGCCCAATTGAGGAACCTATTAACACTACAAATTGAACAAAAAAATGTAGTACGTATGGCATAATGATCTAAATCTGTACATAATTTTCTTAGGAAACAAAACAAAAATATGGCAAGGAACAAGAACAATTTTACAATTTAGTCAAATAAAATGTTCTCACTTGCAAGATTTACAGAGCATAAGTACTTAAATGTATAAAGATGTGAAGCCGTTTTAATAGAAATTTTAAAGTTTCAACTCATCTGTTTCTCTTTTTCAAATGAAACCCTTACACTCATTTCCACTGTTTTGTTCCACTTCTTGACCAGGAACAGTCGACTTACCTTTTAAGCATTTGTTGCGAACATCCTTTTTTATTATTGTTTTAATTTAAAATTTCAATTTAAAAGACGATATGCCTCATTTACACGGTTCACTTTTAACGTTCATCAACAATGATTTATTCGGAGAGAACGATAAGTGAACTGTGCGAACTGTGTAATCAGCCATTCATCGAAAGTGATCGCTCTTGAGGAAAAATGAACAAAGTTGAACGAAGTTGTTTTCAGTACCAGGGATTCAATGGAATCAAGAGCGAACGTGTAAACAGAAAGTGAATTCTTATTCAAAATTCATTCCTGATACTTTTTATTTCACTTTTTATTTCAATCCTAATGAATCACTGGTGATAACATGAAAAATGAACCGTACAATTGCTCTGTAATTCAATTCTTTTATTTCAACAATAGTCGAGAAAAGAAACGTTTTATTTAAGTTCTATGATTTTGATGGACAATATTCATATTGTTGTTGTAGCATGTAGAGGTACAAAGAATAAAAAATAATTAGCTATAAGACAATAACTTTTTAAAAACATTTTTTGTTAACACTTCTACTAATAGCCTTTTCAATAAAAAAAAAACATCCAATTTGGTTGCGAAGTGAAGTCGTAACTGGTACGGAAAGAAAAAGTATCACTGTTCACGTACTAATATATAGACACTTATGATAAATTGTGGATAAATTCTACTTTTTGAACTGCATTTATTTTATTTACAGGTATAACGATATTTCACCCTTGGAAAACCATCATTGTTCCATTGCATTTAGATTACTCCAACATCCTGAATGTAACATATTTAAAAATTTCAATAGAGAAACTTTTGAGTAAGTATTTAACGTTTCTTCGATTATTGTAAAAATTATTAAATTTTTATTTAAATATCACTATTGAGATTTTATTTTGATGAGCATATAATATTATGAAAAACGTTATTCTTTCTTCTGTAATTCTTATTTTCTTTCAAAACTTTAAGTGCTGTTAATTGGTCAATAATCACATTATAGATCTTTCTTTATTAATATGTACTATTAACTTTATTATAAATGTTAGTATGCATCAACAAATTGATTTTTTCATAAACAACGTCTTTAGAGGTCAAGGACGACCGAAGTGCCTAAAAAAATTAATTTACTCTTAATTCTTAATATTGAATAAAATACGGAATCCCTTCATCCCTTGTAATCAAGTACGGGCTCACTTATTATTAGTATATATAATAAAATAAATTACCATTTTAATTTCAATAAAAATATTCGTAAATTTATTTTTTGTAACGTTTAAAATTTCTTATCATGTTATTCACGAAACGAAGAGTTCGTTCCTGAATTTCATCAATTTGTTCTGAATCTAAGTAAGCGTCCTCAATTTTGATTGCCAAGCTCTCCATAAATAAAGACATATACGATTTATTGTTTGTATTTTCAAACACTTCTGATTCTTCGTTGTGATAAGAGCTGTATTCGTTTCCTTGTGTAATTAACGAATTATGATTTTCTTTTTTAATTTTTTTGCTACTTGTTGGGGATTTTGCATCCGAATATGTTGAACTGGTTGATTCACAATTTACATAATTCGGTGATTCAAAAATATGACGTGCCATTGAATGTTCTGGTCTGGATCTTTTGTTATTGAGACTCTCTTCCATGTCAAGAGGGTGAACGCTGTTTTCTGATGCATCATTATTGACTGTAGGACTTTCGTAATTCAATATTTTCCTGTGAAAAATTTATAAATTCAGAAACATTCAAAATTTTTTCTTTTTTAATTTTCAATAGCCAGATTTTTATTTTACCTTCTGTTTTTTATTTAAATTTCGATTTGACAAAAAATAACAAAATTTAAACATAAAAAAATTAATAATAAAACTTCTATGCTCTCTCACATAAACAGTTTTTTAAAAATTAAATAATATAATGTAGGTAATTTGAAAATAAAATCACTACAGCGTGTAGCAAAAAGAATAAAACCAAAAAAAAAAAATTAAATACCAAATGTTTCACCTCTTTTCTAATTATAAGTGATTGATATATTCTAAGTCTAACAGAAATGATGAAGTAAGAGATTTCGGATTGGTTACTAAAATTTTTGATTTTTTATGAAAGCCCACCAAATTGTTGATCAAACATGTTGCTGAACTCTTTATATTCTATTTAAAATATGATGTATTTTTAATAACCTGCGCCTCTATTTTGTCCTATTTTTTCAAACATTCAAACAAAATTTTAAAGCACTTTGAGTACGCACTGCGATATCTCATATTTTATCATCTCTTATATACTACATAGGCATTTATATTAAAACATTTAATTTAGATTTTTTATAAAGTTTTGTATTATAAAATTTTTATCTAAGTATATTTATTTATTTTTATTTTTATTTACATCATAGGAACTTACTCAACTTCCAATGAATTATCCTTAGTAAATAACATTTCATCGTAGTATTTCCATTTTGAAACATTTTCCGATAATCCATTATCTGGGTTCGAATTTTGTTTTCCGTATTCTTGTCTAAAGGTATTTCGTAAGGACTTCCATCGGGCCTTTACATTTGTTTCTAAAGTAGGTATATGATATTAATTAAAAACTTATTCAATCAACATAATTTGTTTTAGCTCGTTTCGTTACCTGGTACTCCAATGGACTTCGCAATATTTTTGAAAATTTTATTTTTATAAACATTGTTTCTGTATTTTTCATCATTTTCATTGTAAAAACATGGATATTTTTTTATTTCTTCAATCAGTTGTATTTCAAACATTTTGTTATTTTGTTTTTGGTTTTTTCACTAATTTAAAAAAGTTTAAATTTTTTTTTTTAAATGACAAATTAAATTCAAAAACATTGTTACCTTTGTTGGATTTAAATTTAAAAAAAAATACCTTCATTCGAATATATCTAGAACCAGCCGTTTAACGTTCTTTGTGAGAACTACCGTTGAATTTTACACCTGGGATCCCCGACTATTAGTAATTGCATGCTTTAAAAAAAAAATAAAGAAAAACAATTGGCCCGAATAGTGAATGAAAGAAAACCATTTTTCTTATGTTGTTAGTGTACTTACTCTTAATAAAATTTTCGCAAACAGCAAATGTTTGTTTAATCTTCCGTAAAAAGAATTTTTATTCCATAAATTCATAAATAAGTATATAGATATAGTTTTAATATTTTCAAGGATAGAATGCTCTGAACGTTAACATATTGCAGCAGTCCAATAACATAACATAGTACTATGAATTTTTTATGATGTAAAAGAAGCATAATTAAGAATTCTTTATTATATTTTTAAAAATTAAATTAATTCCTTTTTTTTACCAATAAGAAATTCCTTTTGCATTAATGAATTGAAAATTAATATCTTACATTTAGCTGTTTGCTTTCATTCATTGCAACTACTTAATTATATAATAATAATTGTGTTCATTTCAATTTTATATAATTCATGAAAATGTCTATAAACATGTAACTTGTTTTATTTTTCATAAATGATTGAGTTAAAAAAAATATCGGTAAAGGAGCGTCCACACATGCGTGAACGAACATGAAATTTCGTTATTCGCTTAGACATGACGCATGTGTGGACACAATATTCGTTTAAAAAAGTGATTATTCGTCATCAGGGATGCCAACTGGGTTGTTTTACCCTGGAGTTTCCAGTTTTTCAACTAAAACCCCAGTCTCCAGTTTTTTTAAAATTTTTCCAGTTTTTATCAAAATTTTGAAGTAAAATAGAAATTCACATAAGCCCTTCATCAGTACATGTCATTTTACTTTGTAATTCATTAAGCTATAGCAGGGGTGTCAACTTCGCGCAGTAAAAATTCTCTGCGATCTACTTTTTCTAAAAGTAGGTATTCCGGCTGTGGTCCTAAAGCATACTGCCTCTGTTCTAGCTAAACCTCTGCGCAACCTTTTCTATCTTTCATATTCACTTGGCATTTACCCCACCAAGTGGAAAGTTGTGCATGTTCAGCCTATTCCAAAAAAAGGCGATAAATGCGATCCCTCCAACTACAGGCCCATTGCGCTGACTTCTATTCTTTCCAAAGTAATGGAATCCCTTATTAACAATAAAGTCAAAAAATACCTTGAATGTAACAAATTGCTAAGTGACCAGCAATATGGTTTTCGTACGAATAGATCGACTGGTGACCTGATGACATATCTTTCCCACAAGCTCAACGTTAGTCTTCACAATTCCGGTGAGGCTTGTGTTGTTGCTTTGGATATAGCTAAGGCTTTTGATCGAGTCTGGCATCCGGCATTGATTTCTAAAGTTAAATCAATGGGTCTAGGATCAGCCTTTGTCAACTGGATCAGCAATTTTTTGTCTGGTCGTTCTATTCGTGCTGTTGTGGATGGGTACCAGTCACATATTTTTAATATCAATTCCGGTGTACCACAAGGGTGTGTTCTCTCCCCAACCCTCTTTTTAATTTTCATCGACGATCTTCTAAAATCAACACTCAACCCCATCCACAGCTTCGCCGATGACAGTAACCTGGTAGCATGCTACGATTTTATTAATAGGAAATCAGCATCTTCAAATGCTGTTGCTACGAAACGCAATTTTCTACAAAGTAGCATAAATCACGACCTTTCCAAAATTTCACAATGGGGTCTTCTCAACAGAGTTGAGTTCAACGCATCCAAAACCCAATGCTGCCTAATTTCTAGAAAACTGTCAACTTTTGATCCCCAATTTTCTTTTCAAGGCGAAAGTATTGGAAAATCTGGAAGCCTAGACATTTTAGGCTCGAAAATAACTTCCGATCTAAGTTGGAAGGATCATATTTTCGAAACGGCAAAAAACGCAGCGAAATGTCTTGGTTTTCTAAAAAGATGTAAACAATACTTTTCCCCCTCTGATCTTTTAAATATTTACAAATCCTACATACGGCCGAAATTAGAATATAATTCGCATATATGGGCTGGTGCTCCTAAAACCCATCTTGAGTACCTGGACAAAGTTCAGAGAAGGGCTATTAGATTGATCAACGATCACCAAACCACCAGCTCTTTAACATCACTCAATCACCGTCGCAATGTAGGTTCACTTTCAATTTTTTATAAATACCTTGTTGGAACGGATACGTGTTCCCTGGAAGTAAAGGCCCTACTTCCTCCACTTCAAGTATTTTCACGCCAAACTCGTACCGCTTCAACGTCACATCCATATTTCGTCAAAATTCCCAAATGTGAGAGAACGAGCTTTGGAGATTCGTTTTCAGTTCGCACCTCGAGAATGTGGAATGCTCTCCCATTAAAATTGTTTCCGACAGCTGGCGCACGTTTGACTTACGACTTGTGCCGCTTTAAGAAAAGTGTACATGATTACCTACTAACTATCCCACTTTTAAATCCCGTCTAAACTTCCTTTCCATTATCAAATCCATGCTTCTTTAAGCATAAAAGGTATCCCACCTAGTGATTTGGTAACTTTAATAAAAAAAAAAAAAAAGGAGTAAGAGGAGAAAGCAAATTCTAAGTGTTAGTCTGTTAAATTAGTTCGGTATTTCACCTTTATTATTTTCATTTGTGAAAATCCTGATTTTTTTATTCTTGACATTGAAAATTGCAATTTGAAAAGAAATAAATATCTGAAATATGAATATTTTTTGGCGATCGACCTAAAATCATTACGCGATCGACGTTATTGACATCTCTGAGCTGTAGTATCATTTGTTCCCAAATAAAGTAATTATATAACTTTAAAAATAATTGATCTCATTAATTTCAAACCTATCATCTTTTTCTAATTTCAGTTGTTATGTATTTTTATTTATTGTTTTTATTTTATATTACTTTTTATAAAGTTTTATTCTAATTTGAATAATTTTTGTATCTGCGGTTTATTTTATGTTTCGTTTGTTAATGTTAATAATAATGTAATTTAAAATTTATTATTTTTTCTATTGTTCTATCTACATTTTTTTGCTTTTTCAACTCTCCAGTTTTTCCATGGTCAAGAGTTGGCAACCCTGTTCGTCATCCCTAAACGAACATGAATATTTCCGCTACATGAGCGGAAATATTCGCCATGTATATGAACATTTATATAAAATTGGGGGTTTTCACGGGTTTAATAACATAGTTATTTATAATTTTAAGCTTAAATTTTGAAAAAAAAAAAATGTTTGCGCATTTCTTATTTGAAGTGAAACTTCTTTAGAGGCATTGTGATTGAGAGTGAAAAAAATGTAAGTGTCAAAAATGCCTCGATTATTGTCAAAAAAGCCTCGATTATTGTCAAAAAATGCCTCGATTATTGTCAAAAAAAAAGGCAAAAAAAAAAAGAAAAAAGAAAAAATTTATGTGTCAGATGATGATAGAACCGACAGCCGCTAGCAACTTAATGAAGCTTATTAGCGCAATAACCTACTCTATATTGGCTCAGAATTAAAGTCGAAAATACTATTTTTTTTCGATTGAAACAATAATAAAAAAATATTTCATTTATTGATTATTAGTGCTAATTTTCAAAAAGTTTTTGGAATAAAAATATGTATTCTGAATAAAAATGTTCCACATGCACCTATTTTGTAGATAATTTATTTTTGATATTAATTTTTCTTAATGTAATTTTTAGTTTGTTAGTGTAATTTATTTTTGACATAAATTACACTAATAAAATGCAGGAGGAATATTTTTATTACAATTATTTTTCGGAAGAAATACTAATGTCAAATTTTGCAGGCATATTTGAAAATGCTCTTTTAAATAAAACAGATTTTTTTTTTGAAGTAATTTGTAATTGAATTGTTAGTATAAATTATTTTTGCCATTAAATTCCATTAATGCAATGCATGTAGAATATTTTTATTCTAATTCCTTTTCAGAAGAAGTACTAATTACTTAAACATGAAATTTTTCAAGCATATTTAAAAAGTTATTTTAGGTTAAACTTTTCGGGCAACAAAAAGAAAACATGATTTAAGCCACGCTGCTGTTTTTTCATACATTATTATCGCTAATAATATAGTTGTAACCGGAATTGTGTTTACAGCTTAAAATATAGTAGAAATCATCTGGCAATCAGTGTTGCCATGCAGCCATAATTCTAGCCATTTTGAAATAATTTAAAAGCCATTATGCCACTTAATTTTTTGAGCTTAAAAAGTATTTTAGAATTTTTAAATGTTTTTATATCTAAGTAGTTGCTGGTTTTTAATTTTTTTTGTTTAATTTTTTCTAAGCCGCCGAATCCCCCCAAAACAAGTTGTTTTAAGTCGACTGGGCGCAGCAGTCGAAGCACAAAAATCAACTAGTCGCCGTCGAAAAAATCGATTGGCGTCATGTCTTATGTGGACTTGGCCATTTTAAATATTTATTTAGCCTCCCCAGAAAATACTACTTGCCATGAAGTTTCACTTCTTCCGTGTGTCCCGAGACTCAAATATTTTTTTTTTTCAATACGATTTTAAAATTACTTTTCTGTAAATTTAATTTTAAAATTGTATTAGTAATATGCATTATTCAAATTCAAAATAATACTTCAAAATTATAAAAATTAAAAAATTGTATGACAGAAAAAAATATCCAGCCACAGCAACTTAAAGATCTTTTTTATTTACTATAATTAATTTAATATATAAGTTTATATAAATATTTTACATATTTAATAATTGGGCAACTAATATTTTTTTACATCAAATTTCATTCACGAATATTCTAAATCAAAATTATGTGTGGACAGCACTTTCATACATGAATATTCACACACGAAATTTCATCAATGAACAAAAAGTTCACTCACGCATATGTGGACGCTCCTTAGCCGCAAATCCCACTGACCAACCACCAAACCGCCCGCCCGCCCGCCGCCCCCCACCCCCCTCTTGTTTTGGGACACCCCTATACTTTCTACAAAAAAATGGGGCAAATCGAGCAAAAAAAATAATTTTCCCATATAAAATGTATGAAAACTTTTGGGGGCCCTATCTCCGAAACGGGGCCTTTGCCCGAAGAACTGATTTCAGTTTTGGGAGTTTGGGCACCGCCTCTACCCCCTTCCAAGTTTCAGCCAATTCTGATGGGTTCAAGGAAACTGTAGTTTAGCCAAAGTAAGCTATGCTAAACAAAACAACTTTCAGTACTTTTTACAAATAAATTAAAAAAAAAAAAACGAAAAAATATTTTATTAATTTCTCTTCGAAACTCATTTTGAAATTATTAATAGAAAATAAAAACTTTTGGATGTTTTTTTGTTTAAAACGGTTGTTACTAAGTTTTGTGTTTAAACTTTTTCTTATTTATTCGGGCATTAAAACAGAATACTTTGATTATCAACGTCCTTAACGTAAAAAGTTAAAATAGATTTAACTTTTTACGTCGTCAACGTCAACGTCCAGTTAAACCGTCTCCTACACTTCCATACATTTAATATTTCTTACGTCTTTAGCGTCACGTCCGTCGCGTCCAGTTAAACAGAGCTATTATTTTAAAGTGGTTTTCAATTACTGACAATATACGACAAAAAGTAAATTTAAAGTTGTTCTTAATTGAAAATAAAAATTGTTTTTGTTGTCATTTTTATTTTTCTTATTTTTATTTTTAAAAGTTATATAGGTATAAAATTTATATAAGAAAATATATTAATTTACTTTATTTTTAATTAATTTATTATTTTTTTAATTAAGAGAAACTTCTTCGATTCTGTACGAACGACGCCGATACCAAAGCTAACGCTGACTCCATCCAACGTCGCGTTATTCTGTTTTAGCTTCTTAAATGTAGGCTATGTTTCTATGATATATCAATGGTTGAAACAGAATTGAGTTTTTGTTAAGTTGATTTTATTGTTATACGAATCCTCAATCACATTTCTCTGTCCTCTGTCCTCAATCACGTCTTAAGTTGTATTGGGCCCCGAGATGCTTATAGGGTACTAAAAATTTTGATCCGAGGCTCCAACGGGGGGGCTATCTTAGAAGCCGGTTTTGCAATTTAGTTATATTCCGGAAAAATGTTATAGCGTTGGACTCGAATCGACTATCTAGAAGACTGGATGTGTAAAAGCACCCATCCAAGGTTTTGGGTTTCAGGGGAAGGGGCTATGTATCAAATTTCGAAATTCCGATTTTTTTCAGAGCACAAAATTTGCATTAAAGTGTTTTGATATTAATATAAGTTCGGTACTACAGGTATTTCGACTAGTTTAAAATTAAATACATGAAAAAGTAACAAATAATTAATAATAAAAAATATTTCAGGCAAGGCTTCTTATATACAGTTTGACTACAAAAAGCATATATTTTATATTTAATTTTTATTCAGGTATATTTGTATACGTATTCAAAAATTAAAATTTTATTTGAGCTATAAAAAAATGTAATCAAATAAAAAGCCCTAAAAAGTAGAAAATAAAAATGTTTTCTTCCAAAGACTTGCTTTTAAATGTTCAAAATATTTTAAAAAGCATTCATAATATTAATAAAGAAAATAAGATTTAAAAAAAGGTCTCTAAAGCACTCAAGTTTTGTTTATTCGACAAAGATCTTAACAGTGAGAGGAATCTTATTCATCTCTACATTATTACATTTAAGTACCTACCTCCTGATTTTTAATAATTGAATTTAAATATAATATTGTTTTTTCATTATAGCACAATTCGAGAAGGAATTATAAGATGTATTCTTGCTACCGATATGGCCCGCCATAATGAAATTCTCACACAGTTCAAAGATGCCACACCTACTTTTGATTATTCTAATCGGACACATATTAACTTGGTAAGCTAATTTTTTCTTCTTAGCATGTTCACAATATGTCACTTATTATTTTAAATACAAAATTATCGAAACCCAGCATTCATCCATTATCTTTTTTATAAATATCTACGATTCCTTATCAGAAATAATTGGTTCCAGTATGTTGTACCCACACTTTTATACAGAAAGAAAATTATCAAATATAAATACCGTATATGTTAAAATATTTTTGTTGCTTTTTGTTGAGGAGCCCTAAAAAGTATAAATTAAAAATTTATTCTTACAATGTTCAAATTATTTTAAATAACATTTTCATGTGCATTATGTAGGTATATAGTTCTAAGATTGGAAATACCAATTTTTACATATTTTTTTAAAAATTAAGTTTGTCGTGTCTAAGTTCCGATAGAAAGATGGAAGTTTATTGTACAAAATAGAATATGTGAAAATTTTAAATAACTTTCATTATTTTAAGTCAAGAATAAACTTTAACCTAAATATTTTTAAGTGATTAAAGGAAAATGTAGTTGATTTAAAATCGTATTTAGGTTAGTTGGATAGAAAACAACACTATGTTGAAGATTGCAGCTCTTGTTTTGGAATTTATACAACGGAATGACGTGAATGATAGAGTTAATTGTTAGAAAGTGTGGTAATTAGAAATCACGATTATTTTGTTATTTAAAAAAAAATTTTCTTTCGAAGAAAGGAGAGGAGATTCAAAATTATCTCAATAAAATACAAAAAGAAATATTGTCAATTTTTTACCTTAATTATTCAAAAAATAATTATAAGTAATAGTTACAAAATAATAGTTACTGGTTAATTGACACAAAAATATTCTCATAATTATGTAGGTAGATACGTAAATGTTAAACAGAAAGAAAATACTTCGATTTTTGACTAACTGTTTTTTGTACTTTGATAAACGCTCCGTAGAGTTACATTTTGAAAAAAGAAATAGCTCTTAGAAGATCTAAATCAAATAAATAAAAGTCTTGTTTTATTATCAGAGACACAGTGTAACCACAGATAATATAATATAAAAATTTATTTTGTTCTCATTTAAGTTGTGTATGGTGCTAATAAAAGTAGCCGATATATCTAATGAAGCTCGACCAATCGATGTAGCAGAACCATGGTTAGATCGTTTATTGCAAGAGTTTTTTGCTCAAAGTGCAGCCGAAAAATCCGAAGGATTGCCCGTTACTCCTTTCATGGATCCTGATAAAATAAGCAAACCTGGAAGCCAAGTTCGTTTTATTGGATTTGTAATAATACCTTTATTTGAAGCTTTGGGAGATCTTTTACCAGAGCTAACCGAAATGATTATAGTACCCGTAAGGGTTGCTTTAGATTATTATAAGTAAGTGAACATAATATGTTATTCAAACCTAGAATATTGAATTTAGACCTATTTCAGACGTCTAAATGATGCCCTACAGAAGTCACGTAAATCACTTGCAGAAAATATGTGTATTTCAATCCACAAAACCACCAATCAAGGTAATGCTTCTGACGTAGGAGTATTGTCATCACCTCAAATGCCAAGATCTCAATCAGGCATTAGTGTTAAATCAAGACGAAGCATACCATCACTAAAGTCAGCATCAAGAATTTCTGTTGATGAACCTACCTGTGTTTCAGCAGAACTACAAGATCTACCAGAAGGAAGTGAAAGTGGTGATTCGGAGACTGCAACTGAAGTTGATGTAAGAGTTTAATTATTAAAATAGAAAAAACGAAAAATAATCAGAATAACAGTATTCAGAAGTAGTTATAAAAATTGTGCAATAAATGAAATTAAATACTGTTTAAAAGTTGGTTCCATCACGATTTCAATTCTTCTGCTTCCAAAAAGAACCAACGAAGCAGGACATGAACTTAGGATAAAAATTGAGTTTTAATTCTTAAAAAGGATTTTGTACGCAGTGTATGCTTGTTTGGGTCAAATTTTGCAGCTGATATTTTATATTAGAAATACTTAACACATAATTATATTTATATTTCTGGCAATATTGCAACAATTCCAACCTGCCGTTAAATATTGAAGTTAATGGAATTTTGAATTGTGATTGGAAATATTAATTTAATATACACATGCGAAGTTTCAGAATAATCATATAACAGTATAATTATTTTAAATTTGTTGATAAATTATTAATTATAAATTCTAATTTGGCCTATGTGGCCTATCTAAACATTCCCGACCCGCTGCAACCTAACCTACCTATTAGTTTATTACTCGTATCACCTTCTATGAACATTAATGGACAAAAATTGCTTGCTTTCAATTCGATTTAGAAATAAGCTTTTTATTTCCAATTTATTTAACGCACTTAAAAAAAAAAATATATATATAAAATATAATAAAAAGGAAAAAAATTAGGGAACTCTGATGCACTTATTTGAATTACTTAAAAATTGTATATTTAAATATTTTTTAATTTCGAAGTAATAATTTTATTAACATTTTTAAGGTTGCCGAGAAAACATCAAAATTTAAAGTTGATACCGAAAGCAGTAATCGCTCAAAATCCCATTCAACGTCGAGGCGATCGTCCAGAGAAAAGCGTCCGTCTATGATAAGTGAAATGTACAGCTCTGGGGGTCGTATGCGCAGCTCCTATGGTAATATTCACGGTTGTTCGAACCGCAGTCATTTCTGTTCTAACCGTGCAGTTAGCTTAGATCAATATAGTAATCGTAGATTATCAAATGATGGTCTTCAGCAAGTCATATCCGACAGTAATGTATTTTATAATCGTCATAACCGTAGCTTGGAGATGGATGGTCACTCCAACCTTAACAGTACGGGCTCAACTACAACTCCTAGTGACAATCGACCCTCCAGAAATGACACATCGTCACATCGTGATCTTGCTAATAGGGAAGACGTTGTGAATATGAATTCAACAAACAATGGAGTTTTATTTTTAAGTCAAGTCTCTCCCTCGGAAATTATTGAAAAACGTTTGATAGAACAACAAGTGGAAAGTACGAATAACGATTGTCAACAATGCTCAAACGGAATGAAAAGTTGGAAAGCACGTTTTAAACAAATAACAGATATGTTTTCATTTTCTTTTGATAGAAGTCATTCAAAACGGTACGGAAGTGCCCGTAACAGTTTGTATTCGATACGAAACAACAATACCGCGTCGGAAATTTCAAAACCTGATGTTTGCTGTACAATCTCTAACAATCTCTCTCCAATTTTAAAACAACAACAACGTCATAATGAAATTACTTATGCAGGGCGGGATCGCGCTTACAGTTTAGATGTACCTTGCAACAGATTCCGTTATAGCAATAGTAGTAGTGGCGGCGGAGATAGCAGGAAATCATCCAAACACGAGGATAATAGTAATCGTAATGAATATTTAAACGAAGATACGAGCAGTGGAGAGGTCCTTCCGATTCGAATCAATGGCGGTAGTGCCGGAACCCAAGTTTTGCCTCTTGTGTCAGGCAACAGTGTCGCGGAAGGCGATAATAGTGTTGGTCAAAGTGAATGCGACATATCTACAAGCGGTGCAGGTTTTGGTGATGCTTACAAAATGTGACATACGACTTCCCTGACAAATAATAGTTCAAGCCAAAGAACCCCTGCAAACCGTATAGTGACAGAAAATTTTTGGTCAGATTTAAGTGATCGGTTAAGTTCATTTGCATGTAAATGTTGCGAAAGAAGGCTGCCAGAGCCAGAAAATGTTTAAAAATTATTATACATATTCTTGTATGTATATTGAAACTAGATGTACATTGGATGTTTTAAATAAAATAAAACCACTAAAAATTTTTTGTTTAATAATTATATCCTGGATAATTCAATTAATTTCTTCTTAGGTCTGCACAGAGCTAGTATTAACAAAGAAAGCAGCTTACATTCAAAAAGAAATTATTTTTTGTCAGAGGTAAAAAGAATAAGTTCTATAGTGGAGACGGATTGCATTTCTAATTACAGGGATATAAATGCAGTCGGCATAATGTGTCGGTTTTTATAGATGACCGTGAAATATCGTTGAATTTTTGATTAAAAATAATATAGTTTTGTTGGTCCGAAGTTTTCTTTAAAAAATTATAATTTAATATATGTACAAATAATACATACATTATGCAAAATATACGTGGATGTTGCTAATCTGGATCGTATAATAATAAGGATAAGTTGAAATCAATAAATGGATTACATAAATTAACTGATTAACAAATTCAATTAAGACTATAAATTCTACATAATTTTTAAAATTATTCATTTCAAAAAAAAAATTTTTCTCTTAAAATTAGAAAAGATATGGTGTCTTAAAGTAAAAATAAAATGGGGACAAAAGTTTATTTTCACCTTTAGAGAGTTGTAAAAAAAAGGATAAGTCGTATAGCCTTACGATGTTAACAAAAAATGAAGGGAGCATCAAGACAGTTAAACCAAAAACAAAAGGAGGAAAAAAATTCAAAGAGAAAAAAGTTACAGAGTTTTGAACCCACCTTATTAGGTCTAGGCCTCAACCATCACAAAAACTGGTTGCGCTTGATGGGGAAACAAAATTTCGAAAAATCAAGGAGGACGTATTTCGTTTCTTGATGTAAGCTTTCAGAATCTGTATGGGCGGCAAAAAAAAAATTTTTGTGACCCAGCCTAATGTATAGTATATCATAGAGACTTCAGTCCCATACAAAACATACAAATTGAAAAAATGAAACAATTTTCAATCTTTCTCATGAGATTATATTTATTTTTATGTGAATTTCGCTCTAACAGCAGCTTTAAAAACTTTGAAAATTATATGGATCTGCAAATAAAAATAAATTAAAAAAATATATATCAAATAGAAAAAAATAAAACACAGTATAATTTACGAATCCAAGAAAATAATTTTTTTATGTTAGAAAATTTGTTGGCATGCATGCATTTGTATATCTTTTTAGATAAAAAATAAAAAGTAATTTTATTTTTTCGACAATGTAGTTTAAAAAAATTACCGACGATACTGTGTAACCGACAGTTTGGAGTTGATGGAATATTATATTGTCACCGGAAATAAGGGTTTCAGCAATTCCGGTTAACGCGAAGTGGGTCAAATATCAGTTGCAAGATTTGAACCAAACAAAAGGGCAAAGTTTGTGTTTTAAATAAAATCGTGTAAAAAATACGAGCCATGCCTTCCGTACCCTAGTTACGCCTCTGCTCAAGATTATTTCACGGCAAAACTCATTTCATTTCCAAATTTTTGGACCACTCAAATTTATGTTATGTACCAAGCATTCTGTGGAAGTTGGTGATAAAAGCCTTTACTTATGAATAGACTGCGGATTTATATGCAATTTTTTGTTTTCAGTTTAAAATAAGAATAAACTTTCAATATCGTCTTCTAATAAATTGTAAAAAAGATTTTCGTTAACATATCGAAATATGCATTTTTTATGCAAAATTTATGCAAGTGCATATGTAGCAAATATGCACAAAATATGCAAATATATGCAAACATATGCAAAATATGCAGAAAAATACTTTAGGGAAAATAAGAATTAGTGAAAAATACTTGTTATTTCACACGAAATTAGTGTATTCAATTGATAAAAATATTCAAATCGTAATAAATTATAATTTTTTTTTTTCAATATTATCAACGCAGAGCTGACTAAAATTAAGTATTTTGCAATATAAGTACAAGTAACAATACTGCAGTATTTTCTCACAATATACTGGTACTGTAGAAAATTTAAGTACCAGTATACTGGTACTGCAAAAATACTGCAGTACCAATATACTATACTATACTGGTACTGACAGTACCAATATACTATACTACACTAATATATACTATACTATACTGGTACTGCCATTTTTTTTGCAGTACCAGTATATTGTTATTGCAGTATTTTTGCAGTACCAGTATACTGGTGGTACTTAAACTTTCTGCAGTGCCAGTACATGTAAGAAAATACTGTAATATTTTTACAGTACCAGTATACTGGTACTGCATATTGTATTCAGTACGAAAATACTTTAATTTAGTCAGCTCTCTCAACGGTGAATTTATGCTGCGTGTCATTGAAGATGAATTTGCATGCCGAAAAAGACCTCTCGACATCACATGATGTGGTAGAAGCATATCTAAAATATTCGCTGTACTTTCCAGAACAACAATTTATTAAATTGTGTTTTCTTTTTCTCCGTAAAAACCTGAAATTTTCACAAATTAACCAAAAATATCACCAGCCAGAACATATCAAAAATTGTTACCATTTGGACGAAAAATTGACGACTTCAACTACAACAAAATTTCGAAACCAGACTTCAAAATTTAATAAACCTAAATCAATGTATATGCATTTGAGTAAAATCACTTTTTATCGTCGATTTTGCCCATTTTTTTTTTGATAATTTATTTTGAAATTCAGTAGGAAGTACTATGCCGTATTCTATTGTAATATTTATTACTTCTAATGAAACAATAGTAGTTTTTTAACTTTACAAGATAAAAAACAAGATATGTAAAATATACGTAGATATGCAAAATATGCAAATATGCAAAAATATGCAAAATATGCAGATATAAATACGTTTCAAATAATTTGTTTTTGCACAAAACGTGCTTAACTGTTTCTCTTTTTCTTCTAGGCTAATTCTGTACGAATATGCAATTGCATATAAATCCGCAGTCTACTTATGAATTATGTTACTGTTATTTAAGTTAATGGTTAAATTCATGAAACTAGGGAGACTTGGAACATCATGCATTGCAACAGTTTCTGTTTTCCTTTGCTTAGATGATAATTTTTAAGCGGTTCTTAATACGATACACATTTTCGAGATTGGTAGATCACTGTACCGATTCTTTGGAAAATTAAACTAGGGAATTGACTTCTGAAGAACGTAAAATTTAAGCATAAGCTTCAAACGAGTTTTGCTATTTTTCTGTTTTCAGTGTAGCTTAATAATAACAAATAAGTTTCTCAATCTGGCTTTTTGAAACTTTAATAGGTATATTCAAATAGTTATAATTTCGACAATTTTCAAAATAAAATAAAAAAACACAGTAATGGCCCCACTACTTAATCTTTATTATTTCATTTTTTGTTCTAAGATAATATTGTTAAAAAGAGATCACCCCATTATAAAGTGACGGTTCAATAATATATAATTAAATTCTTAACATTCAAAATAAACTTTAATAAGTGTAACACGATTATTGCACTAGAGGGAAAATCCCGCTCTCTAAAATCATTGTAGTATTATTTATTTATATAAAACTATCCCTCCTTCTAAGCTTCAATAAGGAAAATCATAATACTTTTGTGGTATGTGTATTGCAGCTAAGAAAGAGAGAGGGGCTAACAACTGTGGAATATTAGGATGTTTTATAATTGAGTATTCTTCTCTAATACTTCATCGGGCGCAGTTGTTAGTTTCCGCATGGTTAATAATTTAAATTAATTAATTAGTACAGTAAAGAATTTGTGTTACAGTTTTTCAGAAGTGGGATAGGAAAAAAAAGGCGCAGTGAAATAAGGCCGCGGGAAATAAGGCCGCGATAGGTTTTTTGTTGCGGTCTTATTTCATTTTGAAAAATGAAATAAGGCCGCGAAAAAATCCTCGCGGTCTTATTTCATTTTGAAAAATGAAATAAGACCGCATAAAATTCCTCGCGGCCTTATTTCGTTTTGAAAAATGAAATAAGATCGCGACAAAAAAAAAAATTAATCGGAGGGCTAATTTCATTTTGAAAAATAAAATAAGGCCGCGAGGATTTTTTCGCGGCTTAATTTCATTTTGAAAAACGAAATAAGGCCGCGTAATCTTGTGAGGTGAGCTAGCGCCGCAAATCCCACTGACCAACCGCCCGCCCGCCGCCCTGCTGCCCCCTGCCCTGTGTGCTCACCTCACAAGATTACGCGGCCTTATTTCGTTTATAAAAATGAAATTAGCCCTCCGAATAATTGTTTTTTTTTGTCGCGGCCTTATTTCATTTTTCAAAACGAAATAAGGCCGCGAGGAATTTTTTGCGGTCTTATTTCATTTTTCAAAATGAAATAAGACCGCGAGGATTTTTTCGCGGCCTTATTTCATTTTGAAAAACGAAATAAGGCCGCGAAAAAATCTTCGCGGCCTTATTTCATTTTTGAAAATGAAATAAGACCGCAACAAAAAAACGTCGCGGCCTTATTTCCTGCGGCCTTATTTCCATCCCCCGAAAAAAAATTATTTTTTGAATTTTAAATTTTAATAGTCAAGTGGAAAAAAAAATTATTTCTTTATATTGTGAAATTCAAAACGAATAAAAAAAAAACTAATTTGAAAATTATTATTTTAGATTGAATTTATTTTAAAATAAGAATAAAAACTAATTTGACTAAAATATATTTAAAAAAAAAATAAGAATAAAAACTAATTTGACTAAAATTATTTAATTTATTTAAAATATATATAAAAAAATATTTAAAAAAAAAATGAGTTCAAATCGAATAACGCGTAATAAAAACGGGAATAATACGCGGTCGATAATACAAGCTTCTACCAGTTCAGATGGAACTTATCAACATCTTCAAGCAGAGATTTTAAGATTGCGTGAGAAAAATGAGTTTTTACGTCAACATAATCAGCATAACGAACATATTGATAACCAGCATAGACGAACATCATGTACAATTACATCTGAAGGATCTGGAAACAATGCAATGGGAAGTGTGGCTGGATCGGATGGAATGATTCGAATGAATTTAATGGAAGCACGTACACTTATTCCTAATTTCGAACCAGGTAAGAGTGCAATAACTCCTGAGGAATGGGTACGAACTATTGATAATCTACAGGAAATTTATAAATGGGATAGTTTAGCTACCATGTTTTATGCTGGAAGTCAGTTGAAAGGTGCGGCAATTGAATGGTATGAGGTAAATGGTAAATATATCAAGGAATGGGGTGAGTTTAAAACAAAATTTTTATTGGGATTTCCCACAATAGAGAATAAGTCAGAAATTTTGGAAAAACTTTTTAGAGACAAAGAATGATGAATGAGCCTATTGAGTCCTATTTTTATAGTGTTGTTGGTTTGGGACAAAAATTAGATTTAACAACATCTGAAACAATTAGATATATTATTTCGGGTTTGAATGATACAAATTTGAGTAACCGAATTGAGGCTTCTAAGCCCACCACTTTTCCTGAGACATTAAGGGAAATAAAAATTTTAGAAGCAACTAATGCTCATTGTGCAATGCGTCGAAAATTTAATACTTCGTTTAGAATGCAGAATCAAGAAACGCGTACTTCATTTAATTGTAATTATCCTCATCAAGTTAATCGTCCAGAATTTAAAAGAAAATATAATTTTGAAAATCATAATAAATTACAAAACTTTTTATCTAATAATTTTAATAAAAATAATTCGGATGTTTTCAAGTCAAACAATCATAATATCAAAACTTGCTATCGTTGTGGGAAGCCGGGACATTTTGCCTACGATTGTGTAAAACGGGCAAGACACGAAGAAAATAAAAATAATATTCGATCTTTAAGAAACGAAAATAAAGAAAATGAATGTTGTTATCAAAAGGTAATTATCGATAATATTGAAATAGATTCATTTCTTGATTTGGGAAGTGATTGCACAACTATGCAAAAGTCAGTTGTGGAAAAATTAGAATGGAATTATGAGACAAAATGTAATACACTTAAAAGTTTTGGTGGAGCTTCATTTGTTTCAAAAGGCGAATTTGAGAAATTAATTAAGCTTAATGATGTTGAGTTGCCAGTTAAAATTTTAGTGGTTGAAGACGCTTACCAAGATGTGCCTATTTTAGTCGGACGGAATTTCCTTAATAATCCAAAGGTAATGATAATTAAAAAATATAGAACATTTGAGGTAAAAAAGATAAAACCGGAGGAAGTGAAATAGCAATTAAAGAATAACCAACAGACTAACAATGATAAACCAAGTAAAAAAAGAGAAATTCAAATAAGTGATGTCAATTTTGGAGATGAAGTGAGGAGACTGATAAAAATCTTTTAATTAATTTACTAAATAATTATCGTAGTACTGTCGCCCTAGATATATCTGAATTGGGACAATCTAAAAATCATGAAATAAATATTACTTTAAAGTCCAATGAAATAGATTCTGACCCAGGTGAAGAAACTGATGATGAAAAATAATATTCAATTTTATTTTAATCTTTTAATTAAAACTTTGACATTTTTATTTATTTACTGTAGGATAACTTAATCAAATGAATTCCGATATTTCTTTTCCTTTAAAATAAAAAAAATAAAAAATATTAACTATCTAGTTTTTCTTTACCTTCTGTGAGAAATAAAGAAGTTTTCTGCTAAGCGATTGATGCTGTTCAATAAAAAAAAAAATCTAGTTTACCATAGAAGTATGGAAAAGTTGTTTGGTTGAATAATAAGAGGAAACTTTTAAGGTCTATCTGAATTGCCGTTATAGCTGAGTAAGGCTTGAATGTCAGATAACTAATGCCTGAACTCAACTTTGGGAGTGATGTTCTTAACTGTCAGGTTATGGATACCTAAAGTCCGAGTTAGGATAAAAGTGAGGAAGTTGATAAAAAAAGAGAAAAAAATTTATCCTCATCAAGTTAATCGTCCAGAATTTAAAAGAAAATATAATTTTGAAAATCATAATAAATTACAAAACTTTTTATCTAATAATTTTAATAAAAATAATTCGGATGTTTTCAAGTCAAACAATCATAATATCAAAACTTGCTATCGTTGTGGGAAGCCGGGACATTTTGCCTACGATTGTGTAAAACGGGCAAGACACGAAGAAAATAAAAATAATATTCGATCTTTAAGAAACGAAAATAAAGAAAATGAATGTTGTTATCAAAAGGTAATTATCGATAATATTGAAATAGATTCATTTCTTGATTTGGGAAGTGATTGCACAACTATGCAAAAGTCAGTTGTGGAAAAATTAGAATGGAATTATGAGACAAAATGTAATACACTTAAAAGTTTTGGTGGAGCTTCATTTGTTTCAAAAGGCGAATTTGAGAAATTAATTAAGCTTAATGATGTTGAGTTGCCAGTTAAAATTTTAGTGGTTGAAGACGCTTACCAAGATGTGCCTATTTTAGTCGGACGGAATTTCCTTAATAATCCAAAGGTAATGATAATTAAAAAATATAGAACATTTGAGGTAAAAAAGATAAAACCGGAGGAAGTGAAATAGCAATTAAAGAATAACCAACAGACTAACAATGATAAACCAAGTAAAAAAAGAGAAATTCAAATAAGTGATGTCAATTTTGGAGATGAAGTGAGGAGACTGATAAAAATCTTTTAATTAATTTACTAAATAATTATCGTAGTACTGTCGCCCTAGATATATCTGAATTGGGACAATCTAAAAATCATGAAATAAATATTACTTTAAAGTCCAATGAAATAGATTCTGACCCAGGTGAAGAAACTGATGATGAAAAATAATATTCAATTTTATTTTAATCTTTTAATTAAAACTTTGACATTTTTATTTATTTACTGTAGGATAACTTAATCAAATGAATTCCGATATTTCTTTTCCTTTAAAATAAAAAAAATAAAAAATATTAACTATCTAGTTTTTCTTTACCTTCTGTGAGAAATAAAGAAGTTTTCTGCTAAGCGATTGATGCTGTTCAATAAAAAAAAAAATCTAGTTTACCATAGAAGTATGGAAAAGTTGTTTGGTTGAATAATAAGAGGAAACTTTTAAGGTCTATCTGAATTGCCGTTATAGCTGAGTAAGGCTTGAATGTCAGATAACTAATGCCTGAACTCAACTTTGGGAGTGATGTTCTTAACTGTCAGGTTATGGATACCTAAAGTCCGAGTTAGGATAAAAGTGAGGAAGTTGATAAAAAAAGAGAAAAAAATTTATATTATCATTGTGATAATGATAACAGTAACGTCAAAATTATTTAGTTGACTTGCAAGTTTTAATTTGAAATGTAGTTGGTAAAAAAATGCATCGTTTATACTTATATCAGTAGAATAATTACTAATTGAAAAAAAAATATTTAACTAATACAAGTAATTACTAACTTAAGTATTTAGTTTGATGAAGTAGTTAAATTGATAAATAAAGTAGCAAAGTATTTACTAACAGAACTGGTCATCGGGACGATGATGAGTAGGATGGCCGAATGTAACTCAATTATTGTACTAGAGGGAAAATCCCGCTCTCTAAAATCATTGTAGTATTATTTATTTATATAAAACTATCCATCCTTCTAAGCTTCAATAAGGAAAATCATAATACTTTTGTGGTATGTGTATTGCAGCTAAGAAAGAGAGAGGGGCTACCAACTGTGGAATATTAGGATGTTTTATAATTGAGTATTCTTCTCTAATACTTCATCGGGCGCAGTTGTTAGTTTCCGCATGGTTAATAATTTAAATTAATTAATTAGTACAGTAAAGAATTTGTGTTACATAAGTATTTTATTTCTTACCTGTTCAAAGATTGTTATTTTTATTTCCGTTCTACCTGATCTTTAATACAGTGCCGTGACCTAGCTTTTGTATAGCAAAAAAAAGGAGATGATATCGTCTGCTGAGAAATGAAACAATGTATGATGAAAAGTATAGTTTCGAGTAATTTGAGTTTAAAGATTTGAAAATTAAAAAAACCTATGCAAAAATATCAAGTAACGTAAAATTTTCTCCTAAAAACACATTTTAATCAACATTAAGAATATTGCAAAATAGTTGTACTTATAAAATCGAGTACGAGGAATCGAATGGTGCTATTATCTAATAATGACGTATAAATATCATACGTTGTTTCATTTCTGAGCGGACGATATGTGATCTGTAGCATAAAAAATTAAATTTTCATAGATTTTAGTATAAATTTGTGATTTTATTTGAGTATAAGTTTAATAATATTATTTGAAATTGTTTTACATAGTTATACTTAAACAAAAATTTTGTTTACGGAATAATTATACTGATTATTTTTTTCAATGAATAATATAAATCTGATCGTATAATTTTGTTTAGAATAATATTGAAATTATCATAAATTTTCAGAATATTATAAATTAAAAAATGATATTTAAAAAATTAGTAAAAATAAAATAATAAAACAAAAGATATAACGTGTTAATAAATTTAAATATTTATTCATAAAAAACATACAAATTATAATTTTCTCATTTCTTATAAAAAAAATTTTTGATACATTTATAGAGCCTTTTATTATGTTAAATAATATGGCTTATGTTAAATAATAATAATAATAATAATAATAATAATTTAAATTTAGAAAGGCAGGTAGATAGAATTCCTTATTTATATACATACACACAAGAATTATTATTATTATTTTGTTTTTGTTTGAAAAAATATAATTTAATTCTAATGAATATTTTTTAATTGTTGAATTTTTAGACTTTTCCCTTAAATGAAGAGTTTGCTCTAGGAATCTTGAAATTTTTGATTATGGAAAATGGTTATATCGAATTTCAATTATTTTAAATAGTGATTCAAACATTATTTAAAATGGTTTTGGAAAATATATGTTTTTTTTGTACAACTTTTGTAAATTTGTTTGGCAAAACATATGAAAATTTATTTGATTTTTTTGAATCGTTTTTTTCAAAAAAATGATCTGATAAAAAAAATATTTATTAAATTAAAATTGATACAAATTTTAAGACTATAAATAGTAAATAGAATTTTAACTTAGATTATTATATTATTCAGTATAAAATTGTATAGTCGGAAAATATTAAATAAATTTCTTTATACTTTTTCTAAAATACATAATGTTAATTGATTATTATATAATTTTTACTTAAAAAATACTGATTATTAGTAAGTTAAATGAGCAAAGTAAAGGTGTAAAGGAATACATTATTTTCTTAAATTTTTGAGATTGATAGAAAATTATTGAGAATAAAAAAATCAATATGCTACGTCAATTTTGAGTTAAAGGCCTTACTTTCACATCAGCGTCTAAAAATACTTTTTCTTTTTCATTCATTATTATTAGGGAGAGAGTAGTAAAATAAAATAAATTGTTTGTTTTCAAAAATAAGTATTAGTCGACATAGCATTAATTCTGATATGGTTTTTGTCTTAAGAAAACATTTCAAAACCTTTTTTTTTTTGATGTTTTTACTCGAAATTTTTATTTTATAATAGATTCTCACTTAGCGTTAATGATTAAAGTTTCGTCTACCGATTTCTAAAAAAAAGATTTTTATGTAGCAAACATTATTTTGTCTTAATGATAAAAAAGAATGATTAGAAATTAATTATAGTAGTTACGCAATTTTTAATGTAACAAACAAAACATCTCTCTAAAACGTGAGAATTTTGAAAATCATAAAGAATGGGTTTCTTATTTTTTTTTCCTTCTACAGAATAAAAGGAAAAAAATAAAAATTTATGCACACTAACAGCTTTCTAATACTAATTATTAATCGATTTTGTTAGGTTTGAATAATAACTCCTGTCCAAAATCCGCTTACAGGAGGGAAATAATATTGGGGTTTTATTGATAATGTTATATCAGTTCAGTTTATTACATACAACTGCTGGGCAACTAATTAGCATTAATCAACAAAAATTATTATTACTTCAATAAAAATCGTTAAAAATTTCGTTGATGAATTTAAAAAAGTTACAGCGTCTTTACGCCACCAAATTTTGAAAAATTGAAAACAATTAACAAAAATATTAATTGCTGTTATTGTAAAAGTACTAAATAAGTATCCACTGGAATTTAAAACCAATTTTGTGTTTAGGAAGTATTTAAAAATTATTATAAGTAATTATTTAAGTATATATATAAAAATTATTTCCATTTGTTATTATATTATATCTTTATAAAAATTTAAAAAAATCTGAATACATCTAGGTAGTTTTTAATTTATTCTTTATTTTTTGGAAATTTTGTGATATTGATTATTATTATGTTGTATTAGAATTGAGTATGAATACATTTTTATCAATATATATCACTTTTAATTTAATTTGGAGTTGTTGTTGGCCATGCAATTTTTGCATCTATTCGCTTATAGGCTAGCATACAGTGTTTTCCACGAGCGGAAATCCGAATATCTTGAGGGCATTCTGAATCATTTAATAAAGTCTCTTCACCTTCAACTAATTTAAATAAAGCATAATCTTGAGGATTTGTTATACGAGCCTTATGTGCGATAATTCGGCAAACTTCTCTTGTTGTTGTATGAGGCCTAACTGGTAATGTCCTTGAATGTAATGAACCGTTATATTCATCAGGAATAATTACACGTAAAACCGA
Organism: Hybos culiciformis; assembly: GCA_964007475.1. Classification (NCBI taxonomy): domain Eukaryota; kingdom Metazoa; phylum Arthropoda; class Insecta; order Diptera; family Hybotidae; genus Hybos; species Hybos culiciformis. The sequence continues at coordinate 60,377,875 of OZ023273.1, forward strand.
AGAACACGCTGGCATGGATGAAGATCTCCACTAAAAATTCAAAAAATCAATAATTTTTTTATGTAAGTAATATTATATATAACTATTTGACAATATTACATATCCATCACAATTTAATCGTACAATTTGATTAAAATTGGTTGAAATTTGTCTTTGAATTCAATATATTTTCAATTGTATTTTTAAAACTTATTCTTTTTCCAGTTTTAAAACCATTTCAATAAACTTGTATTTTTATAAGTACGATTTCATTGTGACGAGATTACATACACTTATATTTAAATTGGAATAAATATGTGCGTTTGCTTTTGATTATACTTACATCTATAGAACCACTGCCTTCACCATTCGTTGATGACATAAACGTTTTAAGGACATGTACAGCGCTACATAAACTGGTCAAATAATAACCAGGTTCGCCATTTAATAACTGTGGTTGCAAAAGTCCCCACATAAATTCTGCTTCAATCTCTGCTCCTACGAAACCGCATTTCGCTACTACATATACTAGAAGTGGTAATAATTCATCGGCACCAACCTGTTGAGTATTGCTCGATTCAATTATTATTGTAATAACTGTTAAAAAGTGATCTAATTTGTCTAAAGGTAGTTCAGCTTCATACAGTCGTAATAATATGGTTGAAATACGTTGCAATGCAATAATAGATGGTGGTTCAACTATATGTGGAATTCCAAAATCTGCTGCTTTTCTGCTACAGGCATATTTCACATTTTCAGCTAACAATTGAATGTCGTTAGACCTAGTGTAATAATCAACAAATAACCCATAAAGATATTCACGTAATGGTAACACTACCAATTTATGCATTACAGTTTCTAAAATTCGATCCAAATTAAGGAATTCGTCCGGTTTTAATTGTGACCTAGCCTTTTCAACTTTTTGTTGAAAATCACCTTCTCCATGCTTTACCAAATAGTTTTTCATACCTTGAAAAAAAAAATCTAATTAATATGTATTTCCTTACTAAATTTGCTTTTCTAATAGTCACGACCACAATAATGTTTTAAGTCTCTACTCTCTAAACTTAAAAAAAATTTACATGAAACATTTAATTGAAATCAGTTCTATCATTTGAAATACAATCCATTGAACGCGGTGTTATAAATAAAATAAAAATTTTTCTCTTAAACTTTTGATTTAATGTTAACTTAAAGATCCACTCGTCGACATAAAAGCCGAACTACAGCACATTCAAGCTGGACTACAATCTTTTAATTTCATAGTAAATAACTATGTCTATCTAATTCTAATCTATAGTACAATCACTAAAACAGAAGAATTTTTTTTAATTTTTTTAGAAAAAAAGTTATATTTTTCCTGAGTAAGAAGTTGATTCGAAATCACAATAACACAATCATGCTCTAACAAATTATAATACCGTATCTACTTAATTTTTTAAGTACTTTGAAATAAATATATGTCAGAGGAATTAGGTTCCTTAATTTCAAGGACCTACCATTCATAAATTGTCTCATATTTCTCATAACTACTTGAGGTGCTGGTTCACGTGATTCTTTTGTACAGGAAATGAAATTTTCAATATTGCGAGCAAATGTTGAACTAGAATCTTTTGCTAATAATAGTGTGTACAATCTGATGGATTCACCTGGACCACCTAATTGATTTATTTTATTTCTTGGATGACCTGCAATATGAAAAATATATAATTTTTTAATTAAAAATACGGTAGGTAATTAGTTACAATTCTTTTTAATTCGTAATTTATTATAAAATTTTAACCTTTTTTAATTTTTGTTTTTATCTTTATAATTTTCTATTGACATTTAGTTTACAACTGAATTATGATCTTTACTGTTTCATGTCGCTTCATCAATAGTAATAAGTCATTTCTGTAGTCTAGTGGTCTTTACATAGATAGGTAGATTAAGAAGGGAATGTCGAGAGAGTTATTTATATACTTCAATGACTAATAAATTTAATGCATTCCTTGGTGCCTAATTTTGTGATATTAATATTGGCTCGAGATTAAAATAAGATCAAACTATGTGCAATTCCATTTTGAGCTTATCATTTTCCTCTTACCTTTGATTTAAATTTCAATGGAATAGTATTGTATAGAAGGATAGGAATGTGTTTAATTCAGAGCAAAAACTAATTTGACATAATCAAAAATAATCCTTATATGTATTTATATGTATATGAACTTTTTCATCAAATTTCATATATAAAGTTTTCATGAGTGTTTTTATAGCTATGTACACAATGTATGTGTTCAAAATGTATGCTTACCTAAAATAATATTTTTTAAATATATAAAAATTTCTTTTAATATTTGAAATACTGATTTTTGAACATAATAATTTTCATCAATTATATTTCCCAGCATTATATTTTTGCCATATTTAGTAAAACGACCATTTCGTTTAATTGTTGAATGAATTTTTTCTTCTCGAATATGATCAATATTAATGAAAATATTTTTATTAATATTATTCTTATGATTTTCAATATAATAATCCTTAGATAAAATTGTTCGAGTTAAATTATTAATATTATTAAATTTATCTACTTCAATTGAAGTAGTAGTTGTTGTTGTTATTTTTGAATTGTTAGATATAAATGTTTTACTTAAACTATCAGTCTTTTCATTACATAATTTATTATTATTATTATTATTAATTTTTTTTGTTAATAATTGTTTCTGAATTAATTTTTTCTCATCAATACCATTTTGAATCGAACGACCAAATAATATAGTTAAAATATTATAATCATCTTTTGAATTTTTATTATTGTTATTTATAAAATTCATTCTATCATTCTTAACTGCTGATTCATTAGTTTCATTTGCATTTTGATAATTATTTTCATAAATAGTTTCAATTGATTCTGATGCTGATGCATTAACATCATCAGCAGCTGAAAAAAAATTCTGTATTTTCTGTGGATTTTCAATTATTTCATATTCTGACATTATTTTCAGAAATTCAGCTTCTTCACGATAATTTCGAACATGATCAGCATCTTCAAAGAAATCATCCGGATCTTGAATTTCAAATTCAATTTTATTATTAATTTGTGTAATTTCAGTTTCAGCTATTATACCACCATTACAATTATAAAATTTAATATTCTCAATTATATATTTACAGCATGATGTACATTTTTTTTTATCATAAGTGATTTTTTTGAATTTCGAATTATTGCAATTGCAATTTTCATCACAACAGCAGCAGCAACAACAACATGACGAACAACAGCAGCAGCAGCTGCCTCGGTTGTTGCTATTTCTTTTTCTGGTGAATGTTGAATTTCCACCTTTCATATCAGTTTTAAAAAAATTATTATCAGAATTTATAATTGGTAGATGCCTAATTTGGTTCCCTTGCTTTGCGGTTGACAACTTTCTGAACCAATTCATGGTTTATTCTAAAACGATTTTTTCCAGATAATACAAATTGTCGAAATGGATAATTTCTCATGAGCACACAAACAAAATTTAAATATTAAAAAAAAATTAATTTATTTTTTAATATTGTTTTTGTTTAATTTTTGTTTTTAATTTCCAATAAAATGTTTTTTATTTGTTTTTCTTTTATCAATTAATAAAAATATTTTTTGGTACAATATTTTTATTTTTTTTATTTATATATAATTCTGCATTCTTGTCAGAATTTATTTGATAAAAATTGTTATTATATACTTATATTTTTTTTTTATTATTTTCTAATTCTTTTTCAAATAGATTTCTTTTTTAAATATGATTTTTAAAATTTCATATAAGTTTCTTTAAAAAAATTTTGGAAATAATGTATTGAAATCATTTTTATCCTTTTGTTTTTTTGTCAAATAATTTTAGAAATTATAATTTTTGATATAAAACTAAAGACATTGAAATATAAAATATTAAAATTTTAAAAAATAAAATTAAATTCAAAAAATAAAATTAATTTCAAAAAATATCAACTTCACTATTCGATTATCAAAATCAGACTATTTTCTTAAAATTGATTATAAACTACTTAAATATTATAATTTTCTTTTTGTGTATAGTGTGTAATTATATTATTCAGTTTATGAATTTTTTTTTTTAATTCTTTTTTTTTTTTTTTACGCTCATGTGAAAAAGTTTTTTTGTTTTAATATATTTTTATGTGTATATGTTGTGATTATTTTACTTCTTGAATAGAAAAACGTAAATAAAAAAAACAAAAAAAAAAAAAAATTAGAACCATTAAATTGATAACAAAATTTCAATATTATTTCTTTCATGTATATATTTTTTTAATATAAATTTAAAAAAAAAATAAAAAATAATTAATTTCAATATTAATTCAAGCACGCGACAGTAATGATATTTAAATAAAATAATTAAGAAAAAAAAAATACTTATATTTTATATATTATGTTTGTTCATTACTGTATTTTGTATTTGTTATTTAAATATACATATACCAAGAGTTTATTATATTAATATTATTTTTATTTATTTTCTAACTTATTTATATAAATCAGTATAATATTATATTTTATATAATATAAAACTAAAATTAAATGTAAATCAAACTAGTAATATATTATAATAGTATAGAAATTGACATTTGATTAATATTTGTTAGTTTTATCATTTATCGAATTTAACGTTGCGAACAGTGAGAAATATTTAAATTCTTTATAATAAGTTAAAATTGTCTTACTTATTATTTTTTATTTTAAATATTGTCCTGACTCACTATAAAAGTTCGATTAAAAGATTTATTTATTATGATACACAAATAATTTAGGTAAATAATAACTACAAAAGATATTATAAAAATTCCAAAATATTGTATAGCGTATGATAGTACTTCTTTTCCACTTTAAAAAAAAAGTAAATAATGTAGTATTAAATAAAATGTATAGTTGAATAATAGTTTTTTAGACTTGCAAAACTTCAATTACATCTGCAAAAGTATATCTATTCCATATTTATTAATTTTAACTGTAGAGAAAGTCTTTTCCATAATTTGAGAGTGACGCTCTAAAATTTAATAGTTTCAATTTTAGTTATAATCTATAAGAGTATTTTTTTCACTTAAATATTAACAATATGTAGATACTTCTAGTTAAAAAATGATCACTTATAATTTTTCAAGTTATTTAAATAAGTTTTTTTGTAATTTACTAGAAGATGTTTAAAAACGGAACCGGAATATATACTTTTTGATTCCAAACTACACCCCTACCCGTCTACACTAAATGTGCAATGTCTATATACTTACTGGTTTTGTTTACGATTTAACTTTTATCACTTATCAAATATCTAATAATGTAAATACTGGTGCTTGCTTATTTATGTTATTTATGTGTAGGTTTATAAAATTTCAGTTCAATAATAAAATCTTTTTTATGTGTTATGTGTATTTTTTTTAATGTAGTTTACCATAACTGCAAAATTTAAATAGTTAGCTTTGACATTTAGGTAACTTTCGGAAGTGCTTTTGTTTTAAGTTTTTAAGTTTGTGGACATAAAACAAATAAAAATCTTAAATGTTAAAAAATAAATACTGATCTAAATAAAAAATAAAAAAATTAAAACTGATTTAAATGAAGAAAATGCTTTCGAAGAAGATGACAGCCTTGACTACAATTGCGATGGAATTGGAGCCTTTTGAGAGATTCAAAAAAGTGATGATGATTCCTCAAAACTTTAATAAAAATTACCTATAAGTTTTTCAATTTTTAATTAAATAAACTATTTATCCAACCACTTAAATTTTGATAAAAATACACACTACAAATTGTAGATGTTTCACTGAATCGAAATATTTAGAATACAAATGCAAGTACCAGATAAACATTATAAAGTATTTGTCACTTATATGGTATTTCATAGTGGCTTTTTGCACTATGAGCAATATCTGATTCTTTTACCTCTCTCTCGTTATTTTACACCCACTTGCATACAAAAAAATTCCCTCGTGAAACAACGAGAAAGAGGTAAAAGAATTAAAAACATTGCTCATCGTGTAAAATGCCCCAATAAGTACATATCGTCTGTGAAAGAGGAATATGTCCTATCACAAAAAAAGAAATTTTCATAGCGTGCCGTACTTTTAAACCCTTACAAAATTTGTGCCAAATTTATAGTAAATTTTCTAAATGTCAAAAAAGGTTTGATGGATTTTTCTAATTATTTTGAGGACGACTGATCTATGCGTTATCAAAAAGTACACAATAATGCATCATTACATCAAAGGTGACAAAAATTCCTGATAGGATATATTTCTGTTTCGTGGACGATATTATAAGTGTAATTTTGTGCAGGTAGATTAAAAACACTATATATTGACAATTTTATTAATTTTTATTATTTTTTTTCTTTCCCAGATTAAGGAACAGGTATAACATAAGTCTTTTTTTTATTAAACAGTTAAATAGCGAAAAAAAAATTATTAAGTTTATTAACATCTGTAGGGTAAACTCGCCTAGGGTGAGACAGCATCTACAGTGGGACATCCATTATAAGGTTTCAGTAAACAAAAAACTCATTTCCTGATAAAGGGAACTTAGTTTTTCTCCGTTTATTTTCCATTTTTGTTTTTTAAACAGAATAATAAAGGTTGTAATGTAAGACGCATAATGAAACAAAAGTAGTGTTTTTTCTTTTTTTAAGATCTCACAAAGAAAAATTATTGTGAAGTTATTTTCAGACATAAAATAAAAGATATTATCACCTTTTAAAGCTAAGAATATTTCTTTTTTTCACTAAAATGAAATATTCTGACCTGTTTGATGAGTTGAACTAAAATATTAAAATGATTCTGGATTCTAGTCTCGTCGAAGCGAGGCATTTACATTTCCCTTATATTGAGACATATTCCCTGCAACGACCAATTTTTTAACGACAAGAAATCACGAATTAGTTTTCCAAACATTGAAATTATTGTTTGCACATAGTAATGAGACCTGAAAGCAAGTATTTATATCCACATATGAAACTATTGAAAATTCTGAAAGATTATTTAATTGTTTCGTTTAATTAATACTAAAAAAGCGATAACAATTCCAAGTTATGTGATTATGAAGCTAAAACTCAAAGTGAGTCAACTTAATGTAATATTCAAAATATTCTCATATGATACTTGTTAAAATAAGATAGTAATGTAACTTCCAAGACTAGAATAGAATCAGAGATAACAGAAATTTTATCAAAAAATCAAAAATCTTATAGAGGAATGAAAAATTAATATTCAAATAACTCACAGCATTAAATATAAAACTTCATGCAATTTAATAAACAAAAATGAAACATTTATCTCAAGAATTGTACGTTATAGGTAAAAGTATTCTCAAATAATTATCAGGCAATAGACTTTATAAAGTTTCATGTGAATATAAATAATTTCTTTCAAGTTTCATTACTAATCTGCAAATAAAAATAATAAATTTATTTCTGAATCTTAAAGCTGAGAATATAAGATTTCCAAACATATATCTATATCTAACATATGTATATCATCAACAACCTACAGATATTATGTGATTAAAAAAAGTGTTTCACCGTTGACGAGTCTCCTCTATATGTATAACGACGAAATATTAAGTCGAATCAAAAATATTAATTATTTTCTATTTAATCTTATTGCGAAATAATTTGTACTAAATTTAAAATCGTCATCTTGAGAGAGAAACCTAGTTTTAATCTAATTTTCGTTGTTTTTACTTTAAAAAAAAAAATCCCCAAATAAATTGCTCAAATAATATGCTTTAAAAATTATTTGCATAAAACTTCTATAAAAAAAAAATATTTTGAATATATATTTTTTTAATGCTATCATTACTTTTATTTCAATCATGAACGGTTCAAATATCTAGGAAGGTGTAATAGAATGAAGAACAAATTTCATCAAACAATTTTTTTTTTTTTAAATGAAATTAGAATCCTCAAAAAACATTGTTTTATACTTCGTTAATGCTGTATTAAATGTATAATATAAAATAACATTATTACTAAGCTCAGCGATGTTGTTTTTATTTATGAGTTGTAGACTGCATTCATGTGATGAAATTTTTAGTCTTGATTTGAACTTAATTTAATTTGATAAATACAATACGTGCAATATCACATGTAGTAAATTTTACGTTGGAAAACTACCATATCTTATTTTTCGTGGAAATTTCATAGAAATTAATTAAAGAATAATAATAACGTAGAAAATCAATTTTCACACTAACTAGTTGAAGCTCTTTTAAAAGTTAAGGCTTAGTATTTATATATACATATATGTATTAAGTTAAGTACCTATATTTATTTTAATAAAATAAAATAAAATAAAACGAAAACATTTGAAATCATTTAATTTTTATAAAATAAATAAAATTCAATAAAATCGAATACAGAACACAATTACACCGTTATAATAAGTTCAAATGATTGGTTTGTTTGAAAGCTGGAAAATTTTATCATAAAAATGCTGATTTCAGTTTTTTTATCGATTACATTACAACTATAGAATTAATCGGTAGTTTTTTTTTAAATAACCAACTGCGTTTACCTTAATTGAATACAAGTAAAAGTGACTCAGTACCTACATTTTGTCATTTTTTTTTAATTATTTTAAAATACAGTTCTCTCAAAAATTATTTGGATTAGAATCAAATTTAGGTTATAAACTAAACAATAATTCTATGAATACATAATATGGCTCGATCTCAAAGAAAAAGAAAATGTAGAAAAAGAAGCAGTGCCAAAAAAAATACCTAATTTAATCACTTTATATAAAAAGAGCGCTATACCAACTGAGTTCCAGTCCCTTATTATAATTTACCTGCAAAAAATATGAAAAGAGATAATGCACCTGAACCTGGACGTTCTTTTGAGTCAGAGCTCGAAGTCGATTAAAATTTATTATTTTATTGATTTTATAAAAATTATTAAAAATTTCTATTATTCTTCAATTTGTCTTTAATTTTTGTTTTCAACATATTTAAAAATAACTACGAAATATTTATTTTTAATTTAGGTTTAGTTCACAGTCAGGTACGGCAGGTTACAGGTACATACAACAACTGACCAACTCATTTTGAAAAAAGGAAATTATACCAGTTTGAGTTTAAATATTATTGATTGTATTTAATATTTACTCCTTTCCCACATTGAGGCAAAATTTCATTCAAATACGATTTCATTTACATCGATGTAATGAGAAAATATTAAATTTATTATAATGTAGAATTTAGCGGTTGGTCACTTTTAATACATTTTTATTGATTTCACAAAATAGAATTTCTTATTTCAATTCTGTACATTATATAATATGCCCAAAAGAAAATTGTTTTTTCATTTACACAACACTAGTAAAAATTCAAGATGTCTCATTTTCACAGGTAGATACAAAAAAAAAGCAATTAAAGCTACCACCCCATCACATTTAAAAATGTTTCTTTTGAGTAAAGCACATTAAATTTATTAATAAATTTAAAATTCTAATTTAAGATTTAATGATGATGATGAGTATAAAACGCACTTGTAACATAATCATTTAATAATATTGTTTTGGTTTGCCTTATAAAAATTAAAAAGGAATTTTTCAAAACTAGGAAAAATTTAAATTTAAAGCTATTTTGCGAAATATCTGAATATCTAAGACAAATGTTTTCATATATAAATTTAGTCAATGATGAGAAAAACCAATGTAACATGCAAAATATTTAAGTTACACAATTTTATGTTTTTATAATATCATTTCAAAATTATATGAATTATTGTGGGAAATTGTTATTTAGTTTAAAGTATGTAGTTGGTCTAACGAGTTTTACTTAGGAAATTCGAAGATTTACAACAAAAGAAATGTTTAACACAGTTGCCAACGAATTATTTATCTTCGTAGCGAATGAAAGAAAACTTAAGTATAATTATGAGATTTCGAAACATCTTAAGCTTTTGTCACCAATATGTTCGAAATAATTAGAATAAGTATTAGAATTTAATATAAGAGCTCCAGATAGCAACATAAGTATAATAAACTGAGCTATAGATTTAGGCATTTTGATCCAATATATTTTAAACTTTTCTACATATTTAAAAAAAAAACTTTATTTAAAATAGAATAATTATCAAATAAAACGCTTTAATTAGATTTATTGTATGAGTTGTAGAACTAAACACAGGCACTTAAAATTATTTAATTCATTTATATTGAAATAGAATTGATGCTTGTTTAATAATTATTGTTATTCGATTGTAAAACTCTGCAATTTTGGCAAATTACCTGAGTTTTAATTCTTGATTTTCTCCTCATTGTGCAGTTTCTATACTTATTTGCTAGAGTGTATGAAAATTGAAATCATTAGATATTAAAAAAATAATTATTTGATATTCATATTGTACACATAGTTTGTATATTCTTGATCTTTAAAGAAAGGCTTGACATCGTGAGAATACCATTTACATTCATAAATCAGAAAATGAGCAATAAAGTTCAAATAGCAATATAATTTGTTAAATAAGAAATTCTTGATAAGAAAATGTATTAATATATTTAAAACGAATTATTATGTACAATTTATAAGATTTAAAATTAAAAGTAAATATTCGAAAATATATTAAGCTGGTAGCGTGGCGCCTCGTTAAATTTATAATATCATAAATAAAAACATACTAATTTGTATGGTATATTAATACGTATATGTAAATATATATATTGGACACATGCATAGTAAATGTTTTCATTTTAAATCCAGCAGACGAATTTTTCGTTTCTTTGGTTTTTTTTTTCTTATTATGATTACGTATATCAATAATTTCATTCTTTCTTGGTTATCGCGAACATAAAAATTTTATTTACATTATCAATATTTCTGGAATTAAACACCATTATGAACTTTGATCGGAAATAATAAAAATGAATTACAACGATTATTATGAATTGTTCAGTGATGACAAACGATTGGAAAATATTTATAATTATTTTTTCAGTGCCGAACTTTAACCAAAGAAATTAGGAAAAATACACACAATTTTGAAGAAGTTGATGACTAGGTACAGAAGTCTAATTTAAAAAAAAAAAATTTCTAATAAATAATTTGAACTGAATTTTGACTCAGAGCAAATTTTAACATAAGTAACCTCATTTTTTATGTTTTTGTTGAAAATTCTATTTCATTCCGAAATCTATTAGGTATCTTTCCTGATTATTAAATAACTAGTAATATCCACTACTCGAAATTTTCGATTAAATAGTTGAAACTTGAAACCCTTCAAAAAATCGACAGCTCACACTCATTTCATTTATGTTGTTGCAAAAAAATTATCAAAGAGTTCATTGAGGCTATTTATATAGATTGATTTTAATGATTAGAGTTGTAATTTTCAAATATTTTTTTGGATTAATACATTTATCTCGAAAACTTTAAAAAAATTATAAAAAAGCATAATTTAAATTATATGATTAACAAAAAATTATGTTTCTACGATGGTGTTAACAAAGCTTCAAACTTAAATTCCAAAAGTGTATTATAATAGATATGATGAATTCCGTTTCAACACAAATTTTCATTGCGTTTCTGCTCATTTACCATGTGAACGATAATTTGCAGATTCTTATAATGTGACCCACTCATTGCAGGGACTTTATATGCGAGTTTAAACTTAATATATTTTAAATTAAACGTAAGTTATTACACTATGGAAGCTGGTGTTTGCTAAAACTTTTGACAAAACCGAAAACGTAATAATTGATTTTATCTTGTCCGAATGTGAAAATCGACTGGAATTTATTTTCAGAAGCAATATATTAGATTTTCCCCACACTTGGACGTGAAAAAAACGGACTTGTATTATTTTCAATGTAAAACTCTTAAATGCGAATGAAATCATCTAAAAGCACAATGAAAATTATGATAAAATATTCAATTGATCATAATCATCAGGACCTAAATAAAAATGCATTAATCATTCTTTCTTTGAAACTTAATTATTTATTTTTAAATAAAGTTAAATCAGATTTTTAGTAATGTTAAAAGCTGATGCAATATTAAGATTTTATTTCTTCACTGTAATCAAGTACTTAAAAAATTGCGCACATTAGATACTTTTTGAGCTCATTTAATTTCAAACTGCTGATGATGGGTTAAAAATTTATTAAAATTTCTAAAAATATAACAGACATTAAGGAGGTATTTCAATTTATTTATATGTGAATTTTTTTTTTGGAAAACAGAAAATCAAAAATACTAGTAGCATGAATTTTGTATAATTTTTTTAATTTTTTTAACTTTAAATCATATTATGAAAAGAAAATTATTGCACTTAAAAAAGTCACACAATGCTCTCACTTCTAAACATCCGTCTTCTAAAATTAAAATATTTTTTAATTAGGATACACCCAAAGTATTTTAATTTCGATCTTTTCATTAATTTATATATTGTACTTAGGTACTGGTAAACTTATTATAATTATTTCTTTATTAAAACTGATAACTAACTTTTTTATTCTATATAGTTTAGTAAAATAAAATTTGAAAAATCTTTTTATATAGTATATTATATAAAACTCTGAATTCAAAAGATGAAAGTTATAAGATAATTCTAAGCCCATTTAAAATTTAGTCCTGGAAACAAAATTATAAAATTGACTTAGTTGACTTACTTTGACTTACTATGTACCAAGCGTCTTTTTTCCAAAGCACAGGTTTATTAGTATTTCATTTATTCCTACTTTTGTCCTTTTGAAGTCACAATTTAAACTTATTTTCAATCGAATTAAATTTTTATTATTCAAAAATGTGTCGAATTCTACGATACAAGTTTACTTTAAATTTTTATTTTCGTACATTTGTTGTAACGACTCGACGTTTTAAGAATATTTTTAACATTGCATATTTTTTTTTCTACATTTCCGATACTCAAATGCAACATAAGGCCGATTTCCATTAAGAAAATTTACTGGGAGTAAATTTTTTATGAAAAAAAAGCGCGATAGTTTATTGAAATTTTACTATATGGGTTAGAAAAAGGCAGACGATTAATTTTATAGTTAGTTATCGAAATTTAATTCATATTTTTGGCATACACAATTAAATTTTGATATCGGTGTTATTTTATTAAATTAAATGAATTTACAAAAAAAGACCGCTTTTGATTTTTTTTTTTACATTAAAAATTTTAAGGTATTCATTTTAAAAACTTTAAATTCAGATTTTGGTTTTTAATTCTTTAAACTTTTTGCCTTTGGCAACTTTATTTTTCATTACTACAAAAAATAAAATCATTTCCACGCAGGGCCGGTCCAGCTATATGTGCATGATGTGCACTTGCACAGGGCGCCTAACGAATACGGCGCCAATAGATTTGTAGTCAAGAAAATGAAAATGCATTCGAAATTGACTACTGTGCTAATGTGCACAAAAAAACTCTACCTAGAAAAAAATCAACACAGTATACAATTTTTTTGTATACGATGAGCGCCTAATGTGCAAATAAAAATTCAGCATAAAATAAAATCAACATTGTACATATATATGTAAATATTTTTTTTGGTATACACTAGGTAGAAAAAGTCTGCGTACGGGCTCGTTTTCTTATTTTTTGTTCAACATATTCCCAGTTTTGATGTTATTTAAAAGGACTCTATAAAAAAGTTTTTTTGAGAAAACAATTTTTTTTTTTATTTAAATTTTGAGAAATACCAATTTTTGGAAAAGTTTGCGTACAGCCGGTTTTAATTCCGCGTCTCAGAAATTAACAAGTAATGTCATTTGGAAGGCAATTGAATGTAGATAATTTTGCGCTATATAATTTTATCCTAACGATGAGGGAAAGTGTCAAAAATCGCCTTTGAAAGTCGTAAAAACAAGCGGTTCTAACCTATTTTCCAGCGGTTCTAAGCTATTTCTAAGACTTTCAAAGACAATTTTTGACACTTTCAGTTATCGTAGGGATTAAATTATATGGCGCAAAATTATCTACATTCAATTGCCTTTCAAATGACATTACTAGTTAATTTCTGAGACGCGGCATTAAAACCGGCTGTACGCAGACTTTTCCAAAAATTGATATTTCTCAAAATTTAAATTTTGATGAAATTTTTTTTTTATAGTCCTTTTAAATGACATCAAAAATTGGGAACATGTCGAACAAAAAATAAGAAAACGAGCCCGTATGCAGACTTTTTCTACCTACTGTATGTATATTTATTTGAGGACTAGCACTACTAGACCTACTGGGGATACCTCGTTAAAAAGAGCGCATTAGTATAGTCTACCTCAATGGTGACGTGAAAATGACTTATACTATGCTTATGGGCGCAATTTTCAAAATCAGCACAGGGCGCCGAATCAGCTTGAACCGGGTCTGTTTCCACGGTTACCAAAATTACTGCCAAAAATGTTCTTAATGGAAATCGGCTTTTAGGAATAGAAGTTGAGTTTTATAGTTTAAAAATTAATTAAGACATAAAATTAGATATTGGTTCGTGGCCGCGAAGTAGGAAAACATTAACTTATTTCTGAGCTCATATAACGTCTTTTAATTTTTAAAACTGTTGACAGTTGAGATACGCAAATTGACACACATTGTAATAACTCTGAATAGGTTAATAACTTTGAATAGTTGTTTTGAATTTCAAATACACGTTTCAGAGCGTATATATTTGAAATACATATCATTACTGCCAAATTTACACTAGGACTTTGAAATTCGGAATTTCGAATTATTTTATGCCCGATTATGTTTTTTCAATAATATAACTTTTAAACTTTGATTGAAATACAAATTATGTGTCAAGATATTTATATTTTTATTTCCATTTTTTCAGTTATAAATATAAATGTATTTAGGTTCAGTATTTTCTTTTATCAACGCATTTCTTTTATCAACGCATTTTTAATTTTTTATGTACACTATAAAATAAATTTATAATTGTTTATATTTATTATTATTATCATTATTATTATTATTATTTGCTTTGTTTTGTGGGGCATTGCGTCTCAAGACAAAATTTTTAATATTTTCTACTACGTAATATTTTAATTATCACATTATTAAAATGAGATTAATTTCTTAGACAGTAAGTTATGCATTTATTTAAAGAATTATTCACGAAGAATAAGAATTTCCCTTTCAATCTGTTTATTTACTTTGTTTTTGTCTTATACTAAGTAGTTGAATTAGAACATAATTCAGTAAAGTTAATAAAATATGTACATTATATACTTTTTAATATGATCTTTCTGCATCAGAAAAGGGGCAATTCATTCAGTCATTGAATTATCTTTGTATTATTAATTAAAAAAAAAAGATTACGAACCTGTTTTTGTAAAATAAAGAAAGTTTTGAATTAATAATTGCGCGCAAATTTTAGATTATCTATTTCATGAATTATCGTTTCATTGAAATAATGGTATTATTGTTATTATTGGAATATATACACATTTTATTAATTAATTTAAATAATTAATATAAACTTACACAAAATTTCTCTGTCTCTGCAACTTCGATTGCGTGTAATAGTTGCAATTTTTGGTCTTTGATGTTTATTAGCTTTCAGTGTTCCTTGATTGTCCTTAATTGTGCTATCTTCAATAAGCGTATCATCTTCTGAATTACACAATGCTGGTTGACATTTTGATAAATGAATGGTATCGGATGTATCTAAAAAAAAATTATATTTATATTTCTAATATTCTAACAGCTATATCGTTATTATACCATCATGGGGTAAAAATGAATCCCATTGTGAACTATCCCAAGGTTCTGAAAATACCGTTCCATCATCAGATTGTGCAGAATCTATTGCACTGAGGAATGATGGAGCTAATGAAGTGGTTTTTTCCACATTGTCATACGACGACACTCTGTAGTCTCCAATTATAGTTTTCTCAAAAATTCCTGGTTCTGAATCATTTTTATATTTTTTGATTACTTGATTGTATTTCAAGGGTGTGGAACATCTCACTATTTCCGGTAAGTTTAATTCTGGCAGCTTATCAGCAATTATTTGATGTATTGTAATAGGCTTTTTTTTAATTTCTTTAATTTCAGAATTCGCTTTTATTTGATTATTGTTGCCAGACCAGTGTTCTTCTGAGTCATAATCACCATACTCATCTTCTTCGTCGTTTCTAATCATGAATTCCCAACTACTATCTACCGGCCATGGATCTAAGCGACTAGTTTTTGTGACATTATTTTTCAATTGATCTAAACTACCAGCAATTTTTTCAATTTCAGATGAAACTAAAGCAGGGCAAATATGATTACAAGCCCCTCCTTTCGGTGGTTCCGAATGTCTATGGTTCGCAGGTAAAACATTATTTCGATGCATTCTTCTTAATATTGCAGCATTTAGGCCAGCTTGTCGTAATGCGTCGGCGGGCTCTGCATAGAAAGGGCTACCTTGTTTACTTCTTGTTGGAGTTTGAGCAATTGGCTTTGGTTCATTTTCAGATCTAATGTTATTGTCATTTAATGGCAAGAAGAGGCCTAGCCGATTTTTCTTTACCGGGTCGTCATTTAGTTTTGTATAATTTTTTCTCATAATTTCAGTATCATCTTCATTAGAAATTAATTTTTCAGTATCTGAATTGTGTTCTTGACTACTGGGATAACTACTGTTGATTTCTGAACTAACATTAATAGTTGGACTTGTATTGATTGAGGGAGAACTTATTGAACCCGTTGGTGATAAAAGGTTGCAATTTAAAGATGTGATATGGGCTAAAAAAATAAAATAAAATTCTATTGAGTATTGGATCTTTAGAATTTTCATGAAACTAGGTGCAAAAAAACAGATCAGTTTCAAAACATTTAAATGCGCTATTTATCGTTTTGGGCGTTTCCGGAAGGTATGTAAAATAATATAACTTATAAATATATTTCTTACGCATTTGTGGTAAAAGGTCCGGCCTCTTAACTTTAGAAACTTCAGGCTTAAAACTCGACATAACTCCATTACGTTCGAATTGGCTATCTTGTGTCCATAAGTCTTCATAATCACTTATTTTATCACCCAATGCACTTCTGCAGTAAATCTGTGGTGAATCGAGTATATCAGATTCTTGATAATGTTTCGATTCCTTCTTCCTTTCTTTAATACGCTTCTGTTTTCCACTTGATGGAGTTCCATTACTTCCAGTTGGCGAAAACATTTTTTTTTTACTATTATTTGAATCCTTACTATTTTGTGACTGCCATCTACTTGTCGAACCTTGCGATGATAATGTATCTATCTGTGTTTTGCATTCCCCCTCAGGAGATAAACGCTTTGCAAATGGATGAAAAGAGTTTGGGGTTGATATTGCTTGATTTGTTGGCGTTGGCGAAGTAACCTCAACAAACTGTTGTGAATTTGAGTTATCTACTTTAAATGTAACAGTTGTCGTTACTGTGAAATTGTTCGATGAAACATGATGTTCCTGGGGAGCTGATACTGTCGGATTAACAGGTGTTAGAGGTTTGGACCATCTAGTTGGTGGAGCTGGTGGTACTCTTAATGAACCCAAATTGAGCGTATTTGGTGGTGTTGGACGTTGATTCCGTACTATATGCTCAATATTTGATTGCTTCGGAGGTCTATTTTGTATTTGTGGGGGATGTGCAATGGATTTGAATGTGCTCAACTTATTTGGAATACCAATAGGTGCGTTACGGATTATAGGCGTTTCAGCAGGTGACATTGTTAAAATAACGTTATCTATTGATTCAGGACTTATTAAATAGTTTTGTCCTGTGCTTGTAGTGAAACTACTTAGACTAGAATTTGTATCAGATGGAGTGCCAGCTTGGCTGAATAAACCACCGAGTGGATTTGTTGGACTAAAAACTTTTGCAAGTTGATTTTGGTTATAATTATCTTTTTCATTTGAAGAGCTGAAAATAGTCATTCCAATGCCACTAGTATTTGAATCACTAAAAGAGTTCGGTGATTTAATTTCTGCGGCTTCGATCGTTGGAGTTGTATTAGCCATAGGATATCTCCAAAATTCTTGGCCCAATAATGCTAATGACGATAATTGTTGTCTATTTTTTGCCTCGTTTAATGCACGCGGCAGTACCTACAACAAATTTTTTTTGATTTATTTCACCATTTCGGTAAGAAAATTAAGATTTAAAGAAGTTACCAGTTGAACTGGAAGTTCATCACAGCATTGTGCGTAGTGAGCAATTAAAGCAGGTATGGAATCAAATTTAAATCTTGAGCTTTCTAAACTAAGTATTCCTAAATTAGATTGAATTAAATAATGTTCAATATATGGTCCCATTCCAATAGGTAATCGTACAGACACAGCCATTGTATTGGGTTGACTTGAACCTCGAACAATGAAATTCTGAAATGAACAGAAACATTATGAATGCAAAGAAAGTTGTTGGTTACTAAGTAAATTTGTAGATTCAATTTATTCCATTTTGATTTATTTGAATACATTATTATATTATATCTTTGCTAACTTTTAATAATATAGTGGGATTGACAAAATCAAAGATATGTACATATTTGTAAGGTTGTCACTGATGTCAGTATCGAGTGGAAAAAATGACAATGATGAATTAAATTGTATTTATTTAAACTTATAGGCCACTATCATAAAATACGAATAATTTTTATTTTTCATACCATTTATTGTAATGTTTTTTACTATGCATATTAATAATCATTAAATTAATAATCAATTGTGAAAATATAGACTGTATTAAATAAGAATTTTATAATAATGCTACATATTGTTATTAATTTGGATTCAAAAAAAATTTTTTTTTTCTAATTTCATTGAAAATTTTCGACTGCAAAGGGTTATATATATTTATTTATAAAAAAAAAGAGATTTGTATGTCGAGAATAAAATATTTTTATATTATACGTACATTGTATTTTAAGTGGCTAAATTATAATAAATACAATTTTCAGCTCAAGGGCATTTTCAATAAAATATAATTTGAAATGATAATGTTATTACGTTATCAATATATTCTATAAACTAGTTCTACATAATTACATTTTTCAATTTAAAAAAAAGGAGCCCGAGGAAACACGCATTCTCATAATTAATATTGCAAGCCGTACATTCATATTGCGTTAAGTAAAGATACGCTGAACTCAGCTATACTCTAATCTTATCTGTTATATTGAATAAAAAAAATATTTGCAAATTAGGAATTGCAAACATTTATGAACTTGTAAACTAGTTGCCGCGAAGACAAGAATTGTTACAAAGGGTTTAAAATACAATTTTTATGGCACAATTTTAATTATAAAGCCATAAAAAAGCAAAAGTTTATTACTTTTATTATGCTATAACGGCTATAACATAATTATAAATGTTTATAAAATTATTTTATCTAGACTCGTTTCAGTTGAATAAGGATTACCAACTATCATCAGCAGCAAATTTTAAGCTTAAACTAAACAATCGAACTGTACAATAGTTTTTTATAATGTCTTCTGCTTAAATGATAAAAAGTAAAAAATAAAAAAATTATTATACATAAATAAATTTATAGAGAAAGGCGTCTGTTCATTCTAGTTAATAAAATTTTTGATACTAAACGTGAACTTAAAAATTTAATCAGAAGTAATCTGTGATCTGTTAAAATAAAAAACCAAATGGAAAATCAATTGGATACTGATACTACGAAGTTTTATGAGTACCTATATGAATTTTGATCCGCGGCTGATATAACAAGCTGGATTTATTAAATATTTTTTTAGGATTTTAGTGTTGGAGTGGAACAAAACTTAAAAATATACAATCCCTTCTTTTTTTTTTTTTAATGGAAAACGGGTTAAAAATGTAAGAGTACAAGATTTCTCAAGCAAATATAAAATTGCTGATTCAATAAAAATTTATAAAGCTAATTTAGTAGATTGATTATTTTGTATTCAAACGATTTCAAAAATTGATTCATTTAAATTAATAGTTTGGAAAAAGTACCAAGAATAATGACAACTGTTAAAATATTCTGTGGTCAATGGAAATAGTTGTAGTATAGATGAAAAAGTTTATGCCTTTAAAAAAAAAAGAAAAAGAAGATAATAATAAAATATGGTTTTTTTTAAGGATATATCATAAACCATTTGCTATCGATTTTCAAACGACCACTTTGGTTGTATCATTAAATGTTAGTATATCTGTTGATAAAAAAAATAGTGAGTTGGTTGCTTGCAACAGTAAAATTAATAAAATTTACTTTTTTTAAAAAATTAATTACATTCTACATATTACATATATGTATTGTATAGCTTTATGAAATTTATTGTAGCTATATCAATTCAATTGAAAATATACTTATGAAAGAATTAATCATACAAGAAAGAACGATTCAACTTTTTAAAATACACAATACATACGATTATTTATATTAATGATGGATGACATAAATAAACGTGATGTAAATGAAAATTTGGTAATTTATTTAAAGTATTAGGAATGAATATAATATAATAAGAAATGGCTTGATTTTTTGTAATATTAAAGCAAATTTTTTTTTTGTCAGCTAAAAAATTTAAATGTTTCGTGAAAAAGAAAATAAAATTTTCGAAAGCTCGTAGATAGTCATTTATTTTATTTTGACTATGTCCGAAGAGTTTTCTTTACCACACATTCGAATTGATAATTAAGGTCATTAAAAGATAAACAACATACAAAAAGAATTGACTTTTTTACTATAAAAACAAAAATATTTTTTGACCAGAACGAACTAACAAATTATATATCTTTTAATTCGAATTCATAACAAAAAATTATTATAAATGGTGATTCATGGAAAAACGGCAAAGAAAAAATAAGACGGTGAGAATATAAGGTTTTGAATATAATACCACAGCTTCACATTTAATATAAAATAGCATCGATTTAATAAATATATGAATTTATGAATATATGAATTTGTTCGTTTCCGGATTGAATTTGTTCGATTTAATTAAATTTTTAATCAATTAAACCAGCTTTTTTTCATAAATATTAATATTATTGTTTTAATAAATTTCTTTAAATATTTGTTTTTTTTTCGTTTTAATTTTACAAATCGGTCCATAAGTTTCCTTTAGATATTTTCGAACAGTTTAAATAGAATAAATTTGTACATAAGTATGTATGTTTTAAAGTATTAAATCATAAAGTTAAAAAATTTAATAAAATTATTTGGGTAAAAGTTTCTATTTAAAAGGAAATTTCAGAAATAATTGTTTAACATTAAAACTATCAAAAATAATGAAAAAGTGAAAATAAATAAAATAATTTGATTTTCAATATATTGGTTACTTGAAAGCTCCCTTCTGGTTTCATTAAATTATTAATAAGCCCACACCAAAAAAATAAAAATACACTCAATAAATTTTGAACCATCTTGTGTTTTTTGTACCTACATAAAATAAAATCTTTCCTGCTTTAAGGAAAACAAGCATAAGCTTTTTTGTTAAAAAGAAAACATATGATGTAGCTTATACATATTTTATAGTTTTATTCTATACTTAACAATTTATTGAGAATAAAAAAATCTTTATGTAATTCTTCTCCCTTTTATGTTTTCAGAAAAAGAACAATATCACAGGCTAGACGCTACAAAGATAAAATAAATTATAAATACATTTGCGGTAGTATGTACTACGTATGTTGTATAGGTATATATGTCATTTATTAAGCATATTTTCCCGTACGTTTTTTGCATATTGTAATATTGTATCACTAGATTATATCAATAATATAGTATTAAAAAAATTAGGAAAGTGAACGAGACATCAAGCTTTTGTTAAACTCTGTTGATTTGTGATCTAGTTCTTACATTGAAGTAATTTTTCGAGCTTGGATTTTCATTTACTGCTGTGCTGATTTTAATTTTGGAAAGGTGTTTCCACTAAAATTTTACATTATATCCTCTGAATTAATTGATTTTGTTCTTTAAAACACGTTACGGCTTATGATGATATGGTTATTTATGAATAATTCTATAGATAGAAATACATACATTTTATATACACGTGTTTGAAAACAGTTTTTATTATGTTCATTTTAAAAGATCGACATACTACATACTATATACTGTGAAAAATAATTAGTATTGGAGTGAATATATTGTATTAGACATACGGTTAAGCTACGGATTCAATAATGAACTACTTCTTATATAATATAATCTGTTTTGTCAAATATATTATAAATCAATTGATGTAATATGTTAATAAGTATGTATATGATCCTTTAATTAGAATTGCATTCTTAATTTCGTCAGCCTTAAAATAAATTCTATCCCCTTTGACTTTATAGTTGCATATGAAAAATAGACAAAATTTGAAAAAAGTATGCGGATCACTTTTTCGAGACGAGTTTAGCTTTAAAATTCATTGTTATTATAAATTTTATAGGGGACGAGAGCGTTCCTACGAACAGTCCATTTCAGTGTTGTGGCTTCTTAAATATATTTGTCAAACTAAAAATAAATTTTTTTCATAAACCAAATAATTTTGTTACAATCCGATTTGCAGGTACTAAATGTTCACCCCAACCCTAACCATAAATTTTGTATAAAAAAAACCATTCATTCCTTTTTTTTCCAAACATAAAGAACCTTTGTCAAAACTTTTCATTTTTAATTTAAAAGCTATGAATGAGTTTTCTTTTACTGGATTTTCTTTAGCATCAAAAGAAAATTAAAAATTAACAATTATTTTTTGCAGAAAAGCACACAAAAAGTATCCGATGATGATCATCAGTTTGACTACCTCAGACTAATGTAAACAGATATTAATCAATAAAAAGGTAAACATAAAGAAAAAAGAAATATATTTCATGAAAAAGTTTTGTCTAAAATTTTATGGAAAATTTTTTAAAATTCATAAAAGATATGTACCTACACCTAGCTCTTGTCGAAGAGCATACAACCATTTTGTGAAAAGGTATATTTATTTTATACATTGTCTGTAAATAAAAAAATTGCACAAAAACATTTTTAGATAAGAGAACACACATCAAAAGCAAAATCTAAAAGTTTTAAAAATATGGGTTTGTTGTTGACTAAGCATATTATTTGTTATTTTTCGTTATTTTTTTTTAATTATAAAGACACAGTGGGTAATGCTATGTATATATAAGTTTATTTATTTTTAATTTACTCACCCCTTCTTCTTTGCCTTGCAACAAATGTACAGCACCAGCTCTTTGAATTCCAGGTAAAAACCAAACAGGATGTGTTCTTAATAAACGTTCAACTAATCCTAAATCACAGGGTGGACTGTCGGAACAGACAGATGTTTCACTTGATGTTTCACCTTCAGCCAATATACCACCATCTGAACTTGATATGAGGGAAACACGTGACTAGAAATAAAAAAATGAGAAGAAATTTGAAAAATTAACAAAAATTATGCATTATATTTATACATAGGTATATTTGTTGTACATATATATGATATAATATATGTACATTTATTTTTAAGGATAAAAACCGAAACGATATAAAGGATATTAAAACATGCATGAGTTGATTTTTGTTCGTAGGAAGGAGTAACATTTTTGGAAATTTATATGAATTTTTTTTTTTATTATTAACGGTATGTTACATTAAACAATGTTAATAGGACCAGAAATTTTTTGTTAAATTGTTGTGATTTTTTGACCCAAAAGAACTATTTCGCAGTGTTTATTTTCTATTAGATTAAATTTTACGCAATTTTGCGTTATGGAAATATAGATTAATATAAATTTTGAAAAAAAAATTTACGAATAATCTATCATAAATATATAATTGTAATCTATTGTCAATTTAAGTCAACTCATATACAAATATATAAATGTAGGCACGCGATTCCGAACTTTAAATACTATCACACGTATGTATTAGAAGCTCAGCATTTTCATGTTATACATAATATATAGCTGCATAATGTTTTATCTTTTTCAATTTATTTTTCGTAAATGGTATCCTATCAAAGGATATCAGTCATCTAAATGCTTTATTTTATGTCTAATAGGTATTCAGAATTTGGAAATATTATAAATAAAACAGTAGGTATACATAATCATAAATGGTGCTAATAATGATGGTTTTATTTTTCAATTCAATATGATTTATAACCATCAGAAATTTAAATTTTACTTTCAATTTTTCTTTTTCTAAACTGTGAAGTATAAATTGAATTCATAAATCAGAAAAAAAATATTCATGGCCACTTACATACATTCTATGTTGCAAAGGTAGATAAAATGATAAAATTGAAAATTGTTAATAATGTACATTGCATTATGTATATGAATGTAAATTTTGTAGTTGTATGTGAATTTTGACGCAGCTAAATTATCATTCTATTTGGAAATGAAATGTTTAAGTATTTTGTATTTGCATTACGATCGCAAGCATTACTGAATTAGAACTTATGGATTGAAGGCAAATAACTTGAATCTTCTTCATTGTGGAATTCAATAATGTAAATGCAAAATCGAAAATATAATAAGTAATTAAATAAACATACCTGACTCAGTTCATCTACTGATAATGGTCGACAATTTGGTAATAACGCCTGCATATCATCTTCAAGAATGTCATCGCAGCTGCTATCTTTTATGACATCAATTTTGTCCGTATTATTGTTATCACTTAAAAATTTATTAATCCTTCCAAGATTACCTGACGAGTCAATTTCACAAAAAGGTAGTCGTCCTGATTTTATAAATTGCTGAGTTACAGATGATGATGAAGTTTCTGCAAACCTGCATTAAAAAAAATTAAATTCAATTGTTAATGTTGGAGCAATAATTATAGATATGGAACAAATTTTAAATTTTAATTTTAATTTGAAATAAATCATATTTGATATTAATATTCTGGACCAACTATAGTTCAAAAATCGTTTTTTTTTTTTAATCTTCCAGAATTGACGGAAGTGACGGAAAGATGATTTAAAGTGTATATAATTGAAATAATGTTGTTCTCTAAGACATCGCTTAAAACTGGTTTAAAGGCTAATTATTTTTTCACTAATAACATTGGAAGACTTTAATTAATATTTAAATTTTCTGTATATCCGAAGCCAAGGGAAGTGGTAGACTAAAGATAATTCTTCTAATTATTATTTTTATTTTATTTTTTAAATTTAAATTATCGTTTCAACATACAAACGTACCCTGACGAAGTAATGTAAGACAATATATATTTCATATATTGTCTGAAGCCGATAGGTCGTTGTATGCTGATTGTTTTTAATTTGAGTAATTTTTTATTTTTTTTTGATTCATTTTGAATCTTCATGAAATGTCTTAGTTGACGCCGGAGGAAGTAGTAGGATATTTTCCACTAATTCTTCTTCTTCTTTTTATTATATTTTTAATTTTTTAAATTTACTCTTTCTTTTAATATTTACTCTCTTTTTTTTTTTAATTTTTTACCAGGGAAACTATTCTTTGGTTATGTTATATGGTGGTTACATGTCACTAGTGATTTCGTTCTTTATCAGAAACGAGACTTGTTCTTATTGTTTTATGTTTGTTTTTTCTATAATTCTTTTTTTTTTCTGATGCTTGATTTAAGCATCGTTTGGTGGTAATATTAAAATTCCATTGCATGCTTCGTACCGAGCCCTCTCCTCTCATATTAGCATGTATATGAGAGTGATGGTAAAGTTTTCATGGCAATTTATTGCCTTGAAGTGCAGTGGTGTTAGGATACACCCCCAACTCATTAAAAAAAAAAAAGTAAGCTATTTTCGGAGTATTAAGTACACAAATAATTAAAGAGTTGTTTGAGGCCACAGCCCAGAATAAAATGATTATGGGTTTTATTTATTAATATAAAGTTTTTGGGGTTTATGAAACAGAATATCAAAGCAAGCTCGTACATAATATATTGTGTAATTTAAAACTACATGTGCTAGCAATAAATTTTAATACATTTCCCTCTGTATTAATGAAATTTTGTTATTAACATGATGGTTTGAATATTTCAAAAAAATGCGTAATTAATTTATTCGCAATATTTTCAAAAATGCTTATTTGATTTTAGAGGAAAAAATAATCGATTACAGGAACTTGAAAACATGAAATGTAAACTGGGAACTACAAAACATACATCTCTCCAGTTAAATTCAAAAGTAGATAAAATCAAGAATTTGTAAATAAAAATGGAGAATGCTTGTGTAATTTATTATATCATGTCAATGGACTGCAGTAAAATGTGTTAGGTATATATGTATAATAGAATTTTTAGATATAATATAACCATAATAAATAATTATGCTTTTGGATATTATTAAAATTAAAATTTGTATCTCTAGAACTGATTATCGCTATTAATTTATTAAAGAATTTATTTTTCAATCAAGTACGAAATTACGACAAAAGATAATGTAAAGGTTATAACAAAATTGTAATTAGAAAGGAAAGGCAAGGTAACGAATAGTTTGTTAGAACACTTTTACCAAATATTCATTTCCGGTTAATAAACAGCAAAAGTTGGTTTACTTGACTTATCAAAATATAATACCAATATATGTTCATTCATCTATACTTAATATACTGTGTAGTATTTATCAAATGAATAATTCTTAAACAAACATATTATTGTATTTATTTATTGTAAATTGGAAATTACGTATTGAGTAGTTTTTTTTACATATTTTATGTACTATGTAGATAGGATTGTAAAAATATTGATTTATTCTTACGGTCAATACTCCTAAAAATATTTTAATACTTAAACAGTATTGACGAACAGTTTTCTGATAACGATACAGTAAAAAGTTATCGATTAATTTTCTTAAAAAATTCCTGGATAATGCAATTCGCCGTGTACATCTAAAATTAGAAGTTATATTTTGGAAGTTGTAAGTCACAAGTTATATTTTAACAAAACTTTTATTGCCATTTCTTACAACTTCGTGGTGAATCTTGCAAAAAATAGCTTACCCCTTGCTTCGTCGGTCAAAATAGATTTTTTTTTAAATATACAGACGAATCGAATTTTATTGACAATTAGAATTTAGAACGTGCTTTGACCATTCATAAGTGTTCAATTTCAATGAGTTTCAGTAATTATTAAATGTTATTAATCTTATCTTTTATATGAATTTAAATTCTTATTTTTTTAATTAAATTAATGAAATGAAAAAACCTATGCGACCAAAATATCTTTGGCAAAATATTAACTTTAATTTAATCTCAATCGAATGAATGTTCACATTGTATTATACCCTTTTAGCATATATAATATATGAATATATTTCATATAGCATCATCATTGATAGATAACTAACCAAACTGAAACTACAGCAAAAAGTTTTTATACAGCGTTTTATACATAACTTTATGATAATCCTATTCCCTTTTTTTTTTAAATCAATACTTGTATAAATGTATACATTTTATTGCGATATTAAAATGATACTGGAAATTTAAAATTCTTATTTTTTTTTTCTTTTAGGAAATTATTCCAAGAATTTATTTTACTTTATGATAAAAAATTTAAATGAAAATGAAATGGAAAAATTTATTTGCTACTCAATAGAAATCTTCCAATGAGATTTAATCTCTTGGGACAGGCTTACCAGATTACCAAATTTTATTTTATTAAAAAGTTAGGAAAGTTAGAAAAACTGCATATTATTTAATTTTGAATCTAAGAAGTTTAAAATTACTGTATTTAACAAAAAATTTGTAGAAATATTGAACTAAACGTTAATATGAAGAAAGTGATATCAACGATTGATGTTTAATTAACAAAAGAAAGAAACAATCTTGTTGTAAAAACTTGTTTGGAACTGAACATGACATAAGAACACCTACTAAATAACTTTGTAAAATCAAATATATGTTTTAAAAAAAAATTGCTTCCAGAAAAATATTAAATTTGTAAGAATTACAAATTTAAAAAAATATTTTAAGTTTTTTTTTAAATATTAATAATTCCAATAAACCAGTTTTTAAATGAATATTTATATAATAATAAACACTTAACACATCTGGCACTCCTTTCTTTTCTTGACATTTAAGAAACTTTTATAATTTCTTTAATAATCATTACATATATTTTGTTCCCAGCGGAAAAGTTTTGAAGATTATAAAAATTAAACAAAATTAAATAAATGCCAGACAAAGTTTGTAAATATATTTATATACATCATAAGTATTTTTGTACCCGGAATGATTTTTTTTAAAGTATGAACAAAACATTCAAAAAAAAAATAATAAAATCAATGAAAATTAAGAAATCTGTGAAGTGAAATATTTTATATGAGACTTCAGAACAGAAAACTCGAATTTCGGAACGGAATTTATAAAAATAATAAAACAAGCAGAGACTTGCATGGTTAGTTGAACTGATTACCATTAATCATTTTAATATTTAATGGTGCTCTATTTTGAAATTGTTTAAAGAAAAATAAATAATTTAGAGGAATACCATTCACTAGGATGAATATAATTCATGATGGGAAGCAGCGGCGGCTCGTACATAGGTGCTGCGACACTGCAGAACCCTCAAGAAATTTCTAAAAATTGAACTCATAAATAAATTTTTTGTTAGCTCTGAATTTTTCTTACTTTAAAATTATTTTTAAATGAAATATAACAATTGCTGTAACATTTTATAAACAAGAGTAGCCTACTTTCAGGCTTACAGAAAATCAAATATAGAAAATACAGAAAGTACTTTTCAAAAATAGCTGCGGAAATTTTTTTAACAGATTTTTTGGAACTGCGAATTTCACAGTGCAGGGAATTTTTTTTTCATGAACAATTTAATACATTTTTATTGCTGTTAAGTTTTTTTTCATGACTTGAATGTAAGGAAAAATGCACTGCCACAGAAGCAGTGCGGCTGTATACTTTCTTAAAAATTTAAAAACAAATAGCTATGTGGGAATTTTTTTTGTTTGTTTTGGGATATTTTGAAAGTAAAGAAAAATGCACTGCTTCAGAAGCAGCACAATTTTTATATGGGATATAGGTGGGATGTTTGCTTTTGAATTTTCAAAACTGATATATGAGTAGGTATATATCATAAAACATTTATAATTAAAAAAAAAAGAGGTTGTTATTTTTTGCAGCACCCTCTTTCAAAACGTCCACGGGCCGCCACTGATGGGAAGGAAAGCAAATAAAAATTTCAAAAGGGTGTATATTTTACATATTTGATATTTATGTGCTTTGTATAATGAAATATAAGTTTTATTATTATTTTTTGCAAATTTAAAATATTTTTTATTTCAAATTTGAACATTAAATTAAAAATTTTTCTAATAAAAATATGGAATTTTCTTTCTATTTGCCTTATAAAAATTAATTACACATAATTAACCCAAACGGTTTTATGTGTTGAAAGCTTTTAAACAAAAAAAAAACTTTATAATATTTGAAAATTATGTAAAAATAAAGAAAACTAATTAAAAAAAAAAGCTCTAAGTTTTTCCCTTTTCCTTTTATTCTTTTATGGTAATTTTCCTATTTTAGATTGCCGTAGAAAGAGTAGGTATAATTATTTCTTATATCTATTCATAAATATATATATATATATATATATATATATATATATATATATATATATATATATATATATATATATACATATATATATATTTTGGTAGGTATATGTAATTAAAATAAAGTTGTGCTACAGTTGAAAATTATATTAATTAATATTTATCATTAAGCTTGGCATAACCCTTACGAGGTGTCTAATGAAAAAAATTCGATTAAGTACGTTAACGTTGAATTGGTTTAATATAACCGAACAAAAGATTAAGCTTAATCTTAAGTTTATGAGAGGAAAAATTAGAATAATGTGAATTCCAACAGTTCTTAACATTCAGGACATTTTTCGGTTAAAGAGCTTAGAAGATGCAAATGGATATTTTAGGAAATATTAAATGTTGTTCGTAACTTTTCTGTTCGACTTCATCTATAACGATTTTAACACATTTTAATTTAAATATTTGTAAAAGTGGGCATTTATTTTAATTTGAATTAAAACAACATGAATTTCTATGACCCAAAACTATTGACTATTTTCCAGAGTTGGACAAAAAAAAAAAATATATAAAAAGGTATACATTATAATATAATATAATTGATTTCCTGGCATGTTATACGACAAAGCATGTTTACTTCAATAATATTAATTTCACTGATTAGGTTTTGCCAAAACAAACATTAGCGAAATTTTTATTTATTTAATTCATTTATTCTATTAGGATAAGCCTTTACAGTTTACAAATTAACTTAGCCTTATTAAATTGAAACAAAATAATTATATTATTTAAAACTATTTAACTCGCATGCATATACAATTTAGAATTATATTTCTTAGTCAATTAAGGTTAACGACTTCAAAACACAGATTTAGAATTTTAATTCATAAGACATTGAAATTTTCATAATTAGGTCAAAATATTATTAAGAATTTGCAGCCGGAGGTCTTTAAAAAGTGTGTACATAGAAATATAAATATCAATTTGTTCCAAAAATCAAAAATAAAAACAGGACTTCAACCTCGTTCTCCTTAACTCAATTTAAAATATTAAATTAAACATTTATCATATAGCTTGTTTGAGAGAAATTTGGCGATATTACTGCATGGTTGGTAAAAGTAGGCGAACCTCTCGACTTGAAGAGAATTGGAATTAATTATGTTTTAAGAATTACAGAATTTAATTCACAATAAAATCCGCCTAAATGCCAACAAGATATCATTCCAATTGATAAATTAATTTAGTTTTTTTTACAATTGCTCATTTCTTTGATTTTTTATTTTAATGATTTCCAGTAAGTGATACATAAAACCAAACTATATTTTGTAAGATAATTATTTATAAATTGCTTTATCTTAATACGTTTTTTTTAATACTTATACATATTTATTTGAAACTAGTCGATCTCGTGGCATATGAATTTTTTTTTACAAAAATTGCGTTGAAAAAAAAAACACTTTTATTTTTTCCAGAATTCTTCAATTTTCCGGGAAAATTTTCCAATTGTTCTTTTGTTCTGAATTTATGTTATTACCAACGAACAGCATTTAATATTTATTTATATAGATTTAATACACATTTCCCTTTTCGATTTGGTTATTTTGATTACATTAGATAGTTTTCTTTAAGAAATGCGATATAAAAATTAATGATTTATAAAGGATGTTCGGACACACTGAAAGTATCTCTCTCTTAAAAACTTAGAATTTCATCTAAAATTATTCAATTAATTAAAAAAAAATATATAGCTTATTTATGCGTAATTATATTATTTAAAATTATTATTTTCTTATTATAAATTAAGTTCACTAACTAATTTTTCTCCATACCTTTTGAATAAAAGATATGACAGCATAATATATAGAATTCCACAATAAAAATATGTACACAATTATTTTTACATTTTTTAAATTATTGTATCGTCGCTCTGCCGCATGCGACTGCCGCTCTCTTACTTCTGATGTGTAATATTTTTATTTTCGATTTATTAATTTTTTATGTTTCATCTGCGTTATTTTTTATAGCACAAGTGTGTTCTTAATTTCGTTAATAAAAAAAAATAAATAAAAAATTAAAAAATAGATATCATACAGTTGTATCGAAATTTGCGAATTTCCACATTATTCGGTGGACTTTGTTCAATAACTACTAATTTTTACAATTAATATTAGATTCAGTAATATAACTTTATCGAAATTGATGACTTCAGATCCAAAACCAGATAACTCCAAATTTCAGAAATGATTGAAAAATAAAAATACACTATATTATATCGACTAGAATCTGACTGAGAACTAAATTTTTGTAATATATATTTGATCCTAGATATTTTAATATTTCTATTTTGTCGGAAAAAAGAAATGTTTAAAAAAAATTTGGGAGTTATCTAGTTTTCGGACTAATTTCTTCAATTTAAATTAAATTGTTGTTGTTTTTAAAAGATATAGGGTAATTTCTGTATAATAGGGCATTTGTTAAGTTCTTCTAAACTAGTACTAAATTTTAATTATTTCTCATTTTTAGAAAGAAATTTGCCGACAGGAACGCATTATAAGCCGAGTAATGTTTTGTTTCAAAGGTTTAAGGCAGTATTTAAAAAAAAAAAAATTTAGCTCCCATTCATAATTTTCTATTTCTATTCCTATTTATATTTAATTTGTTTGAGGCACAAATTCTTTTAATAACAAAAAAAAACTGAACAAATAAGTTTAGATTTAGGAATTTTATACTTGGTCTATTAGAAATTCAAATATAAATAATAAAATTAATAAAATTTTTTCCAACTTTTTGATATAAATATACAACTATACTAAAAGCTAAATAATTTCAATATATCAATTAATTGACTTAAATTGGGCGCACATTAATTGATTAAAGTTTAGAGAAATAA
Organism: Hybos culiciformis; assembly: GCA_964007475.1. Taxonomy (NCBI): domain Eukaryota; kingdom Metazoa; phylum Arthropoda; class Insecta; order Diptera; family Hybotidae; genus Hybos; species Hybos culiciformis. Next base: position 60,410,177 of record OZ023273.1, read on the forward strand.
AAATGTGTTTACAAAAGTTTATTTACTTTGATAAGATAATATATTTTTGATTATTTCATAAGTTTGCAAATGAAAGCTTTAATGTATTATTATACACTGTACTGTACTCTTCCAGTAAAAACTATTACAAATTCGCTTAAGTCAGCTTATTCATATTACAAAAATTTGCAATAAAAATAAATTTTTCTTATAATTTAATTTTAATTCGATTAAAAAATACAATTGTTGTAATAATTGTTGGAAAAAAATAATTGTAGTTAATGCATGTAGCAGAATGGAACGGAGTTATATATTCCTTTCGGAAGTTTAATATTGGTCTTTATTATTCATCTTATGTACTACTTTCGGCACTGAAAAACAATTTCTGTTTTTTCTATGCCGGTTGGATTTGAAAAGTTGAAATATACAATCGATTTGAAATTAAAGAAAAAATTAAATAAAAAATAAAGTAAAATTTTTTAAATCAAAAATTTTTAATTCCTTTTCCTGTTTAATATTCATTTTGATAAATATTTTTTTGGTAATAATTCATGGCATAAAATTTCAAAAAATTAAATAAAAAGGGTTTTTTTATTATATGAAGGAATATGAAAGACGATTACCAGAATTTCCCGGGGAGATCTTTTCATTCCTTGAGAACAAACGTTTTATTTGAATTTTTATATTTTTTCCTATGCGCATCAGATAATAAATACCTATAGGCTATAACAAATAATGAAATTAAAAACAAAAAACTTTAAATAACCTTTTCCACAAAAACTTTTCTAAATAATAAATTATGATTCTTTGTTTATATATGTATATCAATACAAATGCAATATATACATAAATGCTCTAAATATAATTATAAAAATTTTGCTCAATTTCATTCTAATTCACAATCGAATTAAATAAAATATTCGAAAAAATGCATAATAATAATGTTATATCGTCCGCTCAGATCAGAATTATTCTAAGTCCATTTTTTTCAAAAACGGTTTTATTTACTTATTAGCTAGTCAGTACGGTTTCTGATGTGTGTGCAAAAACACGTTTTTGTTTAAATTGTTTTTCGTGTTCAAAACATAGGTAAGTACAAAATAATCCTATGCCCAACATATTTTTTTTTTACCGGAAAAATCATTGTATGTCCACTTATTTGAAATTTAATTAGTTCTGAAACAGGGTATTTCACCCATTGCCCCTCTCAAAATGATTGAAAAATGATATAATTGTAGAATAAACTTTTTGGCATACATCACTTTCTTAAACAAAGAAACAGTTTTTAATCTTAAAATAGCTCTCCTGTAAAATTTTAAATTTTGGAGAATAGTTCTGATCTGAGGGGACGATATGTATAACTCAAAATCATCTATTCTGGGCGAAAAGTTTTTTGAAAGCAATTTTTCAGTTAATTTTATATGTTTGGATTATATTTTTTATGCTTTAATTATATTATACGATATACTTCCATCCAAATATTAAATTCTAGACTTTTTTTTATTTTTGAAAATGGAAACTAAAAGCACAGATTGGCAATGAAAATGAAAAAATAGCCAGCGGTTTGTAAATGGACGTAGTGATATTGAAACAGAATGACATAAAGACAATGGACTTATTAATGTAAAATTCAATTAAAAATTTGGAAAAAAACGCATTTTATGAATTTTCGAATTAAACTAAATCAACCTGCCGATAAAGCACAAAAGAGTATATTAATAGTTACTTACTGAGAGATTTTAAGGACCCATTTTCAACTTTAATTCGAAATTTAAGGGCATTCGTTTATCACATAAAATTAATCGAAATCATTAGGTAATGAGCGTAAATGATGTGAATCTTTTGATTTATCATCAGCTGATCAACAGCATTCCAAAAAAAAATTAAACAGTAGATAATTAGAAAGATATTATTAGTTAGTTGTGAACTTTTCAAAGAATCATATATAAAATAAGTAGCTTGTTATCTTAACAAAGGATATGTCTGTTTTAATGATTTTTTGCTCTAAACAAGATGTATAGGAATATAAAGATTTTGCCAGTAATCAATTTGGTTTGTTTAAAACCACACTCGTTTCTTTTTAAAATTCAGTCCGATACCAATAGAAAATTGAAGAAATAAAAGAAAGTGCAATTAAATATTGTCAGTTTAATTCACTTATATCGGGTTGTAGTTTTTTCATATACTATAAATTAAACATATCATTTTAACATTACATTAACTAAAAATTATACACATATACTTAGATATTTATTAAAAATAATAATAAATTATAATCGTTAGTTAATTTAATCTACAACGAACGGGTATTAATTTTTATTGTAAGTTTTTGGTCGTTAAATTTTAAATAAAAATCAAGTAAAATAAAAATACATAAGATATAATAAATTTATGACACTGTTACGACTAAAACAGTTACAGCTATTCCTAACTTTAATTTCAGCTAATTATTAATATATATTTTTTTTGTAGGTGTTTCTTAAATATTATACTTTTTAGAAAGTTTAACTCAAATTAAAAATCAAAAGTAGCAATTTTACGCCCACAGGTAAAAATTATTTGAACATGGATAATTCCAATCTTTTTAAGTTTTTTATATGTGAAGGTATGTAGAAAATAGTAGATTTTATCTTAATTATTTAAAAATTAAATCAATATTTCGAGATTTATAAAGACGTGCTTATTTCAACATTTCAACAATGTAATAAATCTTACCGTATTAAATTGTTTCGTTTTTCCTCCGACTGATCTTCATGATCTAGTCTAGTTATAAACAAAAAACTTAAGTCACAAACTTATTTTTATTGATTTTCATTTTGATATAAAATTAAAACGGAATTTCCTCAACGGATGTCTTGACAATGTGTGCCAAATAACAATAAGCATTATAGTTCATTTTTATTAATGTTTAGTTTTTAGTCCGGTTTAAAATTAACGATATATGTACTTGACAAAATTTTCTCAAAATGATTTAATGGTATAGGTATATATACGAGTAAAAGAATTCGCAATATCATATATTGTTTCTACAGAACTAGACCTGTGGTTGTTTTTTTATTTTTTTTAAACTCAAGATTGAAAAAATGGACGATATACTTATTATTTTAATGTTATTGTTAAGTATTTGTTATTATAATTATTTTTTCAAATTTGTTGCAAATAATTTGTATTTATTAAAATTAATTTCTATCAAGAACTCATAACACACAAAAAAGGAACTTATAATATATAGATTCTAAAAATAAATTTGTTTTGTTTATTTTTGTTTCAGCAAAATAACAGAAATAAGAAGCCTTAAATGTAGATTAAGGATCAGAATCCGGTACAATTAAAAAAATCATGAAAAGACATATTCAAATTTTTCGAAACCTTTTATTTAAAACCAAGACCAATGAAATCAGATTTGTACTAAGCTGGGAAATGGGAGCAAAAAATTGCTGTTTTTGGCACCTTAAGTGGCTGTAGCTCCGGATCGAGACCGAATTTCGGGAAACAAAAATTTTACCGTACTTACAGTTTTTAAGCTACTTTCGATTGGGTTGAAAGAAAACCACATTTGTAGACCTCTCCGTGATTTTACTGAAATCCTACGTGAAACTGATCAATATTAAAAAGCATTGAATTTAAATCAGTATGAAACAATAATCTTAGAAATTTTTTTGTATAATCTTAGTCTAAAAATGATTTAGGGAATTTTTTTTTTAAAGAATGTACCTATATAAAAATCAAACAAATTTTTATAAATTTAAAATCATATTATTTATATTTGTATATATACTAAAATTAAGTGTTTATGTATGTTTAATAATGGTATTGGGTGGTATGATAAGTAGGGCAATCTATTTATAAACACAATCGTTTGAATACTTTTCTGTGTGTGATTTATATACTTCGAAAGCTTCAAACCAGTTAAGGCGCGTGTTATACAAACCCACCTTCGACTTACTTGTGAAAACCGGAAAATTAACATATATATAAAAGAAGATTAGTTCATTTTCATTTCACCAATATATTTTGTTTGCACATTTCAACTTCATCAGAGCTCGATGAAACTAAAAATTTTTGTGATAGATTGAAGTAGGAACAATCTAGTTTTATTTTTTCAAACAAACAATAACGATTGAACATAACGATAACTATACATATTTATTCTTAATATCTTGTGTGTTGATTTTGATGAAATTTGATCTGAGTGGAATCTCTAAGTCTCAAAAAAGATAGTTGGTTACTATTTATTATTGAGAGTAATTTAACTACATACATACATATAAAGTGGAAATGATGTTTTGTATTGTATATTGTGTACTTAATTAGGTCGTATTAAATACTTTATGTACAACGTATATACTTATCTAAAAGAGTTATTATTAATTTTTGAAAATTCATTCTTAATCATATTCTAGCTAGACCCATTGTTATATAAAGTGTGTTGCATTTAAATGTAACTCATAAAAAAATAATAAATAATTACTTAAATATAGACAAATAGACAAATAACATTTTTATTTTTGTTATTTAAATTAAATTGCTGTTTTCACAAAAGAAACGTAGGAATTATTGTAAATTATTATTATATAAAAATTTAAGTAAAAATTAAATTTACAATTTACATAAATAATAACAGCTATGAATGAATGATGCTCAAGGTTGATTTTTATCATTTTTTTTTTAAATCATATAAAATAATAAAATACATAATTATTAAATCATATTCATAAAAATTATGTTATCATGTTGTTAATAAGCATAGTATGAAGAAAGATAACAATATAACATACCATTTTGGATTCTTAAATTGGGCAATTTCGGCATAGCGTCTACCAAGTGGTCCTTCGTGTGGGCTTAATAATGAATCACAGATATTTGGAGTATTTGTATCAATAGATTGTTTAATTATAATTTGAGATTCATTAACTAAACTGTGTAATTTTTCTTTCAAAATATATTCATTTGATGATGAAATTGATGAAAACTTTTTTAATTTTGAATCAATTTTAATTGCTCCTTCAACATTATTATTTTTTTTTTCCAAATCATAATATGTTTCAGCCGTAATAAAATTACCAGACGTTGAACTTGATTCCGTTGTTGTTGCTATAGATATTAAAGATCGTTCTGATATTGAACTGTTATCACTAGTTATTGAATATCGATTAATATTTTTTTGTTCATTAATTTCATCAGAATTTTTATCATTCGTTGTTGTATCATTTAGTAATAAAAATGATTGATTATCGAAATTTGATTCAGCAGGTGCTGTTGATGATGCTGTCATTAAATCAACATTATTAGACATTGGATTATGTGGTATAATTTGTAATGATGTACGTTTTCTTTGTATTTCATCTTTTGAATTAATGTTATTTTTAAGCGTATTAGATGATTTTGATACCACAATCACACTAATATCATTATCATTTCTAATTTCTTTTTCTTTGGAATAATTTGCTATTATTTTTGAGTCCATGATTCTTCATTAAATTATTAAGATTTTTATTTTTTTTCATAAATTAATTTTGTATAAAAAGTTCATATGTACACAACTTTATATAAAATTATATTTTGCTCTATTTACTTCTGTAATTAATAAATAGTTATTAGTTTATTATACTGTATTATTGCAGTTTATTTGTAATTAATTTTGTTGTTAATTTTTTTTTTATTAAAATAAAACATTTAATTAGGTTTCTAACAATTTCATACTCTTCGTAACTTACGGCTTATTGAACCAACAAAAAACGTTAGTATGGAATTTTTACTTTTTATTTCTTATAGAAGTTTTCATGAAAATATTATAATGTGCAGTATGCATAGAAAAAAATAAATTCACGATCGACAGTCCATTATGAAAAATTTTTAATGTGAGAATAGGCGCCAGAAATACTTAAGATTAATATTAAAATAAAAAAATTGGGTAAATTCGATATAAATTATAATCGTGGATTCAGTAGAATAATGACATAATCAAATTAGGTATATACTTTATTTTTTATATAAAGTTCAGGAATTTTGTTTTCAAGTTTTTTTACTGGGTTTTACAAAATGAAAAAAAAATTTTTTTTCTATTATAGACAAATCATATTATTTCGAATTCAAATTCAAATTTTATTTATTCACCTTATTTTTTTATTGCTATTTATACTGAAGTATGAAAACTAAAATATATTATGAATATATAAAGAAATATTTTCTTAAACATCTTTAAATTATAATATAATACACAACTTATTAAATACCTATTCAAGAGCAAAACATCATAATTAATGATTGAAGAATATTACAGGGGAAAATAGGGTGGTGTTCAAAACCCCCATTTAATTTTCTAAGGTACATATTATTATTTATGTACATTATTCGTTAGAAGATATAAATATAATGAACAAAACAAAATCATGTTAAAAATATTTTTAGGTATTTTATAAAAAATTATATTTTTTTTTTATTTTTCTATTATTTTTTCTTCTGTAAAATTTGTTCAACAAAATGCCCTGAAGTTAAATAAATCTTTAAATTCTTTGATGAAAAATTTTGTAGGAATTTATTAGCATAAAATATACGCACATATATATTTTTTTTATGAAAAATTTAACCAGAGGATGATTCTTATTTGTTTAATGATCAAAATCTTTTAAAATGTTAATGGTATAAGAAAATTTTTTGATGTAGAATATTGTATTTAGTTAAATACAATATAATTAATTTTATGTTTTGTTATTCGTTTACATTTTGTCACTTTGAAGAAGAGATCACTGAGGTCATTAAGTTGAAATTGAATTGAAACAAATTATTGAATCTACGGGTGAATTACAGTTTCTTTCACAATGACTGTACGAAGATAAAACTCAAATATGTATTACCAAAATATAATGCAATTTCTTTTTGTGACAGTTTTTTTTGTATGTACGCTCTTTGGATAATCTTCACTCAGTAGTCAGTTGATCAGAGATATTTTAATTGCGGTTAAATAATAATGAAGATAAATATTACGCTACTCATGTTTTTGAGATTTTAAATATTTTCTATAAATTTTTATTTCACCTTTCAAATCTTTAGTACTCTTACGCTTCTATTTTTTCACCGAGTAAATAGCTAATTTTTACACTAAATTGCTGCAGCATATACTGTTTATTAATAAAGTATATATACTATGTATATAATTTAGTGTATTATTTGCAGTGTAGTATTGCAGTGTACTATATCTAGTAATGCAATAGTTTAATTTATCTATTTCAAGACTTAATTATTTTATTTTTAATAAATTCCATAGAAAGGAAAATAGTGTGCTGTTTTAACTAAATTTTTTTCACCTAAAGGAAAAAATTTGTAATTTATGGAAACGTGCAATGCAAACATTCTCGTCTCTCATAAATAATTGTTAATAAATATACACATGTGTGCTAAAAAAAAATTAGATATAATGTGAATAGTACATACTTGTGAATCTTAATAAGAAGAATTTTAAAAAATAATATATATTTATTAAGGTTCTTTATGAAATTCAGAAAAGAATCAAGCATAAAATAAAAGAAATCGAAAATTTTTTTTTTTGATAATATACATTTTTGATCAAAAACACAATAATTCGTGTTTATTGATTTCATTGAGGCTACTATGAAATGGAGAACTAGACACATATTAATTGTAAAATTTAAAGATTTCGCTTCAATGTATATTAACCAAGGCGTAATCACCGTTTTTCATTGCGTAAATAAATTAAAATGTTGTTATTCAAATAAATACAACATTAATTTAACAAATAGAAGAATATTATTTCAATGTCTTTTCAATTTTCCAAATATTTACTTCCAACAGATTGGAAGAAAGAACCAAAAACTCAGAAAGCATATAAAAAGTTTTTGCAAGTTGGACCAAAATGAAGCATTTCAAAATAAAGTATATATAAGGCTTTAGGAAGTTGACAAAGTTTTTCTTGATATGATCTTATTGGTATAGTTACACATATTTTCTTTTAGCTGATGCTACGATCAGAAATGTTAAGATCTTTAAATCGCATTTTATATCGATTGAAAGAATAGCTCGCAAATAATTTTAATTTTTTATAGATATATATTATAAATCTAATGTACCCAATAAAATATTAATTTGTTTTTATTAATAATTTTTTTTACTTTGATTTCTCCACTTAATGAGTATAAAGCACATATGTAATTTATCATTTAGATAATTATACGCAGGCAATTTAATAATAATCTAACTCAAGTGCCTATCAGACTGTAAATTTTTAGTTATTTACATTTATTTCTTATAAGTGTTAGATGAATTTATCTCCATATTTTTTAAAACTTTTTTTGTTATGAAGTTAATTTATTTTATTATTTCATAAACGTAACTATAAGGCCTCGATCAGTTTTAAATCGAACCTAAAATTATTTTTTTACAACAACAATTTTTTACCTCTAGGTATATTACAATGTATGTAATTGTTATTTAATGACTAACTTGGAATATTTAAAATTGATGATTTTAAGATAACAGAACAACAATTTCTTTTTTCAACTATCGACCGGTATTTTCAAAAGCGTTTTAGACGATAATTTTTTTAAATTAAATAAACGTTAAAGTTAAACAAACTTCAGCTTGATAACTAATTTTTTCCTCAAGTATGTTGTACAGAAGTTGTTCAAATGTACCAAAATATAATTCAATAAAATAAAAAGACACTTAAAGGATTCCAACTGGCTGTCAAAAAAAAACTCTTCCCTTTCATAACGAACCAACATTTTTTTTTTAATTTATTTTTATTTTTCGCCTTTATCTAATTCTGATTATTGTCGGTCGGAAATGCAATATGTTAGGAAGCTGATTGGTTTTAAAATATAGGAACGAAAATGATTTCAATTATTCATAAATATGAATTATAAACTAATATGGGATTCGCATTATAGCTTTAGAACTTGCATAATGCTTATCCTACATTAAGAACTTGCATAAGCTCATTTTTTTCCATATAAAAAAATAAACATAAAAGAACTTGCATATGATCTTATGCAAGTTTCAAAAAAAAACAAGTTGCCAAGTTTTTGCTTTTTTAGCACTTGTTTGCGCAAATTTCCCCTTATTTTGAATGTTGGCACTGTTTTTTTTTCGTTTGTTATTATTATTTTAGAAATATTTCTTCGTAAAATTTTAAATATTTTAGTTTGTTTCCGATTATTTTTTCTAGCTTTCAAAAAAATAAAGTGTGAACGGATTTCTTTAATGTAGGATAAGAAACTTACCTCAGAATATAGTTTGGAAAGGCTATAATCGAAATTATAAATATATAGTATATTATGTGCAATGTGTCTGTACATATTGAATATTTTTTTATAATTAATAATAATAAATAAATATAATAAGCAATCATAAATACTGCGTATTGTATAAATAACCCTTATGCATTATATTCATAAAAAACAAAAAAAAAATATTTCCTCCAGTCATCACCCTTTAGCAATTTTCATATATAAAAAAAATAAGGAAAACATATGTACAAATCTGGTTGGTTTGATTTCTTAAAATAATCTTTCAATTAATTCAATAATGTTGTTATTATCTTTTTTACAAAAAATATTTTTTAGAAAATATTTGAAATTTTTTAGACTCGTATAATGTATATTTATATATGTATATATTATTTATTATTATAATATGCCAAATCAACAATAAAATTAAAAAAAAAATTATAACAGGGTCGAATGTTAAAAAATTAAAACCCCATTATAAAGCTGGGTTCTTTTAAAATTAAATATGTACTTGGGAGGTTTGTACCTGGGCTTTTTCTATTTTGAAACACATTATGTTTGAATTTTTTTTTTTGCAATTCATATTAAATAAAAATGTATGCATGCATATGTATAATGCATATTTATGTACATACTAGTCGAAATACCCGGCTTCGCACGGTAGTCCCGAACTTATATTAATATCAAAACGCGTTAATACAGATTTCGTGCACTAAAAAAAACAGAATTTCAAAATTTGTTAAATAGCCACTTCCCCGGTGACTTAACACATGCAGTCTTCTATATAGTCAATTCGGGTCCAACGCTATAATATTTTATCGGAATATACCTAAATTGCAAAACCGTCTTCTAACGTAGCCCCCCGTCGGTGCCTTAGATCAAAAATATAACCAATCGGGCCTCTAGACTCCTTATTTTCAAAATTTTAAAATTTCGAAATTTGTTGTATAGCCCCCCAATTGAGCCCTGGGACGGTTGGGGGCCTTTCAACATCCAGTTTTTTAAATAGGCTTTTCGGGTCCAACGCTACAACATTTTATCGGAATATACCTAAATTGCAAAACCGGCTTCTAAGGTAGCCCCCCCGCCGGGTCCTCGGATCCAAATTTTTAGTACCCTATAACCATCTCGGGCCCCAATGATACTTAAGTTCAAAATTTCAGCCAAATCGGTGCAGCGGTTTAGGCGTGATTGAGGACAGAGGACAGAGGACAGAGGACAGAGGACAGAGGACAGAGGACAGAGGACAGAGGACAGAGGACAGAGGACAGAGGACAGAGGACAGAGGACAGAGGACAGAGGACAGAGGACAGAGGACAGAGGACAGAGGACAGAGGACAGAGGACAGAGGACAGAGGACAGAGGACAGAGAACAGAGAAACAGAGAATTTTCATTTTTATTTATTAGATTTAACATATTAACATTTTTATGTGCGTTTATATATTAAATATGTAAATAAAATAAAAGAACTGCTAATCACAGACATAAGTATAATTGTACATGTTTTATGTTTAGACTGCATGATTCTATTACGTACAGAATTATTTAAAAGCGTATCATCGTAGGTATACACTTATCGCCAACTGTGATAAATTGAATTTCCATTGTTTTGTTACTGAGATATTCCTTTGGTTGGATAAAACGTCAAATTTCAATCTTTTATATCGAGTCCACCGACTAAAGAAAATACTCTGATTTAGTAAATAAACTCGGATTAATTATAATTTTTTCATTTTTTGGTGGCCTTAATGTATTTTGTAGTAATTGGGTATATGATTGTTTATTCCGCAAAAGAGTAGTTTCAAAAGTTCTAGCTCCGCAGAGATATACAAGGAATTCATATTCAAACGAACAGCGATAATAATTTTTTATCATAAAAGAAAAAATCTTTAATATAAACAGAAAATAAAACATTTTCATACTTATACAAGTACACAAGTATTATAGTCAAAGAATAATATAGCTACTTATAGATTCAATATTATTATACTTTCAAAAGAATTAATTGAATCAGAAAGTGAAAACATTAAAGTATAGGCATAGTCGAGGGTTCGAACAAACTATTTGTTATTTGATTTGATATTTAAGTTTGTTTCTATGACGCCATTTATGTACAAAACATATTATACGCTTATCAATTGTTTAATGTTAAAGTTTTATAGTTTTCTTTTACTTAAAAAGACTGCTTATTTCAATATTACTTTCAACATTAAATATATGCAAACATTTTTTGTTATAAAATATATGTATAATGTGCTGCTTAATAAAATTTGGTGTCAAGACAACTTATACGAACTATTTTAAATGAAACATAAAAAAAAATGTCTATATATTAATTTTTATTTCTTTTTTTTTTTGAGACGGAACGCAATCGTTATAATACACAGGTTTCAAAAAGTTGACTTTATAAAATTAAATAAAAAAAGTACAAAAAAAACTATTTTCATTTTGTGTTAATATATCTTCCTACATAAAATATATAGTAAAGCTATAGTACATTGAGTAGACGACATTACTTATGTAAAATAAAATAAAAATGCTTCCTAATGGAAAATATTCTGCTTGTTTTCGAAAATTAATAAATGAATCATATTACTAAAAAAAAAAAGGCATATTTTGAAAGCATCCGGTCAATTAATACAAAAGAAATATTCCAATTAGCAATTGGTCTAAATACAAGAGATCCGAAATCAATTTGTCCAAGTTATATTTGATAATGTGTAAAAGAATAGACTTTGAAAAAATTGATTCGAAAACAATATGGATAAAAATTGTTTATACGTCTAGGCTAGGATAAAGTAAAATCAAAATATAAGATAAATATTATATATAAGATTTACGTACTTTCAACATCGTTGCCGAGGACTATGCTTTGTTATATAATATAACTTAGGTTCAGTTAGGTTAGGTTATAGCAAAGCCACCAAAAACCTTACTTTTTTCTCGCTGTGTTACACATGGGAATTACAAAAGTAAAACTGTAGCGAATAATAGTACTATTAAGAAGTTTTGTTATAAAATCAAAATAATATAATATCCTTATACCTAATACCATAATTTTATTTAGCATAATAAAAAATCGCACTGATTTTATTCATTTTTAAAAAAATGTTAAATCAATTGTTTTTGTACTCAAATATTGTTCGATCAATAGTCTTTGGTTAAATTAAAGAGCAAAACCATTTTATGTGTTACAAATTCCTAAAAAAATGTTTTAAGTTTTCAGTATAATATTATTTATTTTATTAATGTGTGTGTTGATTTATAGTAATTTTATATATATGTATACAACTATTTTGAACATATTAGTTAAGTGTTCACCTATGTAGGTTGAAAATAAAATAATTTTTGTGCAATGTAAATTTTAAGCCCTATTATCGATTTTTGGATCATTTTACAACTTAATTGTAGCTTAAAAAACAACAATAATTGAAATTAAAGTAAGAAAATGTTTGCTTAGAAATGAATAATATACTATTAAATTCATTAAAAATGTTGAAATCTTTATTATTGAAAATATGAATATGTAAATTTATTTTTTTTCAAGACCGTCTGTCAGTCCGACAATAAATATTTATTTAAAAAAAATGCCGAAATATACGAAGTCCTTGTCAATTGACTGTTAAACGTTGAGATTCTGGGATTAAGGTTTCTGCTCTCTACGTACAAAATTTATATATTTTTAAAGTTTTAATGAATTCTGATGACAATTGGTAGTACTATTTAACTACATATTCCGACGATTCGCTAAATATTTATCAACCACAATAGAAAAAAAACCGTTTGTCAAAATATTTAATTAAATTTATTTCCTAACCTTTTTTTTTTTAAATATTAAGTTTTATTTGGCAAACAATTTTCATATGTATATAAATAATATTATACAATTATAATATAATAAATATAAAAATAATAAATATAAATATAAATATCGTCGACTAAGAAAATGTGTACCACATGCCGATTTTCCAATTTTCATATTACGATGGTTTGGTTGAGGTTTCCGATACTTCTGCAACGATTTCTGCGATTTGTTTGATCGTATTTCTAACTAAATTTAAAGGAAATCACTAACGTCAAAAAAAATTAGAGAATTAGATTAAATTTTCGGATTCACTGAAATACTTTAATAACATTACTCTATTTCTAATTTTTATTTCGATTATACTATTTGTAATAATACATGGAACAAATTTGTAATAAAAGCATAACAAAAGTAAATTTTTTTAAAATTTAATTAACTCCGGTTCGAACGAACCATAAGATTAACACGAAATCGTGTGAGAGATCCGGTACTATAGGAAATTTGTATGGGTACACTGGAACCTTTAAAAATTGTTAAATGCCTAAGTCTTTTAAATCGAGGTTTGTCAAACGGGCTACGTACGTATACCTCATTTATGAGATATTTAATTCGTCTGTTAACATTAATATTTCATTTATTTAATAATATTTTTTAGCTTAAAATTTCTTTAAAAATTATAAATACCTATCAGTTTGTGATAAATAAAAAAAAATATTGTTTTCTATTAAAATTCAAAATCTAAAATGTTGATACCAAATAATAGCGGAAAAGCCATTGCAACATTTTGAATCGAAAGACCAACGAAAGGAAGGCTAAATATTCAGTTGTATTGTATTTAGTTATATTATATTTAAAAAAATAATAAATCTGTCAGATACTTTTTATAAAATTTTTGTAAGATACGGGTATTTATCTTATATGACATATCATGCTAGTCAAATCATTAAGTAAGGACAAACTTGTGTGCTGGGTATATTTACATTTTTTAATATTATGCACAGCTTCTTTTGTTGTCTGTTGTTTTGGTTACATGTAAAGTGTCTATACATAAATTTTTTATTAATCGGTTGCTCTCGCATTTATGAAATATTATATTAGGGTAAAAGAGGGAATAAGAGAAACTTTTTATGCATACATATACATATATTATGCTTTATTTAGTATAATTTTTTTCAATTTAAGTTTTTTTTTTTAATAATGTACATATTTAATTCACGCCAATTTTTTTTTTTTTATCAATCTTAAAATAAAAGATCGAGAAATGAATAAATGAATACTTTAATAGTATTTAATAGTATTATGTACATATATATTGGTATTATTTAGGTTGAGGCATATTATATTAAAGTTTCGCGAAGGAAAATCCACCAAATTGAAATAAATTTGGTTATAAAAATTATTTATATACCATGTAAATAGAGTGTACATAATTGTGCTCTTTAAGTTTATACATTTTAGTAGTGCTTAGTAATTAATAAAATATTTTATTATTAAGTAATTCAAAGTAAACGTGTCGGCATAGCAGACATTATACCTAGTATTAAATATTATTAACAAATATTTTTTTTTTTGAAATTATTCACAATAATTATTGTAATCATTACAATTTGTCATGGAATCAAAACCACGAAGAAGCCAAAAACAAATATTAATTATTAAGTAACATATTTCTATTGAATTTTGGTAATTTTTTCAGTATATCAAACCAACAAAAAAATATTTGAACCCGGATGGGTTCAGGGCTGTTTGATTGATCAAAAACGAATCTAAATATGTATATTAATATTGTTTGTCTTATTTCTCTTTGAATTGTTGTCTCTTTTAATTTTAAATAATTTTGTTAACATTATATTTAAAAAAAAAAAAAATGTTTTCTTTGAATTTGTTATTACTTAAATTAAGCTTTTTTCGCATCGCTAAACAAAGAATAAATTGTAGACATAAAGATAAACACTATATTTTTAATATTTTTATTTTTATAGTCTCTCATTATCTTTTTTGTAGTTTTTTAATACTATTTTTTTTTTTCAATGACAAATTTTCATTCCACAAAGAGTAGGATTTTGATTTAATTTGGTGTAGGTATATTAATATGATAGTAATTTAAAAAAAAAAGTTTTGTAAAGAATTTGGTATTTCGGAAAAAAATTTATATTTATAAAATTTATTGTGATAATGGAAATGATTGTGTTTCGTTTGGGTGAGCCAAATAAACTTATTAATCATGAATCAATACACAAATCATGAATCAATACACATTGGATAGACAATTTACTTTCAATTATTATTCTAATATGTATTTTTTCTTGAATTGTCTTCAAAATTATACTGCATTTTTTATTTAAATTCATATAATAGTTTACTTCATACAGCTGTATTCTTATTTAAACAAAATACCAGAAGTAACAGAATACAACCTTGAGTAATACTATGAATAAAAATACAAACTTTTTACCAAATATATATGTAACACTCACGGATAGACAATTCTAAAGTTTAAATTAATATAAAAATTATAATTGAAAGTACAATTTGTTGTGGTATCATATGTGTCGATATAGGTATTGAATTAGAAATTGAAAAGAAATACACCAATTTGAAGTCTATTATTTAGGTGGCTTCAAGGTTAGCTTAACAACAAATTAATTTCATATTAAACATTAAAAATTTTCTTTTCAGAAGATTCAATTTCTATTTAGCAAATTTCTCTGCATCGTGCATTCCATAATCTTCTTTTGATTCAATAAAAAAAAAAGAAGAAAAATACAAAAAAAAAAAACATTAGATACAGAACGCAAGTTTTTTGCTTTGGCGGTTCCAGATGAGTACAAAAATTAAGTAAATTTTCTATTCATTTTTAATTTTATTTTATGTATGAACGATTTTTCTGTGTGTATAATAGAAAATATAATGAAAATAACATTTATGTCCATAATTTAACCGGAAAATGTAGATTATCTATATATATAATAAACAATCACACAAGTGAGCACTGAGCATGTATTTGTTTATTTTCATTAAATTTTCACTAAAATTTCATATTTTTTATTTTATAATTTTCAATTTCAATAATTTGAAAACATGATATTTGAATTATATTTATATATATTTTTTTGTTTTAATTGAAAATTATATATTTTTCCGTTCATTTGGGAAAACGCAATGACTACATAACACACATGACCGCGATTTTAATAATTTTTTTTTTTTGTATATTCAAGTTTTTTTTTTTTTATTTAATGTTTATACATTATCCTCAAATCATAAACACAAAATATTATTGAAGTTATGTTGAAGGAAAATCTCTAAAAAATTTACCGTTATATAAAATTCACAACCGATTTGAGAGAAATCTAATAACAAACTGAATTTTCTTAAATTTTTGTTGTTTTTTTGTTTTTTTTTTTCATAAAAATGCTGTTTACATAAAATGAGTCATATTTTTTTGTATCTAAAATAATATGAGAGAGAAATACTAAACAAAAAAAAAATAAATAAATAAAAGTGTTCGGAAAATGATTTTAATTTTTATGTTGTGTATCTACTATCTGATTTTGACCTGCAAAAAAAATTTTATGTTGGTTGCCTGTCACGATTGAAAATGTTTTTATGCAGTTACACATTTTTATGTAGAAGAGAAATTTAAAGCATAAATTGTGCTTCATGTACCTATACTTTTTTTCGTATTAAAATTTTTATGAGAAAACAATAAAGAGTATTATTATTACACTGAAAAAAATTTCATAAAAGATGTGTTATCATTATTTTATATAGTAGGTACCTTAAGCAGTTTGAAAAAATAAGATAAAAAAAATTAATATGAAAATGTGTATACTTATTAAATGAGTTTTATTAATGCCTTACTTAAAGTGTCTAATTAACATACATTTTTTCCTTGAATTGGAATTTCAAAAATACGATAACAGATGTGCCAGTGTTAATGTAAAAGGATTCCATTATCATCGATGTAAATACTAAGTAGTTGATGGTACCATTGAAGTATTTTATATAGCACTTGGACGTATTTATCGTTTTATCGTTTCTGTCAGATTAGTAAACTCTACATTTATAGTCTGTTAAAAACCTAAACAAAAAAAAACTAAAATAATTTATTTCAAAGGGGAAATTCAATCCTAGTAATTTTAAATATTCGAATACTTTTATCACAAGAGAAACGTATAATATTCAAATTTATGTTGCAAATACATACTATTTAAACTTATTAAAAATTAAATTGTTACTAATACTATTTAAACTTATTAAAAATAAATTGTTAAAGATCATACCGTGTCGTCAATCGCGGGACGTAACTTTAACTAACAGTTTCAAAATAAAGAAAAATTATTGGATTCAGCCGGCCTCTGCATAAATACAGCTCAATACTTTACTATTACTATTCAGGAGAAAATTGTACGTACTCATGTTTATTTGATTTCAATGTGTATTTCCGAACAAAAAACTTGAAATATCAAAAAAAATTTAGTTATAAAAGCTTTCTTCATGAGAACAGATTTCATATTTCTTGCATTATAAATAGTACCTGTATGTTCTGAAAAAGTTATTCAAAAATAAAGAGTTTGTAATAATGAAAATAAATCTACTATTAAATTTCTTTTTATTCTAATTTCCCAGTGTATTTAAAATCAATTAGCCATTATAATATGGATTCCATTTTCATACTTAGAATAGTGAATAAAAATAAAAAAATTATTAAAAGGGGAAATTTGTAAAAAAATAAATTTAAGGTTCATTTAACAATTTCTTGACTTGCAATGATATTTTATTATTTTTATAGTTCAAAGAAATTTATTCTGTATAAATTAAGAGTTAAATTTGAAACATTTTTACATGTCATGAAGTGCAAATTGAAAATATTATGAATACAAAACTATCGTAGAAAATTAATTCACAAACAAACTTTTAAACTACTGTCATGGAAACCGTTTCGGATTTTGAAGTTTGGTCAGACCCTCTTATCCCCGTCCAAACTTCGGGCTTTGTAACACCCCAAAGAATCATTATTATCACTAAATATGGATTACTTTTTTGTCAAATTTTTTTTAAATTTTCGTTCTTTCCCAAAAGGATGTTGTAATTTTTTTTGTAATTTTCACAACTTTTCTCTATTGTAAAAATGGAGTTATAGAAATCAAACTTTTTTATAATTATAAGGTAAAAAGGATGGGCAAAAAAGGATTTTTAATTATAGAGAATTTTATTATCTACAATCAAGGATTTCGGATTTACCCTTATCGAGAAAATTACAAAAACCTATGGCTACATGACTAGATGGCATTTGCGGGTATAACGTCATATATTTTCTGAGTCCAAGTATATTAAAACATTTTATGGATAAATAATATTTTTTGTCTAATGAGCGTTTGTTTCCCTTCATTTGTTTCGAGTAATCCATAGATTTTATTCGAGTATTCACGGATATTAGTTATGTTATTCATTGTATTACTATTTTTACGTTGCTTGTTGGAGTGGTTAAAAAAAATTATTAAATGGTAGAATTTTGAGTTTATGAACAAATGTAACGCTTTATCTTGTGGATTTTCTAATATGTATAATATGTATAATGTTTAAATTTTACATTTTTGTCAATTCACAATAATATTGTCGTTGGGAAATGGTTTGATGACTTTGACTTCAATTACTTCACATTATATTATGAAAGATTTGGGAAATATACATTTTTATGTTCGCAAATTTTTTAAAATTTAAATTTTAAAAAAACCAGATTTTAAAATACGAAATGATTGAATTTTAAAAGTAAATGAATAGTTAATGAATTAATTGAAATAAATGCAGATTCAATTATTTAATTCAACTTTTTTATCCAAACATAGAGTACAATAAACTGATTGTATGTAATATAATATCTTACAAATAAAAATTAAAATGAAAGAAAGCAACAAAAAAAAACGAGTGAAATCAAATAGAGAGAAAATTGTGCAGTATTAAAAACAGAGAGTTATTATTCGAAAATTAATCTCATAAATTAAATATTTAGAGTTTTTTTTTAATTAAAAATAATTATTTAACAATAATTACTAATGATTAATAATATATAAATGCACATGGGGTCGCAGATGTATGTATAGGTAACGGTAGTCTTCATAAAATTGTAGGAAAAAAATGTATTGATAAATTGAATGTAAGTTTTCAAACAAATTATTTATCATATTGTCATCAAATCAAAAAATTAAGAAAAACATTTTATTTTTTGCCACTTAGGCTCACAAACCCAACCAATTACAGATATAAACTTCAAAAAGGTGGAAAAAAAATTGCACGGCCACTGGAAGAATACATAAGCTATAAAATTTAATTTCGATTCACAATGAAAAGTTAAAGGGTTGTAAGTATTTCAACAAAAATACAATAAGATCAGTAAGCTTAAAAAAATATATATATATAACTAATTGAAATGTAATTTATTATACAAGTTTTAAATGGTGTGATAAAAAGTAAAGTGATAAGAGTTAAATTGTGGTTAAATTATTTCAAGATAATTTGTAAGATGACGATTCTTTATTCATACAAACGTGATACATAGAGAGAACTAACGTGATATTATAACCTAGTGACGTTTATGGTACAGTGCCAAACATGTAATTTAATATAAGTAAAAACATTTTTTTTAACAGAAATTTTTTTTTAAAGGATGAGAACTAAGAAGCAGAAAAAAAAATTTTTTTTCATACAAAGACTCAAAATATTTTAAAAAGAATTACTGATGAAGGATCTAGCTTTGAGTATTCATCAAGATTATAATAAACATACACTACAAATGAAGCTTCAAATAGCAAAATCTAAAGTGATAGGATGTTGAATAAAAGAATCAATAGGCCTATTTAACATTTAATTTTAAATCAATAAGAAATAAGATGTTAAGTTTTTATGATTATAATTATTGCTGTTTTGAGATACTTCGTCATACTTACTTACATATTTTTAATTCTCTTAAAATGTATGAGCCCATTAAATTTTAGTTTTTCCACATATTTTAAATCAGTATTTCATT